>CM075194.1:24113491-24213491 GCA_037577475.1 Chaunax sp. Z400
AACACAAGGCAAGGAAGAAAGCTTACAAAATAAAACAGGAAACAGAGGAGATAAATCATGAAATGAACCTTACAAACTAAAAGGAACTAAAAAACTTGGATCATATACGTGACATTTTCTACTTCTGTGTGGCGCATAAGTCCCATATATGTTTATCTTGAAATCACATCTGTCAAAAGCACATTCTACGGTTTCACGTCTTTTCAAATTGGAATTTATACATTGAAAATAGTCTTTGGTATTTGGATAAAATGAATCACAAATTTTACATCTGAAAGATTGGACAACTTGAAATGAATTGAGAGATCTATACAAGTGTGTGTGAAGATCACCCCATGATGGGGAAGGACAGTTTAAAAGAAAACAGGGTCCAGACTATCTATGACCAAAAGTACCATGCTTCACTCAGTAATGCATGATGATCGCTGTTAATGCAGCACCGAAGGCAGACAGGGGTTGTGTATGATTTCAATATGTTTCTCTCACTCACACATTGACTCATTTGTCTCATCAGCACTTCACTTCTCATAACATCTCACAATGGCATTTAAACAATGACACGCATTGACATATTAACATTTAAACATTTAACACGCATTGATTAGTAATATTAGTTGTTTTTTTTAATTAATATTTGGTGAGCCAATACTTTTGGTCTTACCAGCATCAGTAGAGAATGGGTGAGGCCCTCCCCCAACAGAGAGGCAAGCAGAAAGCTGCTTACCTTGTGGCCTCTCTCTGTCGAGGCTGCACCCACCGCTCTCAACCGAGGCTGTGCCGTTTGATGAGCTCCAAAAAATGCTCAATCCAATCCCGTTCGTGTCGCCAAGATTATGTGGTAGAAAAACTTTGATGAGGTAGAAGGAGAATTTTCAGATCTTTTTATGACATGCAAAGACCTGGGGCCTCATTTATAAACTCTGCGTAAGCACAAAAGAAGGTGTACGCCGCTTTCCCAGCAATCCATGGGCTTTATAAAAGGCAAACTTGACGGGAGAATGTGCGTTCCTCCACGGCAACTCTGACCCATGCTTACGCACAGAAATGGAGAAACGGGGAAACAGATGGTGATGTCTTGATGCTTCAGGAGGAATTCTGCTGTACAAGCCTGAAAACGTGTGCAACATTGTGAGGCGTGTGCTGTGCTTCACAACGTGGCACAGATGAAGAATGTGCCATTACCTCCCATGGTTGTGTTGGTCGTGTTGGTAGTGTCGACCCGAACCTCGACCCCTTTCCCCCAAACGTTTGAGGCAAACCGACGTGTTAATGTGATGCATCGGTTGTAAATAAGATGACACGAAGTATGGAAATGACACTAATTATTTGCCAGATGTTTTAGTGAAGTGATAATTTCCCCCAACACATTTTTAATTTCTCACAATTCTTTTGCAACTTCATTTATTGTATCATTTTGCCTCTGAAGAACAGCCTCTGTGAGGACACGGCTGCTGCAGGTCAGGGTGCATGAAGTGGAGTGGAGACGCCCGGCGCACACCTTTCCTCTGCTGCACCACCGCTGACCCTGCTGGAACATTCAGCAACTACAACAGAGAAACTATTTAGTGAATAAAGTCTCACTTCTTGTAAATAGAGTCCAATGTTTGTGCATAATTGTGTTAACACAACCTGAATGTATCTGGTTTACACTCGTTTAAAACAAATGAATACAATCTTCCTACCTGAGTCATGCCATCCGCCCTGCATGGAATCTGTCTCCCTCCGTCTCCGTCACAACTCAGGAGAGATTCCACGATTATGCCAGCTTCTGATCAAATGAGGTGAGTTCCGGTTTCCTGACTCCACCGCCCGTGGCACACACACTCCGCCGGTGTAACGCGATGAGCTTCTTTACATCGACTTTCAGGTGGGACCACTTCTTTTTGACCTCTGCCACAGTCCGACCTTCTGAAAAGTTAACTTATTGTCTGTGAGGTTGTAGGTTCTTACAGCAGAAGTAAGAATGTACATTCATACAACTCAACATACCTTTATTCTTTGCTTAGTGTTCTGTTAGACAGTTGTGTGGCCACAGTCCTTCTTCCCCACAAAGTGGTCAGTCTGTTGTCTTTCTGATTTTCACACTTGCACCCTGTGTTTAAAGCCAAAGCAAAAACATCCACTGCCTTTGGAGGGTGGTAGGCGCTAATGTTGATTTTATGCTGTCCAAAAAAGGCAAAGTGTTCTTTGGTCCATGTTTATCACTGTCACAAACGTAAAATCCTGACCTTCATACGCATAATTCCTTATCACAGCTGTAATGATGCACATAAACATTAGCAGTGTGTTATCATTCGGATTCACTCAGGGAATGAGGCTGACATAACATGACATGCATGAAAGTGACACTAACATTACACAGAAATCATGTAGACTTGTGCGCCTGCTTCAATTTTTTAGTAAAAAAGTATTCATATATCAATAATTAAATAATAATGAAATTTTTTATGGCAGCCAAGGCAGTCATTGGTGAGGATAGATGAAGTATGAGGAGGGAGATAGTTGACCGCATTCTTCAGTATCAGCAGTTGTCTCAGTTTAGAGTCCACCTCCTCTTCATTTGTCATCATTCATCATCCTTAGGAAATTTGTGACAGTGCTGTTTTGCAAATTGTGGCATCCAGGAATGACACAATTGTGAGACAGTGACACAGCTGACCAGCAGACTGAACTCTTTCTTAAGAGTTTATTGCCTCACAATCTTGCAGGAGACCCGCTGTTACTGTGACTGCATACTCTGGCTTTTTCCAATGATAGGGGAGGAACAGTTTCAGAGGAGTGATGACACTATGTCCTGGCTTCAGAGCATCATGGAGCCATGTTTTCACACCTGCATAAAAATCCTCAACTCAAAGCCAGAGAAAAACAGTTGATGGTGCAGCTCCACAACACAGTGTTTACATAGCTTACAGTCTTTTCTTATGTTTTCAGCTACTTTTTCACACATTCTTTCTCTCACACATTTAATGTGTTTTGAAACAAATCACAGAATTTGCTTAACATAGTCTTTAAATACCCATAATTGTGTTTTTACATCTTGTGTTTTTACAGAGTTATTAGGATTCATCCTCTGATAACCATAAATTTCTGTGCAAAAATTGATGAAATTAATGGTAATCCATCAAATATGTGAATCCAAAAGTTCTTCCTTTTTAAGTGCATGAAAATTGTACATTAACAAATGCCACATGAAAATACTAGCATTTCCAGAGTGTTCAACCTCCCTTCAATGAGAAAGAAAAAAATAAGTGGACGTTGATTTTCTAACTCTTTTGCAGGAATACACCATTGACATCTTCTTTGCCCAGACATGGTATGATAGCCGACTCAAGTTTAACAGCTCAAAGAAGCTGCTAATGCTCAACAGTAACATGGTAGGCAAAATCTGGATTCCCGACACCTTCTTCAGGAATTCCCGCAAATCTGACGCCCACCGGATCACCACCCCCAACCGCCTATTGAGACTGTGGAGTAATGGGAGAGTCATGTACACACTGAGGTAGGACAGTTATGCACCCAGTTTTCTACCAACATTTTATCGTGTTTGTGCAGCTTTAATGTGTGCATCTGTGTTTTTATCATGTAGTTCTCTTGTAGGTGTCCCAAATTTATCAGAGCATGATGTAATGGTCTTTTTTTCTGCATTCGTTGGAATAATTACAGAGAGAACATGAAATACCTTAACTGTGTTCAGTCACACTTGGGAGGGAAAAACAATGCTGAAACTTGCTTTTTCTCTGTCACAATTCTGTTTTTGTCAGGTTGACTATTAATGCGGAATGTTACCTTAAGCTGCATAACTTTCCAATGGATGAGCACTCGTGTCCATCATCTGCTCCACCAGTGGAGAGAAGAGGTCATCCAGTCCCATTTTGTCTGACAGACTAAATGAATTATGCACCCTGTTCTCGTCTGATTCATGCTGTCTGTGTCATCCTTCATTTTTCTCATGCATTGTGCATTGTGCTCTCATGTCTTGTCATGAACTTAAAGTGAGTTTGTATGAGGTATTTATTCATAGTAGAAGAGTGTATTACCCACAATAGATGGCGAGCAGCATGATTATATATAAGAACCTCATACAACCCCAATTCAAATGCCCCAACTATCCCCTCAGTGTTCCACACAGTAGTGAATAATCCAAAGACCATTTCATGGAGTTGAAGACAGATATCAGCTCAAGTACAGTCACATTAAAAGTCATGAATTGAGCTCAAACCAGTGATTTCATCAATGAAAGACTGAAATTTGATTTGATTCAATGCCTAAAAGAACACGAGTTCTGCTTCCAGCAAGTATCCTCCTTCAGTTGTGCAAATAATATTTCCTTAGCCTGTATAAATGCAATGAAGATGTAATGGGGGTCTGTGTTGTTCCACCTCTGAGACGGCAGAGGAGGTAGTAGCAGAGCGAATCTCACATCTGTATGAATGCAAGGCAGAAAGGCAGGACAGGGCTGTGACATTTCAACGATGTATTTTGTGTGCGGCCCACAATCGGAAGACTTAAAAAGCAGCTCGTAGCAGTTGGCTGTTAGTTCAAAGAGGAAGATCAACCAAAAATATCTTCACATTGGGGAGACTGGTTGAGGTCTTGGAGCTCCTTACCCTCTGACCAGAGGATGAGATCAGTTAACATGTACTGGTGAAGGTGAATGTTTTTTTGCCATGTTAATCCATTGTTTAAAAAGTGCTGCTTGATGCATACGTAAGATGTCACACTAGATGCTAATGCTGCTGTGTCATCATGCCTCTTCTGCTTGTGGAACTCCGGCTCGCTACTTAAAATCACACACAGACAGCTGAAGATATCTTACCACTGCGGGGCGTTGGCACATGGGGTGCCTGCTTAAACCACTGCACTATCTGCACCTCGCATTAAGTGATCTTAAGCAAAGTGCCAAATCTGGAAGCCTTTACAAGAACTACAAGTCATTTAGGAAGTCACTGAAAAGAGACATCATTTGTAGTTTACAGTAGGTGTGATATTTATTTCTCAGAGTTTGGAATATTTTCAACCCTTGCAAAGAAGAACCTTCTCTGTGTAAAATAAAACAATTTAGAATTGAGTCAATTAAAGTGTCATCAGCAGACAAACTTTTATACCAATTTAAAGATTGCAAAAGGAATTTCTTTCCTCCATCAATGTACATCTCAGGTAGATAAATTACCTCCTCACCGTGTTTTGCATGGGAGTAAGCACTAGTTTACATTTGTACAAACTCCATATACTACCTGTCATGCAGGAATCCCTACAAAAGCTCATGTTTACCTACCACATACTGTAGTGTACAGACTATTGAATTTGAAGACTCCTTGTCATCAGACTGTCCAGGTCAAATCCATCTTGAATGCTCCCCTTTGCCTTGCCATGGTGCACTGTTCCCATGTTATGCACATTATACGGAATGGCAGGTCTCAACCTTGTGTTGGATACTACAGGTATCAGTAAGTCCTCTAATTGATCTATTATGTGTATCTATTATGCGGGGTTCTGTAGATGGTTATCCTAAGAATGAGATCATGTACCGGTGGCAGAGACAGGCGGTGGAGGTGGCAGACCAGCGGTACTGGAGGCTCTACCAGTTTGCCTTCGTAGGATTAAGGAACTCCTCTGATGTGGCAAACACCCAGTCAGGTGAGAGAATATGGACAAGTCCTCTTACTTGTTCTCAATCTTCAGTTTCACATGAGGCACTAATAATGCAAGGGTTTGATGACATTTCGAGAGGAATGCACATTTATTATTGTGTTCCATTTATGTTACCATAGAGAAATGCTCAGAAGTCATTTTTAGGTCTCAAGTCTTTGAGGTTGCGTACAAGTCAAGTCCTAAGACTGATGGTCGTAATGAGCGTTCTATCATCTTCTGCAAGCCATCTGGTTTTCTTAGACCAAAGCTTAGGTATCGATAAGGAATTCAACCAATGTCTCCTTTATCCTTTAGCATACAGTATCATCACTGACATTGTTTGATGATTTGGTCACTTTAAAAAGGCTATTGAAGTGCATTCTGAAATTACATCATGCCACTGTGTCATGCGTAATGGTGCATCACAGAATCCAATATGTTCCAGAGTTAAGTCGTACCATAGAATATTTAACGTTCTCCTTGGAGGTCACAGACGTCTCAATCATGCCTGTTGATGTCCTTAATGAGGAAGTAGTGTCTTCACTAAAGCAGATACCCAGATGTGACTGAGGTTCATATGGAAACAAATGTGTCTGTCAGTGGTAAATGTTACAGTGCTTACTGTACAGGGATCTGCAGACACCCTGCCTGAATGTAATCAGATCTTTCAGCTGTGCATTCTTGAGGAAACGCTGTGTTTTCTAGTGACAGATATATGTGTTTGGTACAGGGAGCATTATGGTGCATTTGAGCTGTCTGCCACACCGACTAGAGAGGTTGTCCTGATTGAGCCTGGTGACCTGAAGGACCCACATCCCCTTGTGGACTACATGGTTGGGGGTTTGCCATGGTAATGTTGAAAAGAGTCGTCATCGTGAAAGGTAAGTGTCATCATTTATTCACTCACCTCCTCCTCATCTCTTGCTGTTTTCCTGCTCCTCTCCTCATGATCTCCTCTTCCACCCCTCTTTCTCCCCCTCCTTCTATTCTCCTCTTGTTCCTCTCCTTGTCTTTCTCTCCTACCCACTTCCTGTTCCTCCACTTCCTCTTCGTCCAAATGTACTTTATGTCATGATGGCATAAAATAATATACTTTACTATAAGTACAGATACATAAAAATGTGTTTGAAGCAAACATACTTGAAACATACTTTGCACTATTTCAGTTATAAATATTTAAAGACACTTGAGGACATTATTTCTTTCGTGAGGTTGGCTCTTACAAAATCTGTAAAATTATTTTTATTTCATCTCAAATCTAATTCCAGTGTATTGTTTTTTTCTACATCTCCTTTGTTTCTGCTCTAGATTAAAGGTGTTCCATAATGGCAGATCCAGCTGTCCTGCAGATCATCTTTGGTGATGAGTCTGACTCAAGAAAACTGACCTTGGCTTCTGGAATTCCAGCAACAGTGGAAGAACTGCATACATTAATAATGACATTCTTTCAATTGAAAGAGGACTTCGGGTTGCAATACATGAATGCTGACCTTAATGTGTTCACGAACCTAACTTCGATGGCTGAAATTGGAAATTAAAGCACACTGAAAGTAATATACTCCCCTATCTTATCATCTGAGGAGCCTCCATCACTTTGTACCCATTAAACTCACCTGGGGAGACCTCACTTACCACTTCCATAGAGCCATCCTGCAGTGATGATACACTCTACACTTCAACCCCACATTCATCTCCAGAAACTCAGCCCTCAAATTGTCCATTTGGCCCAAGGTTTTTGTAATCCCCAAATTCACCTACGAGGCTGAATTTGAACTACAACTAAAGAAGACAGACTTTGAGACAAATGGAACATATTTCAACCCTGGGCCAAAGCTGAAAGGAGTCATCCTTGATGGCCTCGCCCAAGAAATGTTGAAATATCCAAAAGACTATCAGTGTGAAGAGGTAGCAGCAGCTTTGACGAGGACCCATCCTTGTTTGGGACAGCTGGGATCCAAAACAGGATTTTGGGGATGGAAACAGTCACTCAAGTATAAAATGCAAAATATGGAAGAAAGCTCGGGCGACTGGGACATCCTGAAATCTGTGTGAACTCCTTGAAGCACAAACGAGAAGGCCAAGGAAAAGCTGCAGCAAACATCAAGAAACCAAGAACGGCTGAGGTTAACTACGTTCCTCTGCACCCAAAAGGTGAAACCACAGAAAGCTGGGAGAAAGACAGAATTGCTTTACTGTCAGAACTGAAAAAGTGAGACAATGAAGTGGTGATAAAAGCAAACATGAAAAAAACTTTCTCCCACAGAAGACTGGAAATAGTGGAGCAGAGGCCCATGATAGAAGAGTTCAAAGACAGATGGCCTGTTTCAGCAGAGTGAAGGAAGCAAAGATGAATATTTTGACGTGTTGACGGTTTTTACTGTTGTCCTTGATGATTAATGGCTGCACAATTTGAATTAGTCAATAATCCAGCATTCTTATATATTACAATAAACGGGTAACAAGTACCTGTATCTAATATTTTTCAGGTGAATGCAGAGTTCATGCTGATCACCACCAAGCCACTGCAATCAAAGTTCATGTCACAGCTGGACCACTTCTCAGACAAGCTGATACAGATCTTCCAGCACAAAGGAGGAGTGAAGGGGCAAAGGGTCAAGAAGGTCCTGGAAATCAATGATTCGGTTGGTAGAAATGCAGAGAACATCCTTTTCACTGTATTATTGTAAGGTTTCCTCGTCCATAGATGCTCATTTAAACAAAGTTGAAAACATAAATGGGAAATGGCCTGCTTATATAGCACTTTAAAGTGTTTGCATTTCATTCACCCATGCATGACATGGAACCTGCTGTCACCCATTTCTAACTAGATTTTATCTTGATTTGTTGCCCCTGCTTCAGAGTGACATCAAGGGAGGGAGGGATGGAGCGAGGGAGAGGGATAAGTGTCAGTAGAAATATGCAGGACATTCAAATGTACAAGAAATATAAATATACAAATACACGAGTATATGCTAGACTTCTGTACATTGTGCAGAATTGTGTTAAAGTGAGGAGTGCAGGATGGAATGAACATTCTACATGGTAACTGGTGCTAAATCACTGAATGTGTGTTTATCAGACTGATGGCCTGTGGGAAGAAACTGTTTTGATGTCTGGTTGTTTTGGCGTACAGAGCTCTGTAACGCCTACCGGAGGGGAGGAGATCAAACAGTTTGTGTCAGGGGTGAGATGGATCTGCAGCCATGTTTCCTGCCCTCTTCCTGGTTCTAGACATGTACAAGTCCTGAATGGCCGACCCAAACCAGACGGTGATGGATGTGCAGAGAACAGACTGAATGGTAGCAGTGTAAAACTGAGTCAGCATCTCCTGAGGCAGGTTGAACTTTCTGAGCTGACGCAGGAAGTACATCCTCTGCCGCCTCTGATGTCCTTCAGGTGGTTCAGCACAAGTCTTTCAAAGGACTTCATGACCACAGACCTCAGGGCAACAGGCCTGTACTCATTTAATCCTGTGATGGAGGGTTTTTTGGGGACCAGGATGATGTTGGAGCGTTTGAAGCAGGAGGGAACTTCACACAGCTCCAGTGACCTGTTGAAGATTTGTGTGAAGATGGGGGCCAGCTGGTCAGCACAGACTTTCAGGCAGGAGGGTGACACCATCAGGGCCTGGTGCCCTTCTGATCTTTTGTCTCTGAAAGAGCTGACACACATCCTCTTCACAGATCCTCCTCCTCTGGCCTGGTTGAACAGGATTCTGTCCCCACTTCTGTAGGCCTCCTCCTTGGCCTGGCGAAGCTTTCTGAGGTTGGCTGTAAACCACGGTTTGTCGTCGTTGTCGCTGCAGGAGGTTTTTGTCGGCACACACATGTCTTCACAGAGGCTGATGTAGGATGTCACAGTGTCAGTGAGTTCATCCAGGTCAGGAGCAGCAGCCTGAAAAACACTCCAATCAGTGCAGTCAAAGCAGGCCTGTAATTCACACTTTGCCTCGTTGGTCCATCTCCTCACAGTTTTGACCACAGGCTTAGCAGAGCAGAAAATTACATATTATGTGTTTAAAATATATGGAATAGAAATCAATTAATATATGTATTTAAAATTATTTGCAATTTTCATCAAACATATATGAATGTTGGTCCATTTATATACAAACTGTTGAACCAAACAGTCATTTGTGACAAAGTTTCATGTTCATATTTATAGTTGCCAACTGTGCAAATATAAGCCTATGTGATCACATGAAATCACACCTTTGAGTCTGCGCTCATGTGACTGGCTGAAAAATAAGGAGACATCTGATTGGCTACAGATAATTCCCTTTTGAAAAAAATGTATTTGTGAATGAAACCACGGCAGGGAAGTCTAAGAACATCCACGCACAGGTGTTTCTGATGCAGGTTCAACAGTTTGTATATCATACAAATACTGCAAATACTTTTAAATGCATATATTTGGATTTTGACTAAATATTTATTTCAAACAAATATTTGTGTGGGCATCAGAAATACAATTGTGAACCTTCCTGTTAAATTTTTGAGTCATACATTGATAAATATTCTTGTTTCCATTTACAAATATTTTTATGAAGAGTCATTTATATAAATCAATCAATACATTTCTGGATCCTACGTCATTCATCTGATTCCACTGTTTATGATGAAAACATCCTATGGCTCACCACCATCCCTACCCACAGCTAGATGTCTGAGGTCAAATGTTTGGTGCTGAGGTTCAGGCCACGTCTGTCTATCAATTGCACCAAAATGTGATTTGGCAGCAGTTGGCATCCGACCCATCAACTAATGAACTGAGCAACTAGTCTGCTTATCTAAACTGCAGTTGATGATCTATGAATCCTTTATATTTGTGCATATAGTTTTCTGTTGGTGGTGTTTAGCATTCTACTGAACAGAAGTGTTCTGTGTTTGTGTTGTTCAGGACTCCACCACTGAGGATGCAGAGAGGGACATTAGAGTCATGGGGATTTACATGATCTGAAAAGATGGGGATGAGGAGCCAGAGGACGTGGGGATTGTGATCGAAGGCATCAAAGTATTGGAACCAAGGAGGCAGTGTCATCATGGGTTTCATCTTGTGTTTGGGCTCATTTATGCCCCTGATCTAATCTTTCCAGACAACCTCAGGTACACATTTGAGTTTTTTCAGAAGATCATAATGAATCTAGATGGACACAAACTGAATACAAAGATACAGCAGCTGGAAATCAAGTTGTTTGCATAAGAAGTGAACAGATGATTAAGTACATTTTCAAGTTTCCTCATCAGATCTGTAGGAAGTTTTGTCTTTGTTGTTTTTTAGAACAAGAGACCTCCATGATGTTCATGTCCATTCTGTTTTAGATGGCCAATAGCTGCATTCTCCTGAGCAAGTGTGTCTTGCATCTTTCACATTTTGTGGTATCAAAAACATTGATATCTTGATGTGTGTATTCATGTACTGATGTTGAATTGAGGGTTATTATATTAGATGATTTCCATTTTGGTGTCAGCATTTAAAAAATGTGTAAGCTGCACTTTATAGATCCTGTTGGGTCCGACTCTGATATTTGTTCTTTAAACCAAAGAAATGTGGACACAGTTGTGTCATGTATTGTTGGTGTTGAGCACATTTTCAATAAAACACCAAGTTTTTATTGGTTTTGTCTCATGCGTCTTAATGGGAGATCAAATGAGAGATAATTTTACCTGATTTCATTATGAATTAATTACTTAAGTTTAAGTTGGACAAATGTAAATCAGTTTCACTTAATGCCATTATTTTATGTTTGCTATGTTTAATTTTAAGAAAGCTCACCGCACTCACGACCAGGGGATATGCTAAGGTGCCAGAACACAATTCTTTTTTAGCTTAATCAAAAATATTCTGCATACTTCGATACATGCAAGTATCTTTAATAAACACAAATGCTAAGCTTTAGATCACAGGACCTTCATCGGGGAAGTACAACCATCACAAACAGAGACAGGTTCATATGAAAGCAAGAGCATCAATCCCATCAGCGGATGAGTTACACCTGTGCTGGGTCTCCAATGTTCAGCTGGGGATTGTAGTCCAGCAGGCATACCTGTAGTTCTCATGGTGCACATATGGAGATCCACAGTAGATGGGAAGTACAGTGACAGAATGCACAGACGCATGGACCCACAATAAGCAATAAAGTATTAGACAACCACAGCTGAACATGAAAATAACTAAACATATGTTTTATATTTAATATATTATAAGAGGTGGAGAGAAAACTGTACCCACATCAGGAAGACCGTCATAAAGTACAGTTCCTAAGGTGAATAATATATTTAAGATCTGGGATGTTTAAAATCAAATGTTTTATGGGTATCGTTACATTGGGCACAATTGCCACACAGCTAGTTACCATTTCTTAGAGGTGCCAAGAGGGTCTGGTTAGGGGCTGTGTATAAACTGGCCTTGACCACCTGGTGTTTGCTATGTTTAATAAAATTGACTTGGAATAACTCAGATAAATTAAATTGCATGGATGTTCTTAGTCTCAATTGGGGCTTCATATATTTATTGGATGGAAAACCTGCCCACAATTTAATTGAGTTCATCCAATGAGTCATTTTTTTGAGTGCATGAATAAATGAAATAGAGCATTTATTGCAGTCCAGTTATAAGTTATTTATGGTCATGTCACATACATGCAGAATGATTGGAAATGCAGCTTTTGGAACACAATTAATGTGCATCGGAAAACTTGACATACATGTATTAAAGTTTCCTTCTGTTCATATTTTACCATCTCAGTGTTATTACAGTACATAGTATTGGACAGTGTTGAGTGAAATGTTGAGAGACAACACATGTTGTTGTTTTGAATGAAAGTCTCTGATAAGAGTTTATAAATCAGAAGTTTTTACACACTAACCTGTGACTTCTTGTCATTTTTTCTGCTGTCCTCAGTTTCCAATCCTGAGACCGGTAACAAAGGTCTGAGCTACATGTCTGCTGCCACTGCTTCCAGTCTTTATGGTAAGCTAAGCTAACCATGTCCTTCATACTGAACACACACAGACACACGACTTTGACATCATCTAATTATCTAACTCAGAAAGATTCCAGAAATGTCAACAAGCTTTGCAGGAATTAAAGGGTTTACATCCCACAATTATAACTGTTGCTCTATTTGTTTTCCACTGCTTTACATTGTGCTGTGCTTTGTTTTAGTAAAACCATCTTCTCACTCACCATCACCACAAGTCATATCTGTAGTTTCATCTGCTTGTACAGCAACAATTAAGGCGTCTGATGCCTCTCAACAATTGACTCCTGAATACTGAATATAGAGTCTAAAAGTTCCCTCTAAACGGTGCTGAGCCCTTTTAAAGTAGGAATGATCATTATTATGTTTCTCTTTCCCATGTTGGTGACAAGATGTAGATCAGCAGACATACCAGTGACTCAGTGAAGCTTCACTTGGGCCCAGCAGTGCTTTGGGCTAATTGCTAATATCAGCATGTCAGCGGCTCACAATGATAATTGTAACATGTTGATTTTTGTCAGGTATGATGTTTACTATGTTCACCATCAGCTGAGACTGATGGGAATGACGTTTCACTACTATCCATTAAAATTCTGAACTAATCCTGGCTTTAGATGAAAAGTGAATGGATCACCAGCGATAACAATTCATCCACAGATGAAATGTGTGCAACAAATTTCATGTCACTCATACATTAGTTAATTTGACAGAATGTGATCTTATCTACAGCTGTGCTCTTACAGGTGGCTTTAGCTGAAAGGCCAAGGCCTACATATGTTTTCTGGGAAACATGAACAACTTTTTTTCTGCTAATTTATTCAGTATAAGCTGATGTATTCAATATAAGGAAGTACACAGTTTGTACATTTCACTGTGCTGCTCAGCAGGAGACAGTGATAAGGGCTATAGAGCCATTTCACTGCATGTAGTTGTGTTATAATGTGACATATACTTTATCATATCTCTTCTCACTGGACAGTGATTCATCTGTCAGCAGAAATCTTGGTAAATCTGGTCTGAGGGTGTCCTGTCTCGGGTTAGGTGAGTCCATTTACAACTCAAATAAGTCTTTGATTATCAACAGAAGTACAAACTAAAGAACTGAATAATCAAACAAACTCAAACGCTCCTCAGTCGGCAGGTCAACATCTTTGAGTCGTCACTCATGCAGTCATTTTACGTTCATTCATTTTCTAAAAGTTTGGTATGCAAGCGTTGTTGAGGAATGCAATGTCTTGCTGCTCACAGCCCTTTTTCCTTGAACATAGACTGTGTTTCTCATGGTAGAGTCTTAACTGTGTTTACTGAAGTTGGTTTTCGGTTCCTGAACCCATGTAGTGAAATGCTTCATAGAATCATGTTGGTTTTTAATGCAGTGTCATCTGGGGGACCAAAGGTCACAGGTATTCACTATTGATTTTCACCTTTGCCCCTTACATGCAGAGATTTCTCCAGATTCTCTGAATCCTTTTGATGATATTATGACTGAAGATGGTGAAATCTTGGAATTCCTCGTAATGGTAGGTTGAGAAACATTGTTGTTAAACTCTTGGACTATTTGCTCACACAGGTTTTCTTTGGTTGTGAATGATACGACATGATACCACCACCTGTTACCAATGAACCTCTGTACTTGTGGAATGATACATTCAGGCGTTTTTGAGCATTACACAACTTTCTCAGTGCTTTGTTGCTCCTGTCCCAACTTTATTGATACATGTTTTTGGCATAAAATTCAGAATAAACATATATTTAGAAAAATCAATTCAGTTGATGAGGTACAACTTTAGATATATTGTCTTTGTGTATTTTAGATTGAAGTGAATGTCAAAAAGGACCATAAAATGACCACATTCAGTTTTAGTTATCATTTGGTAAATATTATGTAAGACTTGCTAAAGGTTGTTTTTGTTGCTAATGCAATTGTTCATTTGTTAGAGTAAGACTGGATTATTTTGCCCCTCATAAATGACATGGTCTTACTTTGAATGTGAGCAGACTCAATGCTATCTTCTACCCAGCCAAACCTCCAGGACCAGGATCTCAGTGAGAGGATCCCACAGCTGACTGCCAAACAGCAGAGGGACTTTGAACGGTTTCCCTCGTAGCTCCACCAGGTGCTTTTGGCTGAGCCCCTGTGTCTCATGGGAAATGTGGTTTTCATGAGTGTCAAAGTTGACTAACTTCAGCTGGTACTGGCCTTTTTCAGGACCTGGAAAAACAGACAGTGTGTTCAGGAAATCACATTGAGCTAAAGAGTTTAGAAGGAACATCACAATCAGAAGGAAAGAGATGAAAAGAAAAGAAAAAGTGTACAGCCTCTGTCACATACCTTTGCTGGACCATCCTTACATTCTGTCACATACTCTGCTTTACAACCATGCTGCATTCATAGCAGTCATTGTACAGGTATTAGCACTGCAGTGACTAAAATACTGCAGAAGTGAAACACTTGAATCAACAAAGCAGAAAATAAATATACAAATTCTTCAGTAGAATAACCTGATAGTCACTCATTTCAACTCTAATGACCTGATTTGTGTTGAACTAATACTTGTGTGTGACTCATCTGAAATGGGAGGTTAAACGTTTGTTAGAAAGTGTTTTGCAAAGACATAAATGAGATTATTGAGTCTTAATTTTTTTTTTCAAATACAAGACATCTCATCAATGCTATGAAAACAAACCATGTGATTTGAAACTCAATTCAACTCTAGAGAAGAAAAAAACCTTAAAGGAAGGCATGATTTCAGTGAACTCACCACAGATGTTGTGTGTTGTCTGCTGCATGCAGTCCATTGTCTGACAGCATGAGCTACAAGTGACAGAAGGAAAGACACGCAGGCTCCACCTTTAAACACTGAGAAACATCTCACTCTGCCTCTTTTGTTCCGTCTCCTGCTCACACTGGTCAATAGTGACATCTTAGCACGTGTCGTGTTTAGTTTAGGTGACAGTTTATAAAAGGCACCAGAGAGGGAAGTTTGATTTCATTGTCCAACAGTTGCTAATTCAAGTCTGAAGTCTAGATTGTAATATTGGATTGCTTTATATTCTATTTATACTTGTGTGTTTATGCAGATAAAGCAGAGAAAACATACCACCAGACACGACAAAGTGTTCTGTTTACATTAAAGCTTATTAAATAAGAGATTGTTTGCCATATGATGGTCATTGGATTTATTGAATTAATATCTACTTGTCATCACTTAAACCCCGTTTCAGAGAGAACTGACTCAGTTTACTACCACATATTTATGTGCTATTCATTTCACATTAACTCTCTACCTTTCTGTGATACACAATACTCCTGCAAAATTAGTTACTGACCAAAAAATATCTATTGGTGTCAGGGTGAAAATCTGTAGCCTTACACTTTTTCCATCCATTTTTCCATCTGTTATCAGCGAGTGAAGAGGTTGTTCAAACTGACCGTCTGTCTTCTTTGTTTTACAGACTCGTGTTCTTTCATTGTGTGAGACTATGTGGAGACAAAGCTGTTACAAAGTGCATTCACAAAAATGAGTGGTAGGATCAGAGGTACTGCTATCACTGGTTAACAATGAGACAAATGATAAATGATCAGAAAACAAACAGCATGCTCTTTGAGGCTGTTTAAGCTGAATGCTAACATGATGACATGAACATGAACACGATAAGCTTCTGACAAGGACAATTTTAAACAGGTATCATTTTAACCACCTCCACCAAAGTGGTGGACCGACCATATTGTATTTGATTCATTCCTAAAAGCCACTTGATTTCAAAACATGTCTGTGTGATTTGGGACTGATTCATCAAAGTTTTCACATGTGCCGTCTATGGAGAGGCAGTATGTTATGTGATGAATACCACATACCTCTCTCTGGAAAAGAAGAAGCTCATCTAGTCTGACATCATTTGCTGTGACTTCACCTCAGCAGGTGTGACAAGTGACCGGAGAAATGTCAACATTCACATTTCAAAATAATCAGCGTCGCACAATGATGTCATCATAAGAACATGCCCAGTTAAGAATGACTATGATGAGGACAGAGGTTAGGAGCTATTAGTTATTAAAGATTCTCATTGTATGTCTTACCTAAGTCACTTCATACAGTACAAACTCAAAATGCTGCACATTATAATGAGATTATGTTTAGTGTTTGAATGACTGAAGCTCAGTATGATGACATATGAATTATGTGCATTATGACATAATGTCATATTCTAATTCATGTTTTTAAACCAGTCCAACCAAAACAGAAGATTCACGTTTAATGTGTCATAAAGCCACTTGTTTTCTACAAACTACAAACTACAAAGACATATTTTCTTCTGGAAATGCATCTTTAGTGTTATATTGCATTGAGTTCACCTGTATGCACACCGAGTTTCCACTCACACCTCACTCTCCCTCTTTTCTGGCATCATAGTGACATTTTTGTACTATCTTCTGCACACAGTAGTCCATGACTGCAAACCAAACAAACAATCATTTGTAATAATTAACTGTGGAGCAGCAGCAGGTGACTGAGAACAGTTGAGTACAATTACAAAATATATAAGAACAGGTTTTTTTTCTTTATTTCACAAGTTCAACTTTTGGACACCAGGTATCTCCTACTTCACTGTGAAGGCTTCCAGTCTCCACATCACTGCATAAAGTCTGATATTGGACCAGGATTGGCTTTAAAACTATTATTGTCACAAATCATGCTCATATACCTTCATCTTTTCCTCTCATATTTTCAATGTACACAGAGAATATTTACTCTTTCTGCAATGGATTCAGTTTGTTTCCACTATCTTTGAGGCTAGAGATGCACCAACCTTTAAAAAGAAGTCATCGATCTAACAAGCTTTATCAAAAGGACCAGAGAAAATAGAGCTTCTATCTCTACAAGGAATTTGAGGGCAGGACTACTAAAGGTCTGTATCTCTCTATAGGCCAGCTGATTTTCCAGAGCGCTGGCTGTGCTCTAGTTCTATGTGTTTATGGTCAAGTTTCACATTTTCTGACTTTTCCTCAGAGTCTGACCGCTTCTCAGGTTCAGTCTTTACAACTCCTTCAAAAATCAAATTGTTATGACGAGAGTCGTCAATTTTACCTGTCATGTTGACAAGGGTGGAGCTCAGTGTGTTGAGATTATTTAGCTCTTTACATTGAGTTGACAAGTTGTCAGAAAGGGATTTGAACTCATCCTCCTTCTGAGTGTAATGTAGACTAGATTTGAGGTCACATAACTCCTTTAATTCCATCTTCTTTTGCTAAAGGAGTCCATCAGCATTTGGACAAAGACTTTACAGGTTCTCTCCTGTTGTTGGAGTAAGTCTTCATAGTAGAACTTGTGTTGTTCTAGGAGGTCACGTACCTGTGCAGTGGTGATGAGGTCTTCATCGTTCTTCACAGCCTTTGGTGTCATGTTTACTCCTCTGAATGAGAGGAAGTCGTCCTTTCAGTCCTTAGGCCAGAGATTCCAATTTGATTTCATTCACTGTTGCAGTGGTTCAGAATGTCTTTGTTGAAGGACGTCCACACAGTAGGATAATGTTTACTGATATGACCCCTGACGTTTAGTCTAGGGAGGATATTTCAGGATGGCAGATGAAAGGATAACATCTATGAGGAGAAACTTTATCAGCATGTAGCTGTGACCGAGCTGCTCTCTGCTGGACACATCAAGAATTACATCTACTCAACTGTAGGTGCAGTGTGAGGATTTAAGATTTTTCAGGTGAATGCAGAGTTCATGCTGATCACCACCAAGCCACTGCAATCAAAGTTCATGTCACAGCTGGACCACTTCTCAGACAAACTGCCGGAAATGAGAGGAAACTTCTACATTCTTGGAAATCTGGAAGTTATTGGAAGAAATGCAGTCAAACCTGGTGGGCCGACCACCTCTGCAAGACAACATTGTGCTCATGACTGCTTTTTCGCTGTCCTGTTGATATCTGGGAAATTCTGTGCAAAGTTATTGTTTTCTAGCACTATATTAAACGGGATATATCGGTAAAAAGGACCTTTTCCAGACAACATTTTCAGTCATTTTTGTATTTCATATGAGCACAAGAGAAAACACTGAAGAAGGCAAAAGTGAAGAAGACACTGGGTGAGATCATTTGAAAAACAAAAACATGCTGCACATGCGTATAATATATGCTCAAAAATGTTCAGTTGTGATTGTTGTTTAATTTGTATTTTCGTATAGCACACTAGCATTTTTTTTCAAATGGCATTCTTCAATCCTGACAGTGTTTGAAGAGAAAGAGAGATTTTTAACACTGATAGTTTAATCTGTTTTCTGTGGGTGATCATGTAGGGGCATGATCACCCACTCTTTCCTTGGCTCTGCCCACGTGAACTTTCACAATTCAGATTCAGGTATGTACTTTATCAAAACTAGAGACTTAAATGTGTAATCATCAATCTGTAAATCATTTTATGTATATCACTGATCAGAGCACAGGTCTGCGTCTGCATCTGGTTTTCATGTGTGTGTTTCAGTGTTTTACTGAAATAGGCCCATATTATTTTCTCATTTTTGCCAAAAACTGTTAACTATTAGAAGAATAGCTGGACAGACATGTCTAAAATCCTGAAAAATAAGCACTCATCACATTTATGCAAGAACATTTTAAAAGTCATCAGCACCATATAGAAATTGTGGCTTAGCACAAATCAGCCTGTCAATGTATGTCAAAGGTCAATCAGTCAATGATCTAAGTGACTTTTTAAAGCTAGAATTGGTGGTTTTCTTACTATTTTATGATAGTAAACTGAATATTTTAGGATGCTGACATCAGAAAAAAATTCAGGGAATATAAATATGCACTATACACCTGGCCTCAAACAGCACCTGAGCACTAGAAACCCATTCAAGACGACCAACCACACCTTTAAGATGTGCTGTTATATCCGGCTCTTGAGAATTTATATTTACTAAACAACTTAAGTCCTTTTTCTTTGTTCCTTCCCTCAGCCAAGGTTGCAATGAATGCCTTGAACCTTTTTGAGAACAAGGGGCAGCAAATGCGCATCACGTGGTCACAGCCTCATCAGAGTGAAAGTGAAGCGGGAAAGGTATTCATCAGGAATCTTGAAAAGTCCATTAACACCAAGGCTCTAACTGCAACCTTGTCAACTTTTGGAAACGTCCTGGCATGCGAGGTAGGAGGCTAGTGTCTGATTCCCGCTTCTCGTATCTAATCTGAAGTAGGGGTATGGTCTGCAGTCGTTGTTGTAGCATAGCATTGTGACCGCAGGTGTAATTAGCTGGTGTAAATGTCCTAGAGTTGTTTGCACTAACAGAGAGGTCAATCATCCGTACATGTGATATGTGAATCATTACACAATTGATTAAATAATAGATGGAGTTTGGTTATGTTTAGTTGTGCCCTTAAACTAATAATGGGATTGTATTTTCAATAATATTGGAATATAAGTACGTACTTCATGTCCCAAAAAAGCTCTGCAATAAATTCATTTAGTCAGATGCAATCAACAAAAATGGGAGGTAGGGTTTTAAAGTCATCTATCCATTTGAAGAAATGTTTAACTCAGCCTGTTTCCCAATGCAAAGAACATCTCAATAGTTGGACTATAAAATCAGCTTTACTGTACTCTTACTGCATGTGTGTGGGGCCTAAACGTTTAGCATGTGTCTACTTTCTCAAAGGTGATTCAAAAAGACTCTGGAGGATACGGCTTTGTGCAGTTTGGGACTCAGGAAGCAGCCGACCGGGCCATTGAGAGACTGAATGGCCTGCTGTTCAATGACCAACAAGTGTAAGTGACGTTGTTTTAAACTAAGTTGGTACCTTTTAATACGTATAATGAAAATAAGACTGTTGAATGAATATGGCACCTGGTCTCATTCAAAGCTGCACAATGATACCTGAGCAGTTTGCAGAGATGACTTAATAGAGTTCTACAGTGTGCAATAACACTTGGAGGAAGCTTGATGATGCCTAAGTAGCTCATACAATGTACCAAAAATACATAAATAGCTTTACAGGCAAGGATAAAATTGTATTATTACTATTATATCATTACAAATTATTATTATTATTATCATTTATTACTGTAATTAATGTTGTTAATGTGCATTAAGATTCTGCTAAATGTCCATTTGAATGCAGCTCTTTTAGGTGCTACTACTCAAACATGGAGTGGAATTTGGAGCAGCATGACATGGATGAAGAGAAGCCTGGCCCTGCCCAAGAGAAGAGGGAGCAACAGACGGAGACTCGCCATCAGGTCCATTTTCTCCTGCGCAAATTCACAAAACAACGTGTCATAGTTCACTTAATTAACTTCAGTCATATTGTCTGGTCAGTCATATGACAGACTGCAGCTTTGTCATATCCAGTGTTCCGTCTCTCATGGTTGCACTGGCCAAAATGGCTAATATATAGTGTTTTAAAAAGTTAACACTCTATCTCATCTTCATGGTGTCAACTTATATATTAGGAACCTTCATCACAGAATTGATGATCAGCGTCTCTGGCAGGAATTCTCCCCCTTCGGTGCCATCACCAGTGCAAAGGTAGGACCTCGTCTCTTCACTTAGTGGATCTTCTGTGATTAGATGGCTGTGAAACAGCTGTCATTTACTGGTACTGATAATCAACTGGTGTCCAAATTTGGTCATTCGTTTCATTTGACTCTCGCTCTCAGGTCACGATGGTGGATGGACACAGCAAGGGCTTTGGCTTTATCTGCTTCTCCTCCCAAGAGGAGGCCAGCAACGCCATGGCTGAAATGAATGGACGCGTTGTGGAAACCAAGCGTTGGTGGATGCTAATTTTCATTTCTCCTTCGTAGCCCGCACTGCCCTCTGGCAAGAAAGCCAAACCTGTGGCCCAGGTACGCCTGAGCAAACCTAAGGCCTCCCAATATGTGAGGCCACAAAGTAAGTATCCTTTCAATCTATCACTCCATGATTGTGTATATTTACAGTCATTTTAAAAGCACATTAAGACATGGCAAAACAAAATTTGGAAACAGAAACACTTCTTCTTACTTGTACATGAAGCCACTTTTGTTTTATGTGTTCAGATTCCCAGAACATGCCGGCTGCCATGCATCCATCGGCACCTCGCCCAAGGAACTTTGGTCGCAAGCGGCCTGCCTTCCAGGTGGCCCAGACGATGTCTGCCCAGCCTACCGGTCAGTCAGCTCCACTCAGTCAATAGTCTACCTGCACAACAAATAGAGTTCAGCTATATGGCTGATAATCGTGTCTTTATGTTGATGTTTCTGTTCCTCTGTTCACTCTTCTTGTAGCAAAACAAAGCACCAGACACCAACGAGCCGCTGCAGGAGCTGCAGCAGCCGCTCCTGTGCATTAAGTCCCTCACCTCCATGATGCAGCAGGAGTCGTACAACAGGAGGAGATGTTCATTACTCAGTAATGCTTCTTCTGTGTACTTTGTCCGATAAGTGCTACATAAATAAAGTTAATTGTTGTTCCAATTATAAAATAATTGGTGTCTGTTTTTAGCTTTTAGTGAAAATAGAATAATTTGACTGTTCCTGTGACTAATGCCAACTTGATCAAGTTTTCAAAGATGATAGTTCTACTGGCCAAATCAAAATACTTAAGGCACATGAGAGCTGCACCATGGCCAGTCTGTCCCATCTCTGTTCACTTTAATCAGAGGGATTTACTCTCAGTGTCTGAGCATCAAGCTGCAAGACATCTGTCAGAATAATCACACCTATGGCACAAAGAAACTGTCCAACATGGCCATTAGAATGCATGTTTTTGTGTTCTCCTTAGGGAGGTCAGAGGTCACAGTGTTTTTGACAGGGATTCAGTGTCTTGTTCAACAATAGACAGCACCTTTCATGCTGATTTAAAACCTCCAGGGATTCATTAATGAATTGCACTCACACTTGCTATTATAGTCATATTCTTCAATAAATTTACTTTCATTTACCTAATGTAACATAATTAGGCATCCTTACACAGCGAAATTAAGTGTTACAGCAGCACTGGAAACAAACCAAAGATATATGGAGAGTAAGGCCCATTTATTATTATTATTATTATTATTATTATTATTATTACACTTTATTGCTTCACTCTTTTCTTCTTCGTTGTTTCCGTACACATTTGTCGTGCTTTGCTTGGATTCTAGCTACACTGCCCTCAACCATTTCTAAGAATGTCTTTGTTGAAGGACTTCCACACAGTAGGATAATGTTTACTGATATGACCCCTGACGTTTAGTCTAGGGAGGATATTTCAGGATGGCAGATGAAAGGATAACATCTATGAGGAGAAACTTTATCAGCATGTAGCTGTGACCGAGCTGCTCTCTGCTGGACACATCAAGAATTACATCTACTCAACTGTAGGTGCAGTGTGAGGATTTAAAACCTAAATGTCTTTCCTCATAATGTGTCATTCCTATCATGCAGACCGGTTTGTCTGCCAACAAGACGCACATTTGTCAGTCAATATTATCTTGTTATGGACCTCATTGAATTAACACCACATGAGGGAAAGAAATACTGTTTGGTGATAGTGGATGTGTTCTCTAGATGGGTAGGAATATTCCCTACAGGAAAAGCAGATGCTATAGCTGTAGCTAAAGCCTGGTGTAATGATGGGATTCCCAGATGGGGGATCCCAGAAAAAATGTACAGTGATAATGGACCTCACTTTGTGAACAATGTTATCAATACTGTTGGAAAAGCATTGAACATTGCATTAAAACATCATTGCAGTTATCATCCACAGTCAGCAGGCTTAGTGGAAAGAACAAATGGCACAATTAAGAGTAATTTAAGGAAGACAATGGCAGAAACAGGCCTCCCATGGACAAAATGTTTACCTATGGTTGCTCTTAACATGAGAATAACAACGAGCAGTAAAGGGCTTTCTCCTTTTGAAGTCCTATTCGGCCGACCTTATCAGATTCCTGAGTTAGGAGCAGTAACACATGCAACAGACAATGTTCCTGACACTATAGTGGAGTATGTGAAACAGCTGCTTAGACAACTTGATGCTGTCAAAAGCTCCGTATCTCCACAGAACTCTGAGGATCCAGACCAATCTGAGACGCCAGCCCAGCTGAAACCTGGTGACTGGGTCCTGATAAAGGTGATCAACAGAAAGAACTGGGCATCACCTCGGTGGGAGGGACCATTCCAAGTCCTCCTGCCCACTCCTACTGCAGTAAGAATTACAGAAAGACAATCCTGGATCCATAACACACATTGCAAAAAGTGTACATTGCCACAGCTGGACACACACAGATACACTGATTAAAAGACTAGAGACGCTGTTCGTGTATAACACCTGTTTCTGTGGGGAGTTTGCATGTTCTTCCCGTGTCTGCATGGGTTCCCTCCGGGTTCTCCGGCTTCCTCCCACCACCAAAAGCACGCAGTGGAAGTAAAGTGATGACTCTAAATTGACTGTAGGTGTGAATGTGAGTGAGAATGGTTGTAAGCGGTTACAGAAAATGAACGGATGTTTCTCAGACTGTCCAATTAACCATGAGATTTTGAGAGTGTGAATCAGAGTCAGTTCCTCACTGGGCCAGTTGTCTGAGCCCTGAACTCCAACCTCAGCCTGTTGGTGCTGTGACTCCTGTTAGCAGTTTTATTGCCCCAGTAAGAAGGTAAACCTCAGTGACTGCAGGGTTTCACAAGTCCACACAGCCACGCTTGTTTAAAATGGATCAAGCTGCATGTTTGAAGTATTAAAAGTCAATATTTCTTTGTGACACACAGTCCTCTCTGACAGTGGAGCGCTATGTGCTGCACAAGGCATCCATTGAGGGCTATGCCGGGGTGGGTGGGTCAGGGTCGGCTGCTGTTTTTGGAGGTTAAGAGTTGTTGGGTAACCACTGTTGGCCTCTTTTCAAACTGGCCATGGATTAATGGAAACCACTGGACAGTGACTAATGTGCTTTTTCAAAAATTCATATGAACAGCATCACCGACTATCTTAGCTGTACTTTTACAACCTATAAAATGCTGTGGAGGAAATGTAATTCCTGACTAGATAGCGTTGATAAGCAACATCTTTTCTAATCCAGGACATGTGATATTGTAGAGACTGAAGGGATGGATGTGGATGGACACTAAAAACACAACAAGCATCCTGCATCCCTCATGTGATGTGATGAGTTCTAAGAGGCTGAAGTAAAAATACCATAAAATTCAAGTGCATGCATCCCTCTATTTTAGAGGTGGTTAAAAAGCTACAACTTGATATTTAAATAATTCTATAAGACTGTAATTATTATTTCAGAGTATGCTTTAAGTAATATTTCAACATTTGGAGAAATATGCTTCTTTACTTCTCATGTCTGTATGTTAAATATGAAGCTCAAGCCAGGAGGATATTAGCTTAGTTTAGGCTGGGTTCAGGACACTAAGGAGCTCCAACTTGTGGAACTGGGGAATAAATAGAGACAAAAGACAGTTCATAGTACATATTCTCTCTGAAGACGTCAGAGGTAAATCCTCCCTCGACAGGGACCCTCTGTGGCTCCATTTTCTTATCCTGTAACATGACTTTTCACATAGGGGACCTCAAACCAAACAGGAGCTTTAACATAAGCTCAGTTTAAATATAATAAACGTTTACCATAAGGTGTCAACTTTATATATAATACTTTTTTTCTTTTTTCTGTTGTAAAAAAAGATTAGAAATACGTCTGTGAACCTAGAGGTTCACATTTAAAGTTCGGTAACAGGCTTAAATGATATTTTGTTTACTTGTTAAAATGATCTGAAATCATGAGATCACATATTGAGTATGAAATCAACAAACACTACAGTCCAATGAATCCGTCTGAAACTTTTCATATATGTTAATCCGACATTATCGCAGTAAAAATACTGTAAAACACTTTAGAACGAGTCTTTTATTTTGAAAAGAAATGTTCTAGGTCACTTGTAGCTTTGCTTTAAACACAATCACATCCAGTTTCATGTATTTTTTATTCCTTTTTATAAATTAAAAAGGTACATTATGCATGCAATACCGTATTAAGGTTAGGTTTCCATCTTCCACAGAAAAAATGTTCAACACAAAAATCTCTTAAAGTCAGATGAAGCTGCTGGAAAAGGTTGGAGAAGCCACAGCATGAAGCGATGGACAGTCTGCGGTTGCATAGTGCAGTACATGGAGTTCCTCATTTAAAACAGCAGGCCGTTTGTAGTGCACATTACTGAAACTGTATGCTGGAACCTGCTGCTGGTCCATGTGGTCAACATGGGTCATCGGCACATGTACAGCAAACAGTATCTCATTATGTACATTTGTTAGTTATAAAAATACTCAACAGCAAATACTTACTTTTCTAATGGGATAAATATTTGTTCATTTGCTTCTTTTGTCCATTTTTTCCTCTTTTGTTTGACATTTTAGCAAAGAAAGTCCTTCCTTAACATTTTGAGATTTAATCTGTAAAAAAAAAAAAAGAAAAAAGGAAGTTTGGCCAAAGAAAAATAAAGCCAGGATTGTTGTGATCTGTGAGGTTGGTTTTATTTTGTTCTGATCTGATTCCACATCTCAAACCTTCAAAGCCATCATTTGAAAAAGAGCGATGGTGGGACGCTGCTCTGGAAACCCCTCTGATTGTCTCAAGCAGCCCAGCTCAACATTGGTTGGCTTGATTCTGAATGAAAATGGCTTCCTGTCCAGTCAACCAATGAGACTGATGCTATGGGGCAGAATGAGACAGAAGCTACCTGTAAATATTTAATGCCCAAACCGTGTTCAACAATGACATTAATCTTCAGAGCTTTGCCATAAACTGTCCTCAGATCAGATTCACATTTTCAGAGTTTTTTTTCTTTTGCTTATTTCTTTTGTGCTATACAAGTTTTTCATAATTCATCCAGATCAAAGTGATCTAAAAGAGAAAATACCTCCCACCTATTATCTATTATTATATCTATTTAAATCAATCAAGAGCTGCTTCTGCAATTCTTGCCCAGAATTAGAGAAGAGTCTTAGAGAAGATTGATAACACTACAATATGTGTCTCTGAAATAGAGAGCTAAAGCCAGCAGCCAGTTATCTTATTTTAGCATTTAAAAAAAAACCCTAACCCAACCGCGCATTTAAGGCTCTAATTTACACCTAATATCTCCATCATCTAATGCATACAAAAGGATGAGGAGATGTTTGATGGGGGGATTATGATGGACTATTTTAAAACCCTCCTGAAGTCTCTGCCGGTTGTTTTGACATGTATACAGATTAAACACAATCCAGGATTAATAACCCCACATGGTTCATCTCACTGGGTGATGCTGCACCGATGGTAAAACATGCAATGCTGTATTCACAATAAAGGCTCTCTGTTCTATTCAAACTGTGGGTCAACAGATGCTCCAGCGTGGAGGTGCTTCAACATGTTCTCAGCAGGTTTCTATGATTTATCATAGAACATTTGAGAATAATAAAAAAAACACAATAAAAGCAGCAGCTCCCAAATGTTGTTCTTCTTAAATCTGTTCTTAATTAATATGTTAGACGTTTACATAGCACTATGTAGCTCTAATGATAAAAAGTCATCAACTCATTTTCAGGTCATGGATCCAGGGGGCTAATCGGAGACCATTAATTATGGATAGTTGTGATTTCCTGTGTTTTTGGTTTGTCTTTCTGGGTTGAGGACAGAATATGAAGGTCTTACAAAACGTAAGCTATGACTACCAAAAAAAATAAATGTATCAATAGAAGGAATCAATCAAATGAATGAAATATTTAATGAAAGATGAAAGTGTAAAAAATGAAAAGGGTTGGGAGCCGTTTGTGACGCCGCTGCTATAGAGACTCCACTTTCATGCAATCCACTGCAACTCTTTAAAAGTGTAAGAAAGACAGGAAACAAATGCTTTAATTTTTCTGTCGGCTGTTCAGTGTATGGAGTCGCAGACCTCTGGGTTATCATTCATCTGCCATCAGGGCCATCTTTTTTTCTCTTTTTGCGCCCTAGACGTCTACAAACATGGACTTTCTTACAGTAGGCTTCTATTTCTGTTTAGAGGGAACATGCTCTGCAGTCAGGACAACATGCCAGCTTACACAGAGGATGGACATGATGCAACCGGTTCTTCCTGTAACACTTAGACTCCCCCAAAACCAGAGGAAGGAGATTCCATCTGTACTTAGTTTTAACTCTATACAACTTTGATTTCAATGCTAATAAACGCAAAACAACCTGTAGTTGAAGCAACTGATGCTCTTTATGCTGGCAGTTCAAAAATCCTATCAGATCATCCCAAACTGCTTGAAGGTTCACCCAGCATTGGTTTTTATGCTGGTCATCATCATCATCATCATCAGAAGCAGCATCTCATCTGCTAATTGTCTCTCTCTCCTCTCTGTCGACTGCCACACCCATCACCTCCTCTAACCCTTGGAGTAATAGCTGTTAAGAGCAGGAGCAGTGTTGCCTTCTCCTACAGTGTGACTGAGATCTGATCCCAGCACCACCTGGATCTGCTCTGCTCATGACGCCGAGAGTCAAATCCTAAAGCTCTGCTACAGAAAAGCTGGCCCCGCCCTGCTTGGTGAATATGGGGCACCACATATCACCTGGTCATCCACTAAAACCAACCACCGACGGCCAATCCAGACACTTCAGTCTGTTTCTACACCAGAACGCTGCGTACAAAATATCAATGTAGTGAATGCAGAGATTGATCTTCTATCAGCATGCAATAAGGTCAATGATGAGAGGATCTATACATGGCTGAGGGTCAGCAGCCTTCAGAAGTCTGTGCAGTGGGCTTCTCTCTGAGCTGGAGCGATGACCCAGGCCCAAACACCACCACCATCTGACCACTATAGCTGGTTGACCCAGGCAGGAGCAGAGCTGCTGAGCTTTGTGTTAGTACCATCCCAGAAGGTCCCAGAAACAGAAGCACATTTTATCAGATTAGTTCATGGGCTTGATTAAAAACACCTGAACATGGTCTTGACGGATTCTTAACGAGAAAATAGCAGGTAAACAAAGCAAATGAACAAGAACCAAAGTAAAAGGTACAATCTTGGGACCATCTTGGCTCTGTTGCAGTATTTTGGGTGGTTCTGGGCCACCCAGGCCCCGGTGATGACAGACGTGGGACTCGAAGCCGGTGCCAGGAGTCATGACTGTAGCTGCCTGGTGAGCTGCGATTGCGATGTGGCTTGTATGAATCCTGATAGGGGTCCTGGTAGTCCTGGTAGGGGTCCTGCTGCTCTCGGCTATGCTGCGAGCCAGAGGACATGCGGTCGTGTCCCTTGTGCGCCCGTTCGTTGGGTATGGACTGGTCTCCGGTGTGGTTGCTCTGTCGCTGTCTTTGGCTCTGCTGATCACATAAAGACACAGGTAAGGCTAAACATGAGCAGTGACATCATCCTTGTCCTCCAATAGCAGTGTTTGTAGGGGTAGATTGTTGGTTTGATAGCAGCTTCCAGTGACAGGAATAATCTGTGACTATAAGAAAAAGCAAAGATTAAATCTGATAGCATTTAATAAACACAAAGACAATCAGGTCTTTAAAGAAAAAGTTTGTCCTTAATTCGCTTTCTTCCTGACGTTTAGATGAGAAGAATGAAGACGGCCTCGCAGCTCCTGCATAAACAAACTAGGGACGGACATTGATTCACTAATGGACGACTGTCATCATGGTGTGTCAGGACCCGAGGGGACCCTGGGACTGGTGGATGTTTACCTGCAGTCCAGAGATGGTGGTGGCGTCCCAGCAGGGGGTTGGGGGGCGTGGCCATCAAGGTATGGGTTGCTTTCCAGTAGGCCTCCAGGTATTCGGCGAGATGCTCACAGGAGTCCTCCAGCTGGTTCTCATCCAGGATGATGTCAAACATTTCCTGTTAGACGGAGAGAGGAGATGAGCTCACACACGTCTGGAGAGCATCTGTAACAGAATCTCTGAACAGAAACAGCAGTAGACTATAAAAAGGACACTTACTGGAGGACACTGGGCCAGTTTATCAGCTGCCACCAGCTGCATATTCAGGTGTTTGCTCTGGGACTTCCCTCTGGACTTGACATTGGTCATGTCTCCCAGTGTTCAGGTGTGTTTTCATTGGTTGTCTCCCAGTGCTCAGGTGTGTTTTCATTGGTTGTCTCCCAGTGCTCAGGTGTGTTTTCATTGGTTGTCTCCCAGTGTCCAGGTGAGTTTTCATTGGTTGTCTCCCAGTGTCCAGGTGTGTTTTCATTGGTTGTCTCCCAGTGTCCAGGTGAGTTTTCATTGGTTGTCTCCCAGTGCTCAGGTGTGTTTTCATTGGTTGTCTCCCAGTGTCCAGGTGTGTTTTCTTTGGTTGTCTCCCAGTGCTCAGGTGTGTTTTCATTGGTTGTCTCCCAGTGCTCAGGTGTGTTTTCATTGGTTGTCTCCCAGTGCTCAGGTGTGTTTTCATTGGTTGTCTCCCAGTGCTCAGGTGTGTTTTCATTGGTTGTCTCCCAGTGCTCAGGTGTGTTTTCATTGGTTGTCTCCCAGTGTCCAGGTGAGTTTTCATTGGTTGTCTCCCAGTGTCCAGGTGTGTTTTCATTGGTTGTCTCCCAGTGTCCAGGTGAGTTTTCATTGGTTGTCTCCCAGTGTCCAGGTGAGTTTTCATTGGTTGTCTCCCAGTGTCCAGGTGTGTTTTCATTGGTTGTCTCCCAGTGTCCAGGTGAGTTTTCATTGGTTGTCTCCCAGTGTCCAGGTGTGTTTTCATTGGTTGTCTCCCAGTGTCCAGGTGTGTTTTCATTGGTTGTCTCCCAGTGCTCAGGTGTGTTTTCATTGGTTATCTCCCAGTGCTCGGTACCTTTGGCGAGGAGACTTTAATGTGAACGATGATGGGAGCCAGCGAGGTCTTGAGGAGCTGGGCGGGGTGGTTGATGGTGTCAGCGTCCAGCACTACCAGCTGCAGGGAGCAGGCCAGCTCAAAGATCCTCTCGATCTCACTCTGCACCTCAGCTGATGGGACAGTTCAAACACAACACATGACATTTGTGCCTGTGCTCATATGGAGAAAAAAAACTGAATTTCTAGAAAATTTTTAGACTCGAATAGTTTATTTTCATGTTTAGTTCACATGCTCAGAGTCCCTCAATCAAAAAACAAATTTAGAAATGTTTGCTGACATCATCACTCTGCCTCTCTCCTGGAAGTTATAGTGGCGACCAAATGAAAATGCACCATTACCATGACTACAATAACACACCTGTGTGGGTTTGAACATTGTTTGGAAACTTTTGAGTTGATGTTCAGTAAAAGCACCAAAGGTCTGGTTGTGTTTAGATATTTTAAGGCAGAACGGGATGTAAATGGATCACATCCCAGACAGAATGGATGTAAATAGGAAAGCTTATGCTAACACATCTGCTGCACCAGTGAAAGTCAGCGAATCCATGTTAAACATTCAGTAAGAGCATCTGATGTGTTCACACCAGTGTGTTTAAACCATTCATTAAACATTATTAGGTTTCTAGGTCCATGCAGATCATAAAGCAGATGTTCTCACCTAAGCTGGAGCGAGTGTTGGACCTTTCAATGATGGCCCTCTTACTGGGGTTGTGCAGAACAGACCTCTTGGCTAATGATATATCCGCTGTGACTCGTGTGATAGATATCCTGGAAAATGATGAGGACATGATTTAAAAAGAGATTTAGATTCACTAAATGCAGCACAATACTCCACTAAACCTTCACTAAACAAGATATTGTGACTATTAGAGTATTTTTTTTCTCCTGGAGCCATGAAGAACATCTAAACATGTTAAAATGCAGAATTGATAAGTATCATTAATCATTACATGCCAGGACACCAATAACCATCACTTTGGTCTTACCTCCCAGCAAACCTTTGCTTCAGGAAGTCAAACAGTGCTTTCTGCATCATGTCTGTTACCTGCATAGGAAAACAGACACTTGTAAAAAAAAAAGAAAGAAAAAAAAGTCATTGTTATTTGTGTTGTCATCAGATTGTTACAATGATGTTATGATGAATTCTGTTTATTTCTGATGACACAAAGAGGGCTATGCACTAATGTCCCATTGCCTCTGAGCAAGACATCCTGCAACATGGCTGCAACATGGCTACAACAACATGGCTACATCACGGCTACAGCATCGCTAAAACGACATGCATTACATTTAGAAACAGTAATGAAAGCAAAGAGGTCGTTACAGGAGGATACTCCTCACAGAAAACATTACATAACCTCTTTTCAAGTGACCTCAGTCTCCTCGTTAGTCTGCAGACTGGATGTGACGTGGGCCATGACACACTGTGCCAACAGCGCAGGAGCTTTTTTTAGGCGACTCTAGACTCACCTCCTCTCTGTAATCTGGTCTTTGTTGTGATGGTCAACATCACATTGTTGTCTGAGTGTCATCAGTGATATTTATGGTGTTGATGGAGACACATATAAAAGGGTGTTTTTGAGTGTGATTGGCAGCTCACCTCATAACCCTTGAGCGAGGGTCCCACCAGCACTACAGGCCTCATGGAGGGAACCACTTCATACGGAGGGATGTGCTCCGTCTGTTAACACAAACATATTCTATGCAGTGGCAGGAGACTCATCACAAGCAGCACAGTCACAGTAACAGCCTGCTGAGTCACATGACCTGGGATTACATTTAGATGTGCGTTAAATGCTTTATTACCATGTTAAGGCTGGTAGCAAATGATAATAAATTCTCTATCATTTGCCTCATGGATGGATGAATATGATGATTTCACTGATGTTCTAAAAAAGTCACAAACTACAGTAAAAACCACAACATACCAAGTATCACAATAGGAAGTAGCAGCACAACAGCACATTATGCCAAAGTGGTAATACTACATATATTATGTGGTTGATAGCACTGGAGTAAATATGAAACTGTAGCCCTCTCTGCATTAAGACTGGAAACAGGGAGATAGCTTGACTGGTTCTGCCCAAAGAAAATACATCTACCAAATGGGCCCAGTGGAAACATCTTCTAACAAGCTGCTGGATGTAACTTCACACATAGCTGAAGCTGCACCATACAGACAAGGGAGCAGTGTCATCTCCTCTTCTCACTCTCGGCAACATAGTCAATAAGTTTATGACCCCAAACTTTGAACTCCTCCTCCTCATATTGCATTTCAGTCTTTTATCTTCTTCACTTTGGGCTGAAAACCACAAACACCTTCACATGCGATGCTTCTTTACCCTCAAATAAAGGTGTCATGTGTAAAGTTGCCGTTCTGACAGTAGAGCACTTTGGCATCACAGAAATGGTGATGGTGACACTGTATACTTCAGTAGGGCTGAAGTATTATGGCCTGGATGTAATATGAGGTTATAACTTCCTGCCAGCGCTACAAGTTTCTGTCATTTTATGAGTCTAGTAGATGGATGAGTGAGATTTACCATCACCAGCTTACCACTTTCTGTTTCTGCTTTCCTGTAGGAGGGCAGAGAAGACAGCGACAGTGATGTCAGGAGCGACGTCACCATAATATGTCAGAAACATTCAAACATGCTTTCCATCATAACTCTTAGCAAAGGAAACCTATCAAGGATGACCGGCATGATAAACATGGAAAAAGAGTTTCTATTGTCCTATGGTTATATTCACAAAGTCACATGACTGCGGTTCAGGGGGGGTTCATAGTCTTGTCGTTGGGTTCACACTGTTGTAAGCCCCAGTCTCAGAGCGCCTGCAGTCCTCAACTGGAGGAAGAGGAGGATCATGGGAAAATGTACCAACAACTCTACGCAATGAACCTATGCTCTATGCAGAGACACGGGAAAGATTTAGAGACTTAATCTCTCTATGTTGCTGTGATTCAGGAAGCTTGGCTCTAAGCTGCCAGTTGGCTTTTAACAGCCCCCTCCCCCTGTTCAATGTCCTCACCTGCAGAGGATATGAGGGGTCGGATAGAGGCAGAGACCTCATCCTCTACACTGGAAGAAGAGTTCCCTCCAGACTGGAAAAGACAAGAGGGGATAAAGAAAAACACAAACACACCTTGGTATTAATGTGGAAAATGACCCGTGTCAGTCTTTCACTTCATGTGTCCAGATTTTAAAGACTGACACCAGACTACCCTGTATAGCACACATGTATTTATGACACCTGGGCTAAGCAGCACACAGTGAAAAGGCTGAAATCTACAGCTCATCAGTTACACAAGATCATAATCTAGAAGTTAAAAACAGGCAAGCTGCAGTCTAATGAGATCAGTATAACCTCAGCATGAAGGCCTGGGAAGTGCACAAGAGTTATTGTTCAAATTCTGGCTGACAGAACCTTCCAGACACACTAGACACATTAGACACATAGGGACAGTAGGAGGTGGACAGGACTGCTGACTACGGCTACTGAAACTGTTCAGCTGGTACAGTGAGTAGAAGCAATGGAGTAAACATTCAGGAGTAGATGTCTGAGAGCTTCCTAGCTTCTTACCAAAGAGTTGGTGAATCTCTGCTACTGTATGTGATATTTTATGTCTGTCAGTCTAACCAAAGTCTGCTCAGGATCTGGACTGACACCCGCTGTGTCTCCACTCTGCAGCTGCAGTGCAGAACAAAGCTGCTTGTGTGGACGCACAGGTGATGCATGAAGCTTTAGGAGGAGGTGAAAGTCAAGGCAATGAAAAGAAGAGTAATGCTGCTTTTGACCAGGTGATGAAGGTCATCGAGCTCAGGGCTGTTCATTAATGCTAAACGAGCAAAGTGAAAATGTGCGTCTTTTCCATAGAGGGTCGGTGAAAACCACATTTCCCATCAGAGGTTACTTTAAGTACTGCGTGACCTTAAAACTGGTGAGACGAACGTGTTTTTCTTACCCTTGGACTCGTCCTCTCTTTTGCTCCTGCTGGAGCCAGATGTTCTCAGGCTTCAGAGGACTGGGGATGAAGCCGATCTCACGGCCCTCCTTCACTAGTCGGCCGATCCACCAGTCATTGTTGAACTTCTGAGAAGGATAGAAAGAAGGAACAAAAACACGAGGACCTGGGAATCCCTGGATCAGTCAGAGTTAGTGTGTTTGATCAAGAAGACGAAGTGGACCTCTTTTATGTGGAGGAAATCCTTGGCGTCGAAGGAGATGGCTGTGGCTGGTACTGGAACATCCTCACCCAGCGCACCACAGTAGCTGACGTTGGTCCTCACAGCGAAAGCCACAGGTTTAGTCTGGAGGATCAAAACATTGACATTAACTCTCTAATGGCCAGTGTCACTACTAGTCTGTGTATATAAAGCTACCTTAGCTCTCTCCAGTTGAGTGGTGGCCTGCTGCTCCCTCTCCTGGCGGCTCTGTCCCGGTCCATGGCTCTGGCTTGGGCTCTGGCTCTGGACCTGAGCCTGGGCCTGCACCTCCCGCTCCTCCTCCAGAGAGACATCTGAGTCTGATGGTCTGCTAGTGTATGAATTAGCTGAGCCCTGCAAGCAGAAATCAGCAGGTTACTGGAGCTGCATTTCCAGCAGCATGATGCATCTGCTCCATCTTTGGCGACGATAAATAGACTACCGATCCTGTTTGGTCACAACCAGAGAACCCAGTCAGAGCTGCAGGCACACAGAGGCAATCAAAACCAGTCTACACCTTTCTGTCAGCCAGAGGTGCTGTAAAAAGTTACAATGGAAAATGGCCATGTATAAAAGAAGGATGAGCTTCTTCAAACTGTATAGATATAACTTTGTGTTTTAGTGTCTGTCACTGCAGAAGCACTGAGAACCTATATGATCGTGGCTCCTGGATGCTTCCTGCTAACAGACAGGCTGACAGCTTGATACTTTTCACACCAGAAATACCATAGAAATCTATGAGAGAGTTGTGTTTTACCCACTTGAAGCCACCATTTGTTGTTTGTCTCCAACACATTCGCTCACATATGTCCTCTCTGATCCACACGCAAACAAATTTGCTTCAGCTGGATGAACACTTGGCCCCCGTGCTGCAGCGACAACTCTAAATGTTTTTTTCTTTGATATCCAATAGGAGGCTTAACATCCTCATTAGATCATATCAGCACCCTCTCTAAAACACACACATGCACGTGAAGGACGAAGTATCTCTGTCCGACACTCCCTCCCCTGTGTAAATAATCATGAAATCTCCTCATTGGAGGAGGTCATGTGATCGGTGCCGTTTGTTTGTTTGTGCGTTTGTAAGCAGGACAACTCAAAAAGTGCAAATTGAGCAAATTTCAATCACATTTTGTGGAAAGGTGGGTGGTTTTTTGTGACAGGAAATATGGGGAGAGAGAGTGAGCAGCAAAGGGCCGTGAGTGGGAATCGAACACATGGCCACCACGGTAGGACTGCAGCCTATAATTAATGTCCAAATTATTGCCCATGGTCATCATTGGCATGTGTAGGCGTGCCATGATGGCTGACGTCTGCTTTCATGAGAACCTCGTAGTACAGAAGATAAAACACAGGCGTGACAAAGGCTGTAGTCTATAATGGGTGCATACAATAAATATAAGTCCAGTAGATATTTTTGCTGCTTTAATTGTTGTGAAATACTGGTTTTGAAGTCATAGCATTGGTAACACTCTGGTAGCACCACAAGCCACTTTAAGGCACTATTCTTCACAGCAAAGTCTGTGGAATATCTCTGCTATCACATCTACATTTGGCTTTCAAAAACAAAGGTCCTCCTGGTCCTCCTTTAGATATTCATTGGATTTCATTTCAAAAACATCTGTAGATTCAGGGCTACTTCGATGAAGGGTGTTGGGTCAAAACTTCAACTGAAACATTTTAAAACTATTTATTACTATTTATTTGTGTCTATAAATGACATTTTAGACTGAGCGACACTTGTTAGTTAGCACGCCACTCTACTGTGAGTGTAGAGTGTGTAACAGTTATATTATATAGCAGAGCCAAATGTCAAGAATTTAGGGTTTATAAGCTATCAGGTAAGAAGTAAATTCAGATGAGTTACTGTCTGTCATTTGCACTTAAACGCTGTGAATCTTTTCCTCTGAAGAACTGAACCGGCTATGTGTGATTAACTTTGACTACAGCTAATTAAAAAGCATTCAGAGTTGTCAGTCAGTGGGGAAAAGACCAGCCAACCTTCCAAAACGTCCTGCCCCCTGAAACCTTTGTATTAGATGGTGTGTTACGTTAAAAGAAATGAGAAAATCAAGTTGACTATCCACCTTGTTCACTTTTTATATCGTTCATCAAATGTTATATTTAATTTGTTGTTTTGTGCACACTGTTTTGTGCACACTCAGTGATTGTGAAGGCGCAGTGAAGCATTCCTCTCCTCATTTCTGTGTGCAGCACAAGACAAGCAACAAGACAGGAGCCCACAAAAATGCATTAAAGATGTAATGAACAAAGTCACTCAGTGCTGTACATGTGCTAAGGCTATAAAGTGGAACAAAAATGAGTTAATGTGAGTATAGGACGACTGGGGACTGACAAGGGTCTCAGAAGACCTGCTGGAGGGCAGTGGGAGGCCTTGTTGCGGATACACTGTGCAAGCAGTAACATAGGACCTTGTGTCCGTCTCCATGTCTGGCCACCAGAAGTGTCTTACAGCTAGTGTACGAGTAACTCCCGAGTGGCAGGCAAACCGAGAGGTGCGAGCCCACTGCAGGACCTGAGAACGAACAGAGCTGGGGACAAACAGACTGTTAGCAGGTCCAGAGCCTGGATCAGGTTGCTGTAGGAGTGCAGATCTTACAACCTGTTTGATTTCACAGGTCACTGCTGCTACCACCTGGGAGGTTGGCAAGATGTTGTCTTCCACTAGCAGGTTGGGGAACTCTGAGAACTGCCGGGAGAGGGCATCTGGCTTCACGTTGCGGGACCCAGGACGATAAGTCAACGTGAAGTTAAATCTACTGAAATACAGGGCCCACCTGGCCTGCTGGGAGTTTAGCCGCTTAGCTGACTGGATGTATGCCAGATTCTTATGGTCAGTTCAAACAATAAAAGGCAGTTCGGAGTATATAGGGCTTCGGCCCAAAATAATGTTCTGCCTCCAAGCAGTCCAATAATATACTGACCAACATTGGAAACTCATAATTTTAAAAAAACCCTGTGATTTCTATTCACTAGCCCTAATCTACTGAAACAAATAATCATGTGATACACTGAATAGACTTTTTCAAGAACCCACAACCAAAACATGTCAAATGGATCCACTGCTAATGGATGCAAAACTTGTCCACATTCACAGCCATCCCTCTCTGACATACGGTTCTAGATCCACACGTCATACATACAGCAATCAGGCACCACCTTAATGCATGACAATGCACTCTATGGGACGTTCAGGATCACCTGGGACATCCACACTTTCTGACTTGCAAATACTAAGGCAAAAACCAATAATCTGCACAAAAACGATTTTTCTGTATGGCTAAGGGGTGAATAAAGATGTGTGAACCATAATTTGCCTTTGATATTTAATATGGACAGGATGGCATGACATCAAAAATATGCGTTTCTACTGATGGTCAGTAGGCTATATAATGAATCTTGCTCTAATTCAAAAGGTCTGAGGATGCTGTTTAAAAGCCAGTGAGCATTGGAGCAAAAACCCCTGACACTTATTAAACTCGCCCGAGAAGAGCTCAGGATTAGTGGTGTAAGACTCACCGGGTGTGGCTTGGGGTGCGGGCGGTGGAGCGGACTGAGGCGCCGGGCGCGGAGCAAGCGGAGGTTCCGGGGTACCGTGAATGTGGACAAGTTCTGACCGTCATCCATTAGTAGTGGCCCCCCACATCATAACACCACCACCTAACGATCCACTTCCGCTGCACTATAGCGGTCCCAGCGGCGATGGCAAAAACGCCAAGACCACCCTGTGTACAAGTTGTCACTAAATGTGATCTCGTCCACTTTGCAATCAGCCATAACATCTGGAACATCTGTGCTGCACGTGTCTGTAGAGTTCAGACCGTAGCATCTAAACTGCACGTTCACGTAAGTTTTTTCGGAAGTCGTGATATTATCAATTGTTTCTCTAGGACATCAATTAGACCCGGTAAATTATCGCCTTGGCCAGGTCTTTTCAATCAGGCAGCGAAAAATCTCACATCACATCATCGTTTACTCTGAAATGCACCAATGACTTTAATTTCTATGTTATGACTAAATGATGGTTATTCGTGATTTAACATGTTTTTGGTTGTGGGTAATTAAAAAGGTCTATTCTGTGTATCACGGTTGTTTGTTTCAGTAGATTAAGGCTAGTGAATGGAACAGCTAGTGTGTTTCCGCTGTTGGTTACGTTACGTTACGTTACGTTACGTTACGCAGTACGTAAGGATATATATAGATAGGCCTTCTTCAAAAAATGCAAAAGCTAGCAAAACATTTTGATCTAGCCGTCGAGTGTTTTGGAGAGTTTATTGACTTCATATCGAGAAATATACAGTAGCCTACAGTACTGAAAACCTTCTAACTTCTGTTATGACCCATAATAGACCCCTCATTGCCCTGGAGCAGCAACCAGGAGCCGCCCAGCAGCAACCAGGAGCCGCCCACCACTTACATATTCATAGCAGCGGTAAGAGGACTTTTTCCATTCATTTTATGCACAGTAAAATCATAGTGTTGGATTTTCACTGTTAGAGATGAGAGTAAAAATATATATTCGTTTCAACTGTGATAAATTAAATTTAACTACATGTGAGTTATTCAATGAGAGTTGTTGCTGTTAGCTAAAATTGGACTTTTGACATTTTAATTTAACACTTCAACGCTGCTGTGTAATTTTATCGCTGACTGATTCACCTCTTCAAAAGGCCTTAAAAATGATCAGAGCTGATCAGGAATTAGTGTTTTTTATTTATTTAAATTAGGTCTGTTGGTCAAACACAGATCGGTGACTTTCCCGGTGTTTTGCTCGTGAGTCCCATCGTCGGACACACGTTTAAACCAGAGCGCTGTTCTGCGGAGGCTCTGGGTTGGTTTGTTTAGACTGTGTCGCTTGATTTACAGGTGAAGCTGAAACATTTAGTCCTTATCCATAGGCCTATCCATCAAAATACACCAACAGATGGCGTTTAAGGGAGATAAAGTGACCGGTGTGTTCAATTTGTACCTATATTTAATAGCATTGAGACGCTCCCCGTTTGTTTGTCAGGTGTTTAATATTCGAGCGAGAATAGAGCTGTTTGTCATGCACATAACCATCATAGGGTAAACTGGATTATACTCTCAGACATACTGTAGGTCATGGTATTTGTTTTTTATTTCCATGCTAAGCAAAAAGCTTTTCTTCTTCACACAAACACTCTGACATGTTTTCTAGTAATTAACAGCACAACTACAAAGAAGTAGTGATCTATTATTTAGTAATTCTGACAGAAATAGGAGACTCACAACCAGTGAAAAGAAAGAAAGGAATAAAAATTTTAACCTGAAGGTTATTAAAATATATATATATATATTTATATATATATATATATATATATATATATATATATTTATATATATATATATATATATATGTGTACTGTATACAGATATATACAGATACTAAATATAGAGAGAAATACATAATAATGTACAGTATAGATAGACAGATATGTATTGATTGCCAGAAAACTGTGTTTCTGATGTTTGTGTGTGTGTGTGTTGTGATTCTCCTCGCTTTACTCTTTGTACACCAGGGAAATGTCCTGTGGTCTGATCATGTGTGTAGGCCCTATTGATTGGTCTGTATCTGTTTGTTATTGTCGCTCCACCTTGTATCATGACCAGTTCACCTCACTTTATGTCCATTCACCGCATTTATCTCTTTTGTTTCACATGTAAGAATGGCTTCTTTTGATCCCTGCTCACTGATTCCTTAATATCCGCTTAAACAAATCACGTTTTCCACCATAAGAAAATGTAAGATGCAGCATGTATGCACCTGTCTGTCAGGCATGTAAGCACCTTGGCAATGTGAGATTTCTGACTCGGCAGGTTTTTTAGAGTCCAGAGACAGTTCAGATTGACCACATGCAATTGTCAGGTGTATAAAATATGTATTTGTAGGAGGGGATCTTTATTAGCCACTATTTGGTAACAAATAGGCCTAGAAGCGTACGACTGCCAGCTGAGATGATGGGGTTTGGTGTAATCTCCCACGGTTTTAGAAATCTATCCAGATGAGTTGGATTTATTTTGTGATTTTTGGATCCAGATCTGGTGCATCTAAAGATGTATATGATTGTTTGGCCCCTGGCGGTCTGCTCTACTGAGTAATATTCTAGTTTGGATATTTTTTCCTTACATTCACATCTCTCTCAATGCTGTGAGAAGTTTGTGTCCATCAGTTACATGTGTAAATACACAAGTCAAAAAGGCTCATGTTGTATTTTCTATCGTGTTGAGTTTCCAAAAACAAATTTGTTGACTTTAAACTCAAACAGCTATGCTGGATTTTTAACAACAACATATCAACAGTTTTTCCAAGCAAACTAAGCAGAGTAAACAGTGATTCTCATTAAGTTACACTTGAATGCATCACATTATTCTAATTCAGAGGCACAAATTTCATGTGACTCTTGTGTGTCAGTTTCTTAGTGATGTGTGTATTACACTCGTAGTTAGTGTATGGATTGTACTTTGTTCTAACTTTTAGTTATATTGTTGCTTATTTAATCCCAAATATTTAATGTTATGATGTTCATGATTCGAAATTTGATTGAACTTTTGTCCCTTTAGCCGGTGTACACTACATCACTGAGCGTCCTGCAGGAGATGGTCTTCCAGAACTCATCAGGATTTATGACAGCGACGAGGAAGACCCTCCGATCTACATCCCTCCTGATGAGGAAGACCCTCCGATCTACATCTTTTCTGATGAGGAAGAGGAAAGTGAGGATGACGAGGAAACGTGGTCATCCTCGGATGATGAAAGCGACGTTGACGAGCTCATGGATTCCTCTGATGACTCAGACAGAGATTCTGGATACAGTACAGTGGCTGATGATAGTGAGGACGAAGAGGACCACTATGATGACATCAGACCCTACTCCCCTCTTGACCAGCAGCTCCTCCAGGATCCTTTACCGCAGGAATGGCAACTGGAGTATTCTCCCAGTCCTAGTCCTAGTCCTAGTCCTAGTCCTTCTGCTGCTGGTGATCTTGCTGTCCCTCAGGAACCCCCAGTTTTCAGACCCCTGCAAGACCCACCTCAGCAGCAAGCCACAAGGCGGACCAGGGAAGACAGCGACACCGAGGAGGTCGGTGAGCCGAGCCAGAAGAGGACGCGTGAAGACAGCCATGAAGACTCAGCTCCCTCCACTTCAGGCCTCGGATCATCCAGGACATGCTGGCAGCGGGATGATGACAGCGACTCGGATCAGGACCTCCCCCACCCAGCGGGGATAGAGCAGCCTCCAGTTTAGTTTAGTTTATTTACATCAGGGACCATGAAAGAGAACAGATGCTTTGGACCAGATTTAGCTACCAGCTAATTTCCATCTGCAGTCCCTGGGCAGGTAATCAATACCAGTCACACACAAACCACAACACACTACACAAAAAACACAGTACAAAAAAAAAAAAAATGCAATCATTGTAAAATATAAGAACAAGTTGTTAAGAGGATTCAACTGTTAATGAATTCCTATTGTGTCGAAAGTTAGCTAAGTTATATTTCAGTCAGTTCTACAACTGGAGGGGGGGGCTGTGTGGGGGAGAGCGGTCTCTGGTGAGTTTGACATCTGGGGGGAAGAGGGGGCGCTGGGCGGGGGAGAAAGGCGCCTCTCCCCGACCCAGCATCCCCTCCCTCACCTCAGATGTCAAACACACTGGAGGTCTCTCCCCCCACTCCCTTTCCTGCAGTTGTGTTGGGGTGGAGTGTTTGTGGGTAGTGTGGACAAAACAATACAGAAAATAAGCCATTTGTTTCTAGCTAATACATCTAACATTATGAATATAGAGCACATATCAGAGCATTTAAGCCTCATTTTTACAGGAACTAATGCAGATTTTGTTTGTTCTCTTCCCCTGATTTCCTGTGTCCTGTTCGACCACCGATCTTTGTCCTGCCTTCCACTGGAGCACTACTGCATGACCTCAGTGGATGTTGTGGCCCAGGAGACGAATGAAGACGAGGATCAGAATGAAGAGGCTGGAGGACTTCTCTGTGAGGACATGGATGTTCTCTCCAGCCAACAAAGGTACCTGCACTGTCTCACAGGTTCACTTCAGTGTTAAACCCATAATTTAGTATTTGCCCATGTCCGTCCATCCGTATAGACATCTCCTCCACTACTGCTACACAGAATTAAGTCAAATTTCACACATGCTTTGTAGGGGACTTAAAGATGTGCATCTCATCCCATTATTATATTTGTTTTATTCCTTGGGGTCTGTTTTAAATGTTTCTGAAGGACTGTTGGTTATATGAACCTGTTTTACCAATATAACTTCATTTTACGTTTCTTTCCTGCAGTTGTGTTGGGGTGGAGTGTTTGTGGGTAGTGTGGACAAAACAATACAGAAAATAAGCCATTTGTTTCTAGCTAATACATCTAACATTATGAATATAGAGCACATATCAGAGCATTTAAGCCTCATTTTTAGAGGAACTAATGCAGATTTTGTTTGTTCTCTTCCCCTGATTTCCTGTGTCCTGTTCGACCACCGATCTTTGTCCTGCCTTCCACTGGAGCACTACTGCATGACCTCATTGGATGTTGTGGCCCAGGAGACGAATGAAGACGAGGATCAGAATGAAGAGGCTGGAGGACTTCTCTGTGAGGACATGGATGGTCTCTCCAGCCAACAGAGGTACCTGCACTGTCTCACAGGTTCACTTCAGTGTTAAACCCATAATTTAGTATTTGCCCATGTCCGTCCATCCGTATAGACATCTCCTCCACTACTGCTACACAGAATTAAGTCAAATTTCACACATGCTTTGTAGGGGACTTAAAGATGTGCAACTCATCTTATTATTGTTTTTGTTTTATTCCTTGGGGTCTGTTTTAAATGTTTCTGAAGGACTGATGGTTATATGAACCTGTTTTACCAATATAACTTCATTTTACGTTTCTTTCCTGCAGTTGTGTTTGGGTGGAGTGTTTGTGGGTAGTGTTGACAAAACAATGCAGAAAATAAGCCATTTGTTTCTAGCTAATACATCTAACATTATGAATATAGAGCACATATCAGAGCATTTAAGCCTCATTTTTACAGGAACTAATGCAGATTTTGTTTGTTCTCTTCCCCTGATTTCCTGTGTCCTGTTCGACCACCGATCTTTGTCCTGCCTTCCACTGGAGCACTACTGCATGACCTCAGTGGATGTTGTGGTCCAGGAGACGAATGAAGACGAGGATCAGAATGAAGAGGCTGGAGGACTTCTCTGTGAGGACATGGATGGTCTCTCCAGCCAACAAAGGTACCTGCACTGTCTCACAGGTTCACTTCAGTGTTAAACCCATAATTTAGTATTTGCCCATGTCCGTCCATCCGTATAGACATCTCCTCCACTACTGCTACACAGAATTAAATCAAATTACACACATGCTTTGTAGGGGACTTAAAGATGTGCATCTCATCCCATTATTATTTTTGTTTTATTCCTTGGGGTCTGTTTTAAATGTTTCTGAAGGACTGTTGGTTATATGAACCTGTTTTACCAATATAACTTCATTTTACGTTTCTTTCCTGCAGTTGTGTTGGGGTGGAGTGTTTGTGGGTAGTGTGGACAAAACAATACAGAAAATAAGCTATTTGTTTCTAGCTAATACATCTAACATTATGAATATAGAGCACATATCAGAGCATTTAAGCCTCATTTTTACAGGAACTAATGCAGATTTTGTTTGTTCTCTTCCCCTGATTTCCTGTGTCCTGATCGACCACCGATCTTTGTCCTGCCTTCCACTGGAGCACTACTGCATGACCTCAGTGGATGTTGTGGCCCAGGAGACGAATGAAGACGAGGATCAGAATGAAGAGGCTGGAGGACTTCTCTGTGAGGACATGGATGGTCTCTCCAGCCAACAAAGGTACCTGCACTGTCTCACAGGTTCACTTCAGTGTTAAACCCATAATTTAGTATTTGCCCACGTCCGTCCATCCGTATAGACATCTCCTCCACTACTGCTACACAGAATTAAGTCAAATTTCACACATGCTTTGTAGGGGACTTAAAGATGTGCAACTCATCTTATTATTGTTTTTGTTTTATTCCTTGGGGTCTGTTTTAAATGTTTCTGAAGGACTGTTGGTTATATGAACCTGTTTTACCAATATAACTTCATTTTACGTTTCTTTCCTGCAGTTGTGTTGGGGTGGAGTGTTTGTGGGTAGTGTGGACAAAACAATACAGAAAATAAGCCATTTGTTTCTAGCTAATACATCTAACATTATGAATATAGAGCACATAGAGCATTTAAGCCTCATTTTTACAGCAACTAATCCAGATTTTGTTTGTTCTCTTCCCCTGATTTCCTGTGTCCTGATCGACCACCGATCTTTGTCCTGCCTTCCACTGGAGCACTACTGCATGACCTCAGTGGATGTTGTGGCCCAGGAGACGAATGAAGACGAGGATCAGAATGAAGAGGCTGGAGGACTTCTCTGTGAGGACATGGATGGTCTCTCCAGCCAACAAAGGTACCTGCACTGTCTCACAGGTTCACTTCAGTGTTAAACCCATAATTTAGTATTTGCCGTTGTCCGTCCATCCGTATAGACATCTCCTCCACTACTGCTACACAGAATTAAGTCAAATTTCACACATGCTTTGTAGGGGACTTAAAGATGTGCATCTCATCCCATTATTATATTTGTTTTATTCCTTGGGGTCTGTTTTAAATGTTTCTGAAGGACTGTTGGTTATATGAACCTGTTTTACCAATATAACTTCATTTTACGTTTCTTTCCTGCAGTTGTGTTGGGGTGGAGTGTTTGTGGGTAGTGTTGACAAAACAATGCAGAAAATAAGCCATTTGTTTCTAGCTAATACATCTAACATTATGAATATAGAGCACATATCAGAGCATTTAAGCCTCATTTTTACAAGCTGCCGGAAATGAAATGAAACTTCTACATTCTTGGAAATCTGGAAGTTATTGGAAGAAATGCAGTCAAACCTGGTGGGCCGACCACCTCTGCAAGACAACATTGTGCTCATGACTGCTTTTTCGCTGTCCTGTTGATATCTGGGAAATTCTGTGCAAAGTTATTGTTTTCTAGCACTATATTAAACGGGATATAGCGGTAAAAAGGACCTTTTCCAGGCAACATTTTCACTCATTTTTGATTTCATATGAGCACAAGAGAAAACACTGAAGAAGGCAAAAGTGAAGAAGACACTGGGTGAGATCATTTGAAAAACAAAAACATGCTGCACATGCGTATAATATATGCTCAAAAATGTTCAGTTGTGATTGTTGTTTAATTTGTATTTTCGTATAGCACACTAGCATTTTTTTTCAAATGGCATTCTTCAATCCTGACAGTGTTTGAAGAGAAAGAGAGATTTTTAACACTGATAGTTTAATCTGTTTTCTGTGGGTGATCATGTAGGGGCATGATCCATTTTATGTATATCACTGATCAGAGCACAGGTCTGCGTCTGCATCTGGTTTTCATGTGTGTGTTTCAGTGTTTTACTGAAATAGGCCCATATTATTTTCTCATTTTTGCCAAAAACTGTTAACTATTAGAAGAATAACTGGACAGACATGTCTAAAATCCTGAAAAATAAGCACCCATCACATTTATGCAAGAACATTTTTAAAGTCATCAGCACCATATAGAAATTGTGGCTTAGCACAAATCAGCCTGTCAATGTATGTCAAAGTTCAATCAGTCAATGATCTAAGTGACTTTTTAAAGCTAGTATTGGTGGTTTTCTTACTATTTTATGATAGTAAACTGAATATTTTAGGATGCTGACATCAGAAAAAAAATTCATTGAATATAAATATGCACTATACACCTGGACTCAAACAGCACCTGAGCACTAGAAACCCATTCAAGACGACCAACCACACCTTTAACATGTGCTGTTATATCCGGCTCTTGAGAATTTATATTTACTAAACAACTTAAGTCCTTTTTCTTTGCTCCTTCCCTCAGCCAAGGTTAAAATGAATGCCTTGAACCTTTTTGAGAACAAGGGGCAGCAAATGCGCATCACGTGGTCACAGCCTCATCAGAGTGAAAGTGAAGCGGGAAAGGTATTCATCAGGAATCTTGAAAAGTCCATTAACACCAAGGCTCTAACTGCAACCTTGTCAACTTTTGGAAACGTCCTGGCATGCGAGGAAGGAGGCTAGTGTCTGATTCCCGCTTCTCGTATCTAATCTGAAGTAGGGGTATGGTCTGCAGTCGTTGTTGTAGCATAGCATTGTGACCGCAGGTGTAATTAGCTGGTGTAAATGTCCTAGAGTTGTTTGCACTAACAGAGAGGTCAATCATCCGTACATGTGATATGTGAATCATTACACAATTGATTAAATAATAGATGGAGTTTGGTTATGTTTAGTTGTGCCCTTAAACTAATAATGGGATTGTATTTTCAATAATATTGGAATATAAGTACGTACTTCATGTCCCAAAAAAGCTCTGCAATAAATTCAATTAGTCAGATGCAATCAACAAAAATGGGAGGTAGGGTTTTAAAGTCATCCATTCACTTGAAGAAATGTTTAACTCAGCCTGTTTCCCAATGCAAAGAACATCTCAGTAGTTGGACTATAAAATCAGCTTTACTGTACTCTTACTGCATGTGTGTGGGGCCTAAACGTTTAGCATGTGTCTACTTTCTCAAAGGTGATTCAAAAAGACTCTGGAGGATACGGCTTTGTGCAGTTTGGGATTCAGGAGGCAGCCGACCGGGCCATTGAGAGACTGAATGGCCTGCTGTTCAATGACCAACAAGTGTAAGTGACGTTGTTTTAAACTAAGTTGGTACCTTTTAATACGTATAATGAAAATAAGACTGTTGAATGAATATGGCACCTGGTCTCATTCAAAGCTGCACAATGATACCTGAGCAGTTTTAATGTGTCTTTGCAGAGATGACTTAATAGAGTTCTACAGTGTGCAATAACACTTGGAGGAAGCTTGATGATGCCTAAGTAGCTCATACAATGTACCAAAAATACATAAATGGCTTTACAGTTGTGGAAAGGATAAAATTGTATTATTACTATTATATTATTACAAATTATTATTATTATTATCATTTATTACTGTAATTAATGTTGTTAATGCGCATTAAGATTCTGCTAAATGTCCATTTGAATGCAGCTCTTTTAGGTGCTACTACTCAAACATGGAGTGGAATTTGGAGCAGCATGACATGGATGAAGAGAAGCCTGGCCCTGCCCAAGAGAAGAGGGAGCAACAGACGGAGACTCGCCATCAGGTCCATTTTCTCCTGCGCAAATTCACAAAACAACGTGTCATAGTTCACTTAATTAACTTCAGTCATATTGTCTGGTCAGTCATATGACAGACTGCAGCTTTGTCATATCCAGTGTTCCGTCTCTCATGGTTGCACTGGCCAAAATGGCTAATATATAGTGTTTTAAAAGTTAACACTCTATCTCATCTTCAGGGTGTCAACTTATATATTAGGAACCTTCATCACAGAATTGATGATCAGCGTCTCTGGCAGGAATTCTCCCCCTTCGGTACCATCACCAGTGCAAAGGTAGGACCTCGTCTCTTCACTTAGTGGATCTTCTGTGATTAGATGGCTGTGAAACAGCTGTCATTTACTGGTACTGATAATCAACTGGTGTCCAAATTTGGTCATTCGTTTCATTTGACTCTCGCTCTCAGGTCACGATGCTGGATGGACACAGCAAGGGCTTTTGCTTTATCTGCTTCTCCTCCCAAGAGGAGGCCAGCAACGCCATGGCTGAAATGAATGGACGCGTTGTGGAAACCAAGCGTTTGTACGTGGCTCCGTTTCAGCCCAAGGAGGAGCGTCAAGCAATGCTGAGGAAACAGCACATGCAGAGACAAACACAAGCCCCTGCAGCTGCTGCAACAGCCGCTCCTGTGCGTGGAGTCCTTCACCGCCGTGATGCCGCAGGAGGCCGCAACACCCAGCAGAACGAGACAGCTCAGACGCAGGTCACCAGGCAGCAGGTAGGAATGAACATTTCTTTGTTAGACCAGACCTACTGACCTACTCTGGTCTAATTGCCTACCTTTTGGGCCATAAGTAGATTTTGGTGGATGCTAATTTTCATTTCTCCTTCGCAGCCCGCACTGCCCTCTGGCAAGAAAGCCAAACCTGTGGCCCAGGTACCCCTGAGCAAACCTAAGGCCTCCCAATATGTGAGGCCACAAAGTAAGTATCCTTTCAATCTATCACTCCATGATTGTGTATATTTACAGTCATTTTAAAAGCACATTAAGACATGGCAAAACAAAATTTGGAAACAGAAACACTTCTTCTTACTTGTACATGAAGCCACTTTTGTTTTATGTGTTCAGATTCCCAGAACATGCCGGCTGCCATGCATCCATCGGCACCTCGCCCAAGGAACTTTGGTCGCAAGCGGCCTGCCTTCCAGGTGGCCCAGACGATGTCTGCCCAGCCTACCGGTCAGTCAGCTCCACTCAGTCAATAGTCTACCTGCACAACAAATACAGTTCAGCTATATGGCTGATAATCGTGTCTTTATGTTGATGTTTCTGTTCCTCTGTTCACTCTTCTTGTAGCAAAACAAAGCACCAGGCACCAACGAGCCCCTGCAGGAGCTGCAGCAGCCGCTCCTGTGCATTAAGTCCCTCACCTCCATGATGCAGCAGGAGTCGTACAACAGGAGGAGATGTTCATTAATCAGTAATGCTTCTTCTGTGTACTTTGTCCGATAAGTGCTACATAAATAAAGTTAATTGTTGTTCCAATTATAAAATAATTGGTGTCTGTTTTTAGCTTTTAGTGAAAATAGAATAATTTGACTGTTCCTGTGACTAATGCCAACTTGATCAAGTTTTCAAAGATGATAGTTCTACTGGCCAAATCAAAATACTTAAGGCACATGAGAGCTGCACCATGGCCAGTCTGTCCCATCTCTGTTCACTTTAATCAGAGGGATTTACTCTCAGTGTCTGAGCATCAAGCTGCAAGACATCTGTCAGAATAATCTCACCTATGGCACAAAGAAACTGTCCAACATGGCCATTAGAATGCATGTTTTTGTGTTCTCCTTAGGGAGGTCAGAGGTCACAGTGTTTTTGACAGGGATTCAGTGTCTTGTTCAACAATAGACAGCACCTTTCATGCTGTTTTAAAACCTCCAGGGATTCATTAATGAATTGCACTCACACTTGCTATTATAATCATATTCTTCAATAATTTTACTTTCATTTACCTAATGTAACATACTTACGCATCCTTACACAGCGAAATTAAGTGTTACAGCAGCACTGGAAACAAACCAAAGATATATGGAGAGTAAGGCCCATTTATTATTATTATTATTATTATTATTATTACACTTCATTGCTTCACTCTTTTCTTCTTCGTTGTTTCCGTACACATTTGTCGTGCTTTGCTTGGATTCTAGCTACACTGCCCTCAACCGTTTCTAAGAATGTCTTTGTTGAAGGACGTCCACACAGTAGGATAATGTTTACTGATATGACCCCTGACGTTTAGTCTAGGGAGGATATTTCAGGATGGCAGATGAAAGGATAACATCAATGAGGAGAAACTTTATCAGCATGTAGCTGTGACCGAGCTGCTCTCTGCTGGACACATCAAGAATTACATCTACTCAACTGTAGGTGCAGTGTGAGGATTTAAAACCTAAATGTCTTTCCTCATAATGTGTCATTCCTATCATGCAGACCGGTTTGTCTGCCAACAAGACGCACATTTGTCAGTCAATATTATCTTGTTATGGACCTCATTGAATTAACACCACATGAGGGAAAGAAATACTGTTTGGTGATAGTGGATGTGTTCTCTAGATGGGTAGGAATATCCCCTACAGGAAAAGCAGATGCTATAGCTGTAGCTAAAGCCTGGTGTAATGATGGGATTCCCAGATGGGGGATCCCAGAAAAAATGTACAGTGATAATGGACCTCACTTTGTGAACAATGTTATCAATACTGTTGGAAAAGCATTGAACATTGCATTAAAACATCATTGCAGTTATCATCCACAGTCAGCAGGCTTAGTGGAAAGAACAAATGGCACAATTAAGAGTAATTTAAGGAAGACAATGGCAGAAACAGGCCTCCCATGGACAAAATGTTTACCTATGGTTGCTCTTAATATGAGAATAACAAGGAGCAGTAAAGGGCTTTCTCCTTTTGAAGTCCTATTCGGCCGACCTTATCAGATTCCTGAGTTAGGAGCAGTAACACGTGCAACAGACAATGTTCCTGACACTCTAGTGGAGTATGTGAAACAGCTGCTTAGACAACTTGATGCTGTCAAAAGCTCCGTATCTCCACAGAACTCTGAGAATCCAGACCAATCTGAGACGCCAGCCCAGCTGAAACCTGGTGACCGGGTCCTGATAAAGGTGATCAACAGAAAGAACTGGGCATCACCTCGGTGGGAGGGGCCATTCCAAGTCCTCCTGCCCACTCCTACTGCAGTAAGAATTACAGAAAGACAATCCTGGATCCATAACACACATTGCAAAAAGTGTACATTGCCACAGCTGGACACACACAGATACACTGATTAAAAGACTAGAGACGCTGTTCGTGTATAACACCTGTTTCTGTGGGGAGTTTGCATGTTCTTCCCGTGTCTGCATGGGTTCCCTCCGGGTTCTCCGGCTTCCTCCCACCACCAAAAGCACGCAGTGGAAGTAAAGTGGTGACTCTAAATTGACTGTAGGTGTGAATGTGAGTGAGAATGGTTGTAAGCGGTTACAGAAAATGAACGGATGTTTCTCAGACTGTCCAATTAACCATGAGATTTTGAGAGTGTGAATCAGAGTCAGTTCCTCACTGGGCCAGTTGTCTGAGCCCTGAACTCCAACCTCAGCCTGTTGGTGCTGTGACTCCTGTTAGCAGTTTTATTGCCCCAGTAAGAAGGTAAACCTCAGTGACTGCAGGGTTTCACAAGTCCACACAGCCACGCTTGTTTAAAATGGATCAAGCTGCATGTTTGAAGTATTAAAAGTCAATATTTCTTTGTGACACACAGTCCTCTCTGACAGTGGAGCGCTATGTGCTGCACAAGGCATCCATTGAGGGCTATGCCGGGGTGGGTGGGTCAGGGTCGGCTGCTGTTTTTGGAGGTTAAGAGTTGTTGGGTAACCACTGTTGGCCTCTTTTCAAACTGGCCATGGATTAATGGAAACCACTGGACAGTGACTAATGTGCTTTTTCAAAAATTCATATGAACAGCATCACCGACTATCTTAGCTGTACTTTTACAACCTATAAAATGCTGTGGAGGAAATGTAATTCCTGACTAGATAGCGTTGATAAGCAACATCTTTTCTAATCCAGGACATGTGATATTGTAGAGACTGAAGGGATGGATGTGGATGGACACTAAAAACACAACAAGCATCCTGCATCCCTCATGTGATGTGATGAGTTCTAAGAGGCTGAAGTAAAAATACCATAAAATTCAAGTGCATGCATCCCTCTATTTTAGAGGTGGTTAAAAAGCTACAACTTGATATTTAAATAATTCTATAAGACTGTAATTATTATTTCAGAGTATGCTTTAAGTAATATTTCAACATTTGGAGAAATATGCTTCTTTACTTCTCATGTCTGTATGTTAAATATGAAGCTCAAGCCAGGAGGATATTAGCTTAGTTTAGGCTGGGTTCAGGACACTAATGAGCTCCAACTTGTGGAACTGGGGAATAAATAGAGACAAAAGACAGTTCATAGTACATATTCTCTCTGAAGACGTCAGAGGTAAATCCTCCCTCGACAGGGACCCTCTGTGGCTCCATTTTCTTATTCTGTAACATGACTTTTCACATAGGGGACCTCAAACCAAACAGGAGCTTTAACATAAGCTCAGTTTAAATATAATAAACGTTTACCATAAGGTGTCAACTTTATATATAATACTTTTTTTCTTTTTTCTGTTGTAAAAAAAGATTAGAAATACGTCCGTGAACCTAGAGGTTCACATTTAAAGTTCGGTAACAGGCTTAAATGATATTTTGTTTACTTGTTAAAATGATCTGAAATCATGAGATCACATATTGAGTATGAAATCAACAAACACTACAGTCCAATGAATCCGTCTGAAACTTTTCATATATGTTAATCCGACATTATCGCAGTAAAAATACTGTAAAACACTTTAGAACGAGTCTTTTATTTTGAAAAGAAATGTTTTAGGTCACTTGTAGCTTTGCTTTAAACACAATCACATCCAGTTTCATGTATTTTTTATTCCTTTTTATAAATTAAAAAGGTACATTATGCATGCAATACCGTATTAAGGTTAGGTTTCCATCTTCCACAGAAAAAATGTTCAACACAAAAATCTCTTAAAGTCAGATGAAGCTGCTGGAAAAGGTTGGAGAAGCCACAGCATGAAGCGATGGACAGTCTGCGGTTGCATAGTGCAGTACATGGAGTTCCTCATTTAAAACAGCAGGCCGTTTGTAGTGCACATTACTGAAACTGTATGCTGGAACCTGCTGCTGGTCCATGTGGTCAACATGGGTCATCGGCACATGTACAGCAAACAGTATCTCATTATGTACATTTGTTAGTTATAAAAATACTCAACAGCAAATACTTACTTTTCTAATGGGATAAATATTTGTTCATTTGCTTCTTTTGTCTGTTTTTTCCTCTTTTGTTTGACATTTTAGCAAAGAAAGTCCTTCCTTAACATTTTGAGATTTAATCTGTAAAAAAAAAAAAGAAAAAAGGAAGTTTGGCCAAAGAAAAATAAAGCCAGGATTGTTGTGATCTGTGAGGTTGGTTTTATTTTGTTCTGATCTGATTCCACATCTCAAACCTTCAAAGCCATCATTTGAAAAAGAGCGATGGTGGGACGCTGCTCTGGAAACCCCTCTGATTGTCTCAAGCAGCCCAGCTCAACATTGGTTGGCTTGATTCTGAATGAAAATGGCTTCCTGTCCAGTCAACCAATGAGACTGATGCTATGGGGCAGAATGAGACAGAAGCTACCTGTAAATATTTAATGCCCAAACCGTGTTCAACAATGACATTAATCTTCAGAGCTTTGCCATAAACTGTCCTCAGATCAGATTCACATTTTCAGAGTTTTTTTTCTTTTGCTTATTTCTTTTGTGCTATACAAGTTTTTCATAATTCATCCAGATCAAAGTGATCTAAAAGAGAAAATACCTCCCACCTATTATCTATTATTATATGCACCGATAAAACATGCAATGCTGTATTCACAATAAAGGCTCTCTGTTCTATTCAAACTGTGGGTCAACAGATGCTCCAGCGTGGAGGTGCTTCAACATGTTCTCAGCAGGTTTCTATGATTTATCATAGAACATTTGAGAATAATAAAAAAACACAATAAAAGCAGCAGCTCCCAAATGTTGTTCTTCTTAAATCTGTTCTTAATTAATATGTTAGACGTTTACATAGCACTATGTAGCTCTAATGATAAAAAGTCATCAACTCATTTTCAGGTCATGGATCCAGGGGGCTAATCTGAGACCATTAATTATGGATAGTTGTGATTTCCTGTGTTTTTGGTTTGTCTTTCTGGGTTGAGGACAGAATATGAAGGTCTTACAAAACGTAAGCTATGACTACCAAAAAAAATAAATGTATCAATAGAAGGAATCAATCAAATGAATGAAATATTTAATGAAAGATGAAAGTGTAAAAAATGAAAAGGGTTGGGAGCCGTTTGTGACGCCGCTGCTATAGAGACTCCACTTTCATGCAATCCACTGCAACTCTTTAAAAGTGTAAGAAAGACAGGAAACAAATGCTTTAATTTTTCTGTCGGCTGTTCAGTGTATGGAGTCGCAGACCTCTGGGTTATCATTCATCTGCCATCAGGGCCATCTTTTTTTCTCTTTTTGCACCCTAGACGTCTACAAACATGGACTTTCTTACAGTAGGCTTCTATTTCTGTTTAGAGGGAACATGCTCTGCAGTCAGGACAACATGCCAGCTTACACAGAGGATGGACATGATGCAAGCGGTTCTTCCTGTAACACTTAGACTCCCCCAAAACCAGAGGAAGGAGATTCCATCTGTACTTTAGTTTTAACTCTATACAACTTTGATTTCAATGCTAATAAACGCAAAACAACCTGTAGTTGAAGCAACCGATGCTCTTTATGCTGGCAGTTCAAAAATCCTATCAGATCATCCCAAACTGCTTGAAGGTTCACCCAGCGTTGGTTTTTATGCTGGTCATCATCATCATCATCATCATCAGAAGCAGCATCTCATCTGCTAATTATCTCTCTTTCCTCTCTGTCGACTGCCACACCCATCACCTCCTCTAACCCTTGGAGTAATAGCTGTTAAGAGCAGGAGCAGTGTTGCCTTCTCCTACAGTGTGACTGAGATCTGATCCCAGCACCACCTGGATCTGCTCTGCTCATGACGCCGAGAGTCAAATCCTAAAGCTCTGCTACAGAAAAGCTGGCCCCGCCCTGCTTGGTGAATATGGGGCACCACATATCACCTGGTCATCCACTAAAACCAACCACCGATGGCCAATCCAGACACTTCAGTCTGTTTCTACACCAGAACGCTGCGTACAAAATATCAATGTAGTGAATGCAGAGATTGATCTTCTATCAGCATGCAATAAGGTCAATGATGAGAGGATCTATACATGGCTGAGGGTCAGCAGCCTTCAGAAGTCTGTGCAGTGGGCTTCTCTCTGAGCTGGAGCGATGACCCAGGCCCAAACACCACCACCATCTGACCACTATAGCTGATTGACCCAGGCAGGAGCAGAGCTGCTGAGCTTTGTGTTAGTACCATCCCAGAAGGTCCCAGAAACAGAAGCACATTTTATCAGATTAGTTCATGGGCTTGATTAAAAACACCTGAACATGGTCTTGACGGATTCTTAACGAGAAAATAGCAGGTAAACAAAGGAAATGAACAAGAACCAAAGTAAAAGGTACAATGTTGGGACCATCTTGGCTCTGTTGCAGTATTTTGGGTGGTTCTGGGCCACCCAGGCCCCGGTGATGACAGACGTGGGACTCAGAGCCGGTGCCGGGAGTCATGACTGTAGCTGCCTGGTGAGCTGCGATTGCGATGTGGCTTGTATGAATCCTGATAGGGGTCCTGGTAGTCCTGGTAGGGGTCCTGCTGCTCTCGGCTATGCTGCGAGCCAGATGACATGCGGTCGTGTCCCTTGTGCGCCCGCTCGTTGGGGATGGACTGGTCTCCGGTGTGGTTGCTCTGTCGCTGTCTTTGGCTCTGCTGATCACATAAAGACACAGGTAAGGCTAAACATGAGCAGTGACATCATCCTTGTCCTCCAATAGCAGTGTTTGTAGGGGTAGATTGTTGGTTTGATAGCAGCTTCCAGTGACAGGAATAATCTGTGACTATAAGAAAAAGCAAAGATTAAATCTGATAGCATTTAATAAACACAAAGACAATCAGGTCTTTAAAGAAAAAGTTTGTCCTTAATTCGCTTTCTTCCTGACGTTTAGATGAGAAGAATGAAGACGGCCTCGCAGCTCCTGCATAAACAAACTAGGGACGGACATTGATTCACTAATGGACGACTGTCATCATGGTGTGTCAGGACCCGAGGGGATCCTGGGACTGGTGGATGTTTACCTGCAGTCCAGAGATGGTGGTGGCGTCCCAGCAGGGGGTTTGGGGGCGTGGCCATCAAGGTATGGGTTGCTTTCCAGTAGGCCTCCAGGTATTCGGCGAGATGCTCACAGGAGTCCTCCAGCTGGTTCTCATCCAGGATGATGTCAAACATTTCCTGTTAGACGGAGAGAGGAGATGAGCTCACACATGTCTGGAGAGCATCTGTAACAGAATCTCTGAACAGAAACAGCAGTAGACTATAAAAAGGACACTTACTGGAGGACACTGGGCCAGTTTATCAGCTGCCACCAGCTGCATATTCAGGTGTTTGCTCTGGGACTTCCCTCTGGACTTGACATTGGTCATGTCTCCCAGTGTCCAGGTGTGTTTTCATTGGTTGTCTCCCAGTGCTCAGGTGTGTTTTCATTGGTTGTCTCCCAGTGCTCAGGTGTGTTTTCATTGGTTGTCTCCCAGTGTCCAGGTGTGTTTTCTTTGGTTGTCTCCCAGTGCTCAGGTGTGTTTTCATTGGTTGTCTCCCAGTGCTCAGGTGTGTTTTCATTGGTTGTCTCCCAGTGCTCAGGTGTGTTTTCATTGGTTGTCTCCCAGTGCTCAGGTGTGTTTTCATTGGTTGTCTCCCAGTGTCCAGGTGAGTTTTCATTGGTTGTCTCCCAGTGTCCAGGTGTGTTTTCATTGGTTGTCTCCCAGTGTCCAGGTGAGTTTTCATTGGTTGTCTCCCAGTGTCCAGGTGTGTTTTCATTGGTTGTCTCCCAGTGTCCAGGTGTGTTTTCATTGGTTGTCTCCCAGTGTCCAGGTGTGTTTTCATTGGTTGTCTCCCAGTGCTCAGGTGTGTTTTCATTGGTTGTCTCCCAGTGTCCAGGTGAGTTTTAATTGGTTGTCTCCCAGTGCTCGGTACCTTTGGCGAGGAGACTTTAATGTGAACGATGATGGGAGCCAGCGAGGTCTTGAGGAGCTGGGCGGGGTGGTTGATGGTGTCAGCGTCCAGCACTACCAGCTGCAGGGAGCAGGCCAGCTCAAAGATCCTCTCGATCTCACTCTGCACCTCAGCTGATGGGACAGTTCAAACACAACACATGACATTTGTGCCTGTGCTCATATGGAGAAAAAAAACTGAATTTCTAGAAAATTTTTAGACTCGAATAGTTTATTTTCATGTTTAGTTCACATGCTCAGAGTCCCTCAATCAAAAAACAAATTTAGAAATGTTTGCTGACATCATCACTCTGCCTCTCTCCTGGAAGTTATAGTGGCGACCAAATGAAAATGCACCATTACCATGACTACAATAACACACCTGTGTGGGTTTGAACATTGTTTGGAAACTTTTGAGTTGATGTTCAGTAAAAGCACCAAAGGTCTGGTTGTGTTTAGATATTTTAAGGCAGAACGGGATGTAAATGGATCACATCCCAGACAGAATGGATGTAAATAGGAAAGCTTATGCTAACACATCTGCTGCACCAGTGAAAGTCAGCGAATCCATGTTAAACATTCAGTAAGAGCATCTGATGTGTTCACACCAGTGTGTTTAAACCATTCATTAAACATTATTAGGTTTCTAGGTCCATGCAGATCATAAAGCAGATGTTCTCACCTAAGCTGGAGCGAGTGTTGGACCTTTCAATGATGGCCCTCTTACTGGGGTTGTGCAGAACAGACCTCTTGGCTAATGATATATCCGCTGTGACTCGTGTGATAGATATCCTGGAAAATGATGAGGACATGATTTAAAAAGAGATTTAGATTCACTAAATGCAGCACAATACTCCACTAAACCTTCACTAAACAAGATATTGTGACTATTAGAGTATTTTTTTTCTCCTGGAGCCATGAAGAACATCTAAACATGTTAAAATGCAGAATTGATAAGTATCATTAATCATTACATGCCAGGACACCAATAACCATCACTTTGGTCTTACCTCCCAGCAAACCTTTGCTTCAGGAAGTCAAACAGTGCTTTCTGCATCATGTGTGTTACCTGCATAGGAAAACAGACACTTGTAAAAAAAAAGAAAGAAAAAAAAGTCATTGTTATTTGTGTTGTCATCAGATTGTTACAATGATGTTATGATGAATTCTGTTTATTTCTGATGACACAAAGAGGGCTATGCACTAATGTCCCATTGCCTCTGAGCAAGACATCCTGCAACATGGCTGCAACATGGCTACAACAACATGGCTACATCACGGCTACAGCATCGCTAAAACGACATGCATTACATTTAGAAACAGTAATGAAAGCAAAGAGGTCGTTACAGGAGGATACTCCTCACAGAAAACATTACATAACCTCTTTTCAAGTGACCTCAGTCTCCTCGTTAGTCTGCAGACTGGATGTGACGTGGGCCATGACACACTGTGCCAACAGCGCAGGAGCTTTTTTTAGGCGACTCTAGACTCACCTCCTCTCTGTAATCTGGTCTTTGTTGTGATGGTCAACATCACATTGTTGTCTGAGTGTCATCAGTGATATTTATGGTGTTGATGGAGACACATATAAAAGGGTGTTTTTGAGTGTGATTGGCAGCTCACCTCATAACCCTTGAGCGAGGGTCCCACCAGCACTACAGGCCTCATGGAGGGAACCACTTCATACGGAGGGATGTGCTCCGTCTGTTAACACAAACATATTCTATGCAGTGGCAGGAGACTCATCACAAGCAGCACAGTCACAGTAACAGCCTGCTGAGTCACATGACCTGGGATTACATTTAGATGTGCGTTAAATGCTTTATTACCATGTTAAGGCTGGTAGCAAATGATAATAAATTCTCTATCATTTGCCTCATGGATGGATGAATATGATGATTTCACTGATGTTCTAAAAAAGTCACAAACTACAGTAAAAACCACAACATACCAAGTATCACAATAGGAAGTAGCAGCACAACAGCACATTATGCCAAAGTGGTAATACTACATATATTATGTGGTTGATAGCACTGGAGTAAATATGAAACTGTAGCCCTCTCTGCATTAAGACTGGAAACAGGGAGATAGCTTGACTGGTTCTGCCCAAAGAAAATACATCTACCAAATGGGCCCAGTGGAAACATCTTCTAACAAGCTGCTGGATGTAACTTCACACATAGCTGAAGCTGCACCATACAGACAAGGGAGCAGTGTCATCTCCTCTTCTCACTCTCGGCAACATAGTCAATAAGTTTATGACCCCAAACTTTGAACTCCTCCTCCTCATATTGCATTTCAGTCTTTTATCTTCTTCACTTTGGGCTGAAAACCACAAACACCTTCACATGCGATGCTTCTTTACCCTCAAATAAAGGTGTCATGTGTAAAGTTGCCGTTCTGACAGTAGAGCACTTTGGCATCACAGAAATGGTGATGGTGACACTGTATACTTCAGTAGGGCTGAAGTATTATGGCCTGGATGTAATATGAGGTTATAACTTCCTGCCAGCGCTACAAGTTTCTGTCATTTTATGAGTCTAGTAGATGGATGAGTGAGATTTACCATCACCAGCTTACCACTTTCTGTTTCTGCTTTCCTGTAGGAGGGCAGAGAAGACAGCGACAGTGATGTCAGGAGCGACGTCACCATAATATGTCAGAAACATTCAAACATGCTTTCCATCATAACTCTTAGCAAAGGAAACCTATCAAGGATGACCGGCATGATAAACATGGAAAAAGAGTTTCTATTGTCCTATGGTTATATTCACAAAGTCACATGACTGCGGTTCAGGGGGGGTTCATAGTCTTGTCGTTGGGTTCACACTGTTGTAAGCCCCAGTCTCAGAGCGCCTGCAGTCCTCAACTGGAGGAAGAGGAGGATCATGGGAAAATGTACCAACAACTCTACGCAATGAACCTATGCTCTATGCAGAGACACGGGAAAGATTTAGAGACTTAATCTCTCTATGTTGCTGTGATTCAGGAAGCTTGGCTCTAAGCTGCCAGTTGGCTTTTAACAGCCCCCTCCCCCTGTTCAATGTCCTCACCTGCAGAGGATATGAGGGGTCGGATAGAGGCAGAGACCTCATCCTCTACACTGGAAGAAGAGTTCCCTCCAGACTTACTGGAAAAGACAAGAGGGGATAAGGAAAAACACAAACACACCTTGGTATTAATGTGGAAAATGACCCGTGTCAGTCTTTCACTTCATGTGTCCAGATTTTAAAGACTGACACCAGACTACCCTGTATAGCACACATGTATTTATGACACCTGGGCTAAGCAGCACACAGTGAAAAGGCTGAAATCTACAGCTCATCAGTTACACAAGATCATAATCTAGAAGTTAAAAACAGGCAAGCTGCAGTCTAATGAGATCAGTATAACCTCAGCATGAAGGCCTGGGAAGTGCACAAGAGTTATTGTTCAAATTCTGGCTGACAGAACCTTCCAGACACACTAGACACATTAGACACATAGGGACAGTAGGAGGTGGACAGGACTGCTGACTACGGCTACTGAAACTGTTCAGCTGGTACAGTGAGTAGAAGCAATGGAGTAAACATTCAGGAGTAGATGTCTGAGAGCTTCCTAGCTTCTTACCAAAGAGTTGGTGAATCTCTGCTACTGTATGTGATATTTTATGTCTGTCAGTCTAACCAAAGTCTGCTCAGGATCTGGACTGACACCCGCTGTGTCTCCACTCTGCAGCTGCAGTGCAGAACAAAGCTGCTTGTGTGGAAGCACAGGTGATGCATGAAGCTTTAGGAGGAGGTGAAAGTCAAGGCAATGAAAAGAAGAGTAATGCTGCTTTTGACCAGGTGATGAAGGTCATCGAGCTCAGGGCTGTTCATTAATGCTAAACGAGCAAAGTGAAAATGTGCGTCTTTTCCATAGAGGGTCGGTGAAAACCACATTTCCCATCAGAGGTTACTTTAAGTACTGCGTGACCTTAAAACTGGTGAGACGAACGTGTTTTTCTTACCCTTGGACTCGTCCTCTCTTTTGCTCCTACTGGAGCCAGATGTTCTCAGGCTTCAGAGGACTGGGGATGAAGCCGATCTCACGGCCCTCCTTCACTAGTCGGCCGATCCACCAGTCATTGTTGAACTTCTGAGAAGGATAGAAAGAAGGAACAAAAACACGAGGACCTGGGAATCCCTGGATCAGTCAGAGTTAGTGTGTTTGATCAAGAAGACGAAGTGGACCTCTTTTATGTGGAGGAAATCCTTGGCGTCGAAGGAGATGGCTGTGGCTGGTACTGGAACATCCTCACCCAGCGCACCACAGTAGCTGACGTTGGTCCTCACAGCGAAAGCCACAGGTTTAGTCTGGAGGATCAAAACATTGACATTAACTCTCTAATGGCCAGTGTCACTACTAGTCTGTGTATATAAAGCTACCTTAGCTCTCTCCAGTTGAGTGGTGGCCTGCTGCTCCCTCTCCTGGCGGCTCTGTCCCGGTCCATGGCTCTGGCTTGGGCTCTGGCTCTGGACCTGAGCCTGGGCCTGCACCTCCCGCTCCTCCTCCAGAGAGACATCTGAGTCTGATGGTCTGCTAGTGTATGAATTAGCTGAGCCCTGCAAGCAGAAATCAGCAGGTTACTGGAGCTGCATTTCCAGCAGCATGATGCATCTGCTCCATCTTTGGCGACGGTAAATAGACTACCGATCCTGTTTGGTCACAACCAGAGAACCCAGTCAGAGCTGCAGGCACACAGAGGCAATCAAAACCAGTCTACACCTTTCTGTCAGCCAGAGGTGCTGTAAAAAGTTACAATGGAAAATGGCCATGTATAAAAGAAGGATGAGCTTCTTCAAACTGTATAGATATAACTTTGTGTTTTAGTGTCTGTCACTGCAGAAGCACTGAGAACCTATATGATCGTGGCTCCTGGATGCTTCCTGCTAACAAACAGGCTGACAGCTTGATACTTTTCACACCAGAAATACCATAGAAATCTATGAGAGAGTTGTGTTTTACCCACTTGAAGCCACCATTTGTTGTTTGTCTCCAACACATTCGCTCACATATCTCCTCTCTCATCCACACGCAAACAAATTTGCTTCAGCTGGATGAACACTTGGCCCCCGTGCTGCAGCGACAACTCTAAATGTTTTTTTCTTTGATATCCAATAGGAGGCTTAACATCCTCATTAGATCATATCAGCACCCTCTCTAAAACACACACATGCACGTGAAGGAAGAAGTATCTCTGTCCGACACTCCCTCCCCTGTGTAAATAATCATGAAATCTCCTCATTGGAGGAGGTCATGTGATCGGTGCCGTTTGTTTGTTTGTGCGTTTGTAAGCAGGACAACTCAAAAAGTGCAAATTGAGCAAATTTCAATCACATTTTGTGGAAAGGTGGGTGGTTTTTTGTGACAGGAAATATGGGGAGAGAGAGTGAGCAGCAAAGGGCCGTGAGTGGGAATCGAACACATGGCCACCACGGTAGGACTGCAGCCTATAATTAATGTCCAAATTATTGCCCATGGTCATCATTGGCATGTGTAGGCGTGCCATGATGGCTGACGTCTGCTTTCATGAGAACCTCGTAGTACAGAAGATAAAACACAGGCGTGACAAAGGCTGTAGTCTATAATGGGTGCATTCAATAAATATAAGTCCAGTAGATATTTTTGCTGCTTTAATTGTTGTGAAATACCGGTTTTGAAGTCATAGCATTGGTAACACTCTGGTAGCACCACAAGCCACTTTAAGGCACTATTCTTCACAGCAAAGTCTGTGGAATATCTCTGCTATCACATCTACATTTGGCTTTCAAAAACAAAGGTCCTCCTGGTCCTCCTTTAGATATTCATTGGATTTCATTTCAAAAACATCTGTAGATTCAGGGCTACTTCGATGAAGGGTGTTGGGTCAAAACTTCAACTGAAACATTTTAAAACTATTTATTACTATTTATTTGTGTCTATAAATGACATTTTAGACTGAGCGACACTTGTTAGTTAGCACGCCACTCTACTGTGAGTGTAGAGTGTGTAACAGTTATATTATATAGCAGAGCCAAATGTCAAGAATTTAGGGTTTATAAGCTATCAGGTAAGAAGTAAATTCAGATGAGTTACTGTCTGTCATTTGCACTTAAACGCTGTGAATCTTTTCCTCTGAAGTACTGAACCTGCTATGTGTGATTAACTTTGACTACAGCTAATTAAAAAGCATTCAGAGTTGTCAGTCAGTGGGGAAAAGACCAGCCAACCTTCCAAAACGTCCTGCCCCCTGAAACCTTTGTATTAGATGGTGTGTTACGTTAAAAGAAATGAGAAAATCAAGTTGACTATCCACCTTGTTCACTTTTTATATCGTTCATCAAATGTTATATTTAATTTGTTGTTTTGTGCACACTGTTTTGTGCACACTCAGTGATTGTGAAGGCGCAGTGAAGCATTCCTCTCCTCATTTCTGTGTGCAGCACAAGACAAGCAACAAGACAGGAGCCCACAAAAATGCATTAAAGATGTAATGAACAAAGTCACTCAGTGCTGTACATGTGCTAAGGCTATAAAGTGGAACAAAAATGAGTTAATGTGAGTATAGGACGACTGGGGACTGACAAGGGTCTCAGAAGACCTGCTGGAGGGCAGTGGGAGGCCTTGTTGCGGGCACACTGTGCAAGCAGTAACATAGGACCTTGTGTCCGTCTCCATGTCTGGCCACCAGAAGTGTCTTTCGAGGACAGCTAGTGTACGAGTAACTCCCGAGTGGCAGGCAAACCGAGAGGTGCGAGCCCACTGCAGGACCTGAGAACGAACAGAGCTGGGGACAAACAGACTGTTAGCAGGTCCAGAGCCTGGATCAGGTTGCTGTAGGAGTGCAGATCTTACAACCTGTTTGATTTCACAGGTCACTGCTGCTACCACCTGGGAAATTGGCAAGATGTTGTCTTCCACTAGCAGGTTGGGGAACTCTGAGAACTGCCGGGAGAGGGCATCTGGCTTCACGTTGCGGGACCCAGGACGATAAGTCAACGTGAAGTTAAATCTACTGAAATACAGGGCCCACCTGGCCTGCTGGGAGTTTAGCCGCTTAGCTGACTGGATGTATGCCAGATTCTTATGGTCAGTTCAAACAATAAAAGGCAGTTCGGAGTATATAGGGCTTCGGCCCAAAATAATGTTCTGCCTCCAAGCAGTCCAATAATATACTGACCAACATTGGAAACTCATAATTTTAAAAAACCTGTGATTTCTATTCACTAGCCCTAATCTACTGAAACAAATAATCATGTGATACACTGAATAGACTTTTTCAAGAACCCACAACCAAAACATGTCAAATGGATCCACTGCTAATGGATGCAAAACTTGTCCACATTCACAGCCAGGTTCTAGGTCCACACTTCATACGCAGGATACAGCAATCAGGCACCACCTTAATGCATGACAATGCACTCTATGTGACGTTCAGGATCACCTGGGACGGGAAGATCCTGCTCCAGCAACATATTCATAACTTGTAACAGCACTGCAGGAAGAATAGCATGTCATCCTACAAGTCCAGATTAACGTCTTATCCATTCAGGAGGTGTAAAATAGTGATAAATGCTGGAGGTAGACAGTAGTGACTATTTTGTTCTCTGTCTCACCATCCGCACTTTCTGACTTGTAAATACTAAGGCAAAAACCAATAATCTGCACAAAAACGATTTTGCTGTATGGCTAAGGGGTGAATAAAGATGTGTGAACCATAATTTGCCTTTGATATTTAATATGGACAGGATGGCATGACATCAAAAATATGCGTTTCTACTGATGGTCAGTAGGCTATATAATGAATCTTGCTCTAATCCGTTCAAAAGGTCTGAGGATGCTGTTTAAAAGCCAGTGAGCATTGGAGCAAAAACCCCTGACACTTATTAAACTCGCCTGAGAAGAGCTCAGGATTAGTGGTGTAAGACTCACCGGGTGTGGCTTGGGGTGCGGGCGGTGGAGCGGACTGAGGCGCCGGGCGCGGAGCAAGCGGAGGTTCCGGTGGCGGAGCGACTGCAGTGTCGGGAGAGGCCAGTCTGGAGGATAGATCGGAGACCCTCCGCTTGAGTTCAGTCATCTGTTCAAACATGGCCTGGTTGTTTTCCGACACTGTCTGGCGGAGTTGTGCGTGTTGTCCGAGGAGAGCGCTGTGTGCACAGCGGGGGACCAGACGCCGTTTCCACTGGGTCCGCTGGGTCCATGTTCTGGCCAGATCGTTCTGTTACAAACTAGACCTGCTGAACCCAAAACAGCGGTCACAGAGAGGAGGCCAGGAAAAAGGGTATGAATTGTTTAATTAAACACAAAAAGTCTCCACAGGAAAACTAACTCCAGAACTTCACAGGGAATGATCGGGCTGGGCAGGAGGAGCAGGAAGGCAGGTGTGTCTGATCCTACAGACAAAGGAGAGCTGGGTTCAAAAAACTGGTTTCAAAAAACAGGAATCACTTTGCAGATTTGGCCGGAGAGTAATAGTTACCACTCTGGCGAGGTCTTGTGAGGAGAGCCGGTGTCTTATTCTGCCACTGAGTGAAGATTGGTTGAAGATGAGCTGGATGATGATGAACAGCTGTGGGGGAGTGAGGGAGAAACCAGGTAACCACGCCCAGCCCGACAGCGATGTAAACAAAGAACCACGTGGAGACATACAAAAACAGAAGCAGATCCTAACATTCATTCAATTACAAGGAAGGTAACAACATAAGATATAATGGCTGGAGTCAAAATGTGAACCACAAGAACAGTAGCATACACAGCTAACCAGCTATCATATCAAAGAATACCCGGACATACGAAGAACTGGTGTTATCATGCTAAACCGAGTGGTTAATTCTCACTAATGACACCTTATACCACATTTCTAATTCATTTAGCTGCTCTGAGCTTTACTACAGTTGTTCCTGCATTTTGTTTTGCATTTTATAACACTTAATTAAATATTTAACAAGACAATGACAAAAGTCAAATATATTAGCGGCTAAAACGTTCTGGCAATTTCTCGGCCACCTCACTCTAACGCCGCTCAAAACGAAGGACCTCTAACCAATCAACGCAGGTGTAGCGTTGTTGTAGCTACACGTGTATAAAAGTAAATGTAACTGTCAATCGTAGTTGCTTTTCAGTTAGCGCTGAGGAAGTAGCACACATTTGAGAGGAGAGAGCCAAATATTCAGAGTTTTGGAAGATTCATCCTTGAAGTTTCATCTTCTACGGAAGTTTCATCTCAACTGAGAATATTTCACCTTTAAAGATTACGACGAATTCACCTCAACCGAGAGATTTCACTTTCAACGACGACCGACGAATTCACCTCAACGAAGGAGATTTCCCTTTTAAAGATGGCTTCGTGGACGAACTCAGACACCTGCGGACCAGGTAAGACTAAACACACTAAACTGTATATGATGCTGAATACATATACTTTAAAACACACTGAACCATGTACCTAAAACTGTAAAAATGTAACACAGGACAGAGCAGCTCTGTGTCAAGAAGGTATAATTGTATGTAAACATGGTTGAGAACAAGTGTTTGTTCACGGTACAGATGTGTTTGTTAATGATTCAGATGTGTGCAGATGTGTGTTTTCAGCTGTGCTTTTGTTAATGGTTCAGATGTGTGCAGATGTGTGTTTTCAGCTGTGCTTTTGTTAATGGTTCAGATCTGTGCAGATGCGTGTTTGTTCAGGGTTCAGCTGTGCTTTTGTTAATGATTCAGATCTGTGCAGATGCGTGTTTGTTCATGGTTCAGCTGTGCTTTTGTTAATGGTTCAGATCTGTGCAGATGCGTGTTTGTTCATGGTTCAGCTGTGCTTTTGTTAATGATTCAGATGTGTGCAGATGTGTGTTTTCAGCTGTGCGTTTGTTAATGGTTCAGATGTGTGCAGATGTGTGTTTGTTCAGGGTTCAGCTGTGCGTTTGTTAATGGTTCAGATGTGTGCAGATGTGTGTTTGTTCAGGGTTCAGCTGTGCTTTTGTTAATGGTTCAGATGTGTGCAGATGTGTGTTTTCAGCTGTGTGTTTGTTAATGGTTCAGATGTGTGCAGATGTGTGTTTTCAGCTGTGTGTTTGTTAATGGTTCAGATGTGTGCAGATGTGTGTTTTCAGCTGTGTGTTTGTTAATGGTTCAGATGTGTGCAGATGTGTGTTTTCAGCTGTGTGTTTGTTAATGATTCAGATGTGTGCAGATGTGTGTTTTCAGCTGTGCGTTTGTTAATGGTTCAGATGTGTGTTTGTTCACAGTTCAGGTGTGTGTTTGTTAATTGTTCAGATGTGTGCAGATGTGTGGTTTCAGCTGTGTGTTTGTTAATGGTTCAGATGTGTGCAGATGTGTGTTTGTTCACAGTTCAGATGTGTGTTTGTTCACAGTTCAGATGTGTGTTTGTTCACGGTTCAGCTGTGCGTTTGTTAATGGTTCAGATGTGTGCAGATGTGTGTTTGTTCACGGTTCAGCTGTGCGTTTGTTAATGGTTCAGATGTGTGCAGATGTGTGTTTGTTCATGGTTCAGCTGTGCGTTTGTTAATGGTTCAGATGTGTGCAGATGTGTGTTTGTTCATGGTTCAGCTGTGCGTTTGTTAATGGTTCAGATGTGTGCAGATGTGTGTTTGTTCATGGTTCAGCTGTGCGTTTGTTAATGGTTCAGATGTGTGCAGATGTGTGGTTTCAGCTGTGTGTTTGTTAATGGTTCAGATGTGTGCAGATGTGTGTTTGTTCACAGTTCAGATGTGTGTTGTTCACGGTTGTGGTGGGTGCGTGTATGTGTGTGTGTTCACGGTTGTGGTGGGTGTGTGTATGTGTGTGTGTGTTCACGGTTGTGGTGGGTGCGTGTATGCGTGTGTGTTCACGGTTGTGGTGTGTGCGTGTGTGTTCACGGTTGTCATGGGTGTGTGTGTTCACGGTTGTCGTTGGTGCGTGGGTGTGTGTTTGTGTGTTCACGGTGCGTGTGTATGTGTGTCTGTTTGTGTTCATGGTGCGTGTGTGTATGTATGTGTGTGTGTTCACGGTGCGTGTGTGTGTGTGTGTGTGTGTTCACGGTGCGTGTGTGTGTGTGTGTGTGTGTGTGTGTGTGTGTGTGTGTGTGTGTGTGTGTGTGTGTGTGTGTGTTCATGTTGTGTTGATTCAATCTGTGAATATTGAATGCACAGACTCTACATCTTTTATCTCCATGGTTACGTCTTTCCTCACAGTTCCAATACCACTTCCTGAGATTGAAGCAGGTCTAACTGTCTCCAGTTCCTCCTCTCACTACCTGTTACTGGAGATCATTGGTGAAGGCTGCTATGGAAAAGTGGCCAGGTCTCGAAATCTGGCAACAGGAGAGGAAGTGGCTATCAAGTTTGTCAAGAGCAAACTTTACACAGACGCAGAGGTAGGTTTTTGTACTCTGTTGGATTACTTTAGTACTTAGATGTAGTATTCTCCATTAGAGTAGGTACTATGAATGGTTGTCATGTCTCTTTTCTCCCTAGGTGTCCATGTTGGAGTCCATCAGTGTCCTGGACGTGGACCAAACCAACATGTTAAAGTTCTTTGAGCAGTTTGACGACCAGGGACTGACCTGTCTGGCTTTTGAGATGCTGGACAGGAGTCTCCAAGACTGGTTCCAAGACCTTGAATGGACACCACTGTTCCTGGAGTCCATCAGGCCTATAGCAAAGCAGGTCTGTATTATTGTAATTTGGAGCCAATCAATGAAGAAAATCTAACCTGAACCTTTATCCTAAATTTAACACATGGAAAACTGAATCTCAAATGTTTCCATTCTTGTTTGTCCCTGCAGCTGTTTGTGGCTCTGGACGCCCTCAGGGTTGTTGGTATCCTGCACACCGACATTAAACCTGACAACATTATGTTGGTAAATGTGCAGGACCAGCCCCTCAGGGTGAAATTGATTGATTTTGGGAATGCCTATCCAGTCGCCGCTGTCCATCCTGGTATGATTGTTCAGCCGTTGGCATACAGGTATCTTCATCCCTTAATCTTAGAGAGTTTATGTCATTCATTTAGAAATCCACGTTGTTCTCATGGTCCAACGGATTTCTCATCTTTGACTCTTGTTTTCCCTCCTCAGGGCTCCAGAGATTTTTCTTGGCCTGCCCTTCAATGAGGCCATTGATGTCTGGGGAGTCGGCTGCATCCTGGCTTTCCTGTACCTCGGGAGCCACCTCTTCCCTTATGGGTCTGAGTATGAGCTGGTAGGTCAGCTACCTCACACAAATGTACGCAAACAAGTGGAGACTTTATGCAGAATGTCAGCTAATGTAACTCTGTATTCTTCGTCTGCAGATGAGGGCCATTGCTGAACTTGTGGGTCAGCCGGAGGACAACCTGCTTCGTGCTGGGATGTACACCCAGCGTTACTTCCTTCAGGAAAAAGCTGCTGATGGGCCAGCAAGGAGGATAATGGTAGAGTAACCACGTTCTCCTTTGTTCAAATTATCAAATCATTTTATTTTAGCTCTTTTAAAATGGTTCTCTTTTAAAATGTGTCTCTTTAGACCCCAGAGGAATACGCAGCAGCCAACCACCTGATGCCAGAAGAGCTGGAGACCACCACTGACCTGCCCAGCTCTCTGGACTACCTGATTGATGTAAGTACTCTCTGTTGTTAAAGTTAAGACTGAATCAGCTCTTGTTAACTACCTGTCTCTGAGAGGTAGGGACTGGATCAACTCAACTCAATCTGTTTCCAAATCCAGGTCTATGACAAAGAGGAGGACGCCGAGTTTGAGGACAGGTTGGCCTTTGTAGACCTCCTTAAACAGCTGCTCCACATTGACCCGGATAAGAGAATCTCTCCTCAAGAGGCTCTGCAGCATCCGTTTATTACTATGGAGCACCTCCGACAGATCCCTGACAGTGGAGCCTAGTAAGTGACTGTGTGTCTGGTAGTAGACATCACATATGTGATGGTTTGATTGATTGATTGATTAACTAACTGATTGTCATTCTTGTTGCAGCCTAGCCAACTCCCAAGCCTCCATGAGTCAGCCCTGGAATCGTGACGGAAACGTACCTCCTGTCTTGCATCAAGATCCAGATGTCTGCTCTGCTGATGGAGCTCAAGATGCTGACATCCCTGGAGACGAAGACGCTGATGAGTCATCTGATGAAGACATAGATCGATGGTCCCGTGATGAAGATTTGGCTGCCAGGTCTTCAGAAGGGGCTGAACCTCCGGGTTTTGCCCCTGATGTCTCGACCTCCACTAGTCGCCCAAAAACGTTTCTCATCGGGGTTCGTCGAGTCTTTAAATGGATAGTGACTCCATTTTCTTCCTGCTGGTGTCCCAATGTGGAGGGTTAAGTATTTTTAATCTTTATTCGCAAAATAGTTACTATAGTATTAGCAATGCAGATCGTGACCTGTTTACATTTGTAGGATGGGCTTGGTTGTTTCAAGTTAGTGCTTTCTGGTTGTACAGTCCTACAGATACATTTGTTATTTCTAGTCTCCCCCCGGTTTGATGTTTTTATTTATATTTGTGTTTTAACTCACCGGTAGTATAATGCAGTGGGGGATTGTTGAGTATATTTTATGGAATTGTTAAAGTTTTGTTTTTTTTGTATAGCTGACTGTTCCATGGAAATATGTTGTTTTTTTCTGTAGTTTCAGTAGTATTGTTTTCTGGGCTACAAGTAGGTGTACTGTGCTTACTTTTGAGCGTAGGTCGAGTGTATCCAGATTGTTGAGTATGCATAGAGAGGAGGATGATAGAATGTTAGGGTTAGCACTAATGTTAGCATGATGTTTTGGTCAAAAATGTGGTGGAGGTGAGCGATCCCTTCTTATTTCCATTTATTGCCTGTTTGAGGTAATTTATTTGCTATGAAGTCTGGATTGTGTCATATAGGTGTTTGTGTGGTAGTTTTTTATTTTATTGACTCTCCACCAAACTGTCAGAGTTGTGGCTATTGTGCGGTTTTTGAAGCAGTTGTGGTGTCTGAATGTTTTGCGGATGATGGGTAGGTCTTTTATTGATATATATTTACATTCTGTTTGTTGTACGTCAATCAATGGGTGGTGGTGATGAGGTATTGTATTTGGTTTGCTAAGTAGTAGTGATAAAATGTGGTTCTTCTTCTTGGCCTCCTTGATGTTTTGATTGTTACAGTGTTAGTTTTATTCTGGGGTTTTGTTTTTCCTATAAAATGTTGTTATTGATTCTAATGTGTTGAAACATTTGTTTGTTGTTGTTTTTTGGCTGTTGTATCAGTTCACTCTCTGAAGATATTGTCTATAGATTTTGGAGGGGACAGTGCCTTGGGATTGGCAGACTGGGGTGGTGATTCCCCTTTTTAAGAAAGGGGACCAGAGGGTGTGTTCCAACTATCGGGGGATCACACTTCTCAGCCTCCCTGGGAAGGTCTATGTCAAGGTACTGGAGAGGAGAGTCCGTTAGTCGAATCTCAGATTCAGGAGGAACAATGCAGGAGGTGGCTGGGGAGAGGGAGGTTTGGGCTTCTCTGCTGAGACTGCTGGATTGATAACTGTGTTGAAATCACCACCCATAGATGTGACGGATGTTGAAAAGAAATCGAAAAGAAAGAAAGAAATTGTGGTAGAAAGTTGGGTCATCTGTGTTTGGACCATAGATGCTTGAAATTGATATATTGATATTATTGATTGTTCCATTGATGATTTCATAGTGTCCTTCTGGGTCTGTTATATTGTGTTTGTGAATTAGAGGTGAGTTTTTGTTGATCCGAATTTTGTGTTCTGAGCTTCTTGTGAGGGACACGTCTGTGTCATGTCTGTCCCTTCCTCCCCCTCCTCCTCCCTCTCCCTCTGCCTCTGCTTCTCTGCCTCTCTGCCTCTCTCCCTCTGCCTCTCTCCCTCTGCCTCTCTCCCTCTGCTTCTCTCCCTCTCTGCCTCTCTCCCTCTCTGCCTCTCTCCCTCTCTGCCTCTCTGCCTCTCTGCCTCTCTGCCTCTCTCCCTCTCTGCCTCTCTCCCTCTGCCTCTCTCCCTCTGCCTCTCTCTCTCTCTCCCTCTCAGCCTCTCTCCCTCTGCCTCTCTCCCTCTGCCTCTCTCCCTCTGCCTCTCTCTCCCTCTCTCTCTCTCTCTCTCTCTCTCTCTCTCTCTCTCTTCCTCTCTCTCTCTCACCCCCCAACCGGTCAAAGCAGAAAACCGCCCACCATGAGTCTCGGATCTGCTCGACGTTTCTGCCTTTTGAAAAGGAAGTTTTTCGTCGCCACTGTCGCCTAGTGCTTGCTCATGGTGGATTGTTGGGTCTCTCTATCTTTATTCTAAAGATTCGGTATAGATTGATATAACTTTTGTTGTGTTTTGATGTGTTCTAGTCGAATTTTAAATGACATTAAAAAAGATTGTATTTTTCACATTTATTACGTAAGATGACGTATAAATATTTTATTTAAAGTAATAAAAATTTCTAATATAAAATTATGTATATTCTCAGATTAAATGTCTATATTATGTTATTTATATTTCTCATATAAAATGGTTACATTTCAATATAAAATATTTACGTAAACAGATTTTATAATTGAAATAAATATAATAGACTGATTGACTGCATTGAAGACTGTATTTATTCCAAACACACATTCTTCTGAATATTCCAATCTTCTAAGTATCTGATTAGTAAAATAAGTGGAAGATAAATACTAGAGAAGTATTGCTGCAGCTCTGGATATGCATTGGATTAAACATGTGAACAATTTGTTCTTTAATCAGATTAAGTAAAATCACAGATTTTGCCAGTATTATTACCTCAGTTTGGTTTGAAATTTCAGCCACTGTCTTATTTTACTTCCTTGATTCTTCAGGATTCTCAGCTCAGTTTTTCCATATTTCTATTACACCCAAAAGCAGTACTTTTATGATAATTTAACCATCATAATATGATATTTTGACCCTAAAAACCTATGGAAACATGTTGATATTGTGACAACCCTCTTGTCTTCCTGTTTGGGCTGCCCTTCCTGTTCGGAGGGAAACAGGAAGGGAATTGATTTCACCTGTACCTGCTGCTCCTCAGCTATATAAGCTGGTGGTTTCAGCAGGTTTTTCTCTCTCTCTATGGGCACATGGACATCGGGTTTGTTTGGGAGATTTCTTTTGTGTTCATATGCTTTGTCCATGCTATATCACTGATCTACACACATTTATATTGTCTTTGGTTAATTATCTTCTGTTAAATAAACTATTAGTTAAAAGTCATGTGTTGTCCTCTCCTCTTTGTCCTTCCCTGGAGCCGGGCTGTGACAATATCATTATTAGTTTGAAAGTTATTCGACAAAAACCACCTAAAGCTAATCGATTCTTCCTTGGGCCACTTCATTTTTATCCTGTTAACAAACCAACCAAGGACGGCAAAAAGATAACCTCCTCCCATGGCGGAGGTCATAATAAATATGGCTCTGTTGTAGAAATTATTCATGCGTCTGCCCTGCCCTGGCCTGAGGAGTCCATGTAGGAGGAGAGAAGGGCAGATGGAGGAAGGGACGATAATGGCAGGATGAAGAAAAGATGATTGCAGCAGGTTAGCCTGGAGGCGCAGGCGATGATCGACAGCTCAAAGGTTATTGGCTCACTCCGGAGTTAGTGAGCTGCTTAGACAACTTGATGCTGTCAAAAGCTCCGTATCTCCACAGAACTCTGAGGATCCAGACCAATCTGAGACGCCAGCCCAGCTGAAACCTGGTCACTGGGTCCTCATAAAGGTGATCAACAGAAAGAACTGGGCATCACCTCGGTGGGAGGGGCCATTCCAAGTCCTCCTACCCACTCCTACTGCAGTAAGAATTGCAGAAAGACAATCCTGGATCCATAACACACATTGCAAAAAGTGTACATTGCCACAACTGGACTCACACACATCCACTGATTAAAAGACTAGAGACGCTGTTCGTGTATAACACCTGTTGAGAACAACGCCTGTCAAGAACACCAACGGAGAGAGTAGCACTCGGCTGAGCTCTGCTCCCTACACGTTGCCTGCCAAGCAACCAACCACAGTCGGAGAGACAAAAGCGCACTGTGAAGGAGAAGATCAACATGACACATGGACTGATAACCAGAACAATAACAATGGTTGTATTGTTGATGAGTGTTACATGTTTGGTTCATTCTCCATCCTTGCAGAGATCAAAGAGATCAATTGACCACCTGGACCATTCGTGGCTGACTATTGATAAGCCTAGACATCAATTTGACCTGAACAGTTGGTGGCGTTATGCCCGTTTCCTTGCTAACATCGCCAGTCGTTCTGATTGTTATGTTTGTACACACATGCCTACTCCGCCCTGACTCCATATGTGATTCCTGTGCCTGTCTCTAATAAGACCTGTTTGTTCCCAGCCTCTCTGCGCTCATCAGTGGACACCTTGTATTATAATCATACCATGCAGAGACATTTTGGTATTGCTCCATCCTGTCCTTCTACCCACTGTGATGTTTCTATGTTTTATTCCTGGAACGGGACCAGTGAAACTCCCTTACTGGGTCCAGTACACATTCCTGCAGCCCTAACCTTTCCCATTTATTATAGGGGACGACCACTTACTGTTATGGGGGATGCAGTTCCACTGGGAAATTTAAGCACTTTTCATTGTGAATCCACCTTCACTCCTTGTGCTCCTTTGTTGAATAACATCACCTTTTTGAATCACTTCCAGGTCACAGCCTCCTCCTGCACCCCTTATTTCAGTGCACCTGACCACATGGGTACTTCTCCCATTCATGACATCTACTGGCTTTGTGGCTCTTACATTTATGTAGCCCTCCCCATACAATGGAGTCTGTGCTCCTGTCACTTTAGGTCATCACCCATATATTGTTTCAGCATCCCAGGTTGATGTGCCCACATCTACACGCAGACAGAAGAGATCTGTCCCTAAAAGGGCAGCTCATGATTCTATTTTGGGAAACAACGTCCCACCTGAGGACAAGCTATGGTCCACAGGTGACAAATTAATTCTATCTCTCTTCCCACAGCTAGGTGTTAGAAAGATCATGTTGAGAGTTGAAACCCTTAATTACAGGATGATGTCGTTTGTAAATTACTCTACTGCATCCACTGCAGCCATCCGTGAGGAGATGACAGCTCTGAGACTCATGGTAATCAAGAACCGGTTGGTTCTGGATCAGGTAGTGGCCTCTCAGGGGGGTGTATGCACCGTTGTGGGTACATCCTGCTGCACCTTTATCCCAGAAAACGATGCGGATGGAGGCTTCATTCGTCAGGCCCTACAGAACATGACTGCTTTGGTGGTGCAATGCAACGTGACTTGGTAACCAACACCTCCTCCTGGTTCACTTGGTTCAGGCATCCTGGAAGCACCTTTTGGCTGTGGGTTTTATGTTCTTTGCTGCCTGACTGATTTTCCTTTGCATTTTCTCTTCCTGTGTAATATCTTGCCTCAAAGAGTGAGTGGCTACGTCTATTGGTAACTTTGCATATACTCACACTGCTTCTGATCCTGATCACATGCCTTTTGCTAATGATGATGATGACTTTGCTATGACTGATTTGAAATATTCATTTTAGTAGGTTCATCAGTACTGGTTCGCACCTGTTATGATGTCTGCCCAGAAAATCTACAGTAGAAAATGTTCAAGGCTGATGTTTGAGGGTTGTTCCAGTGTCTGTTTTCCTACTATGTATTTGTTTTTGTTGTGTTGTTTTTGACTTATTACATAGTTTGATTTTTGTTCTGTTTGTTCCTATTTTTCCATGTTTGAGTTATCATTTGGATGATAAAAGGAGGGAATGATGGGAAAAATACAGAATGTACTAACAGATGTGTCTTAATATCATCATATAAGCTTGTTTGCCTGCATGTAGAACATAGTGAGACCTTTGTTCATTGTTTAATCTGTATCTGCTGTCTCCTGAGATGGAACTGTGTGAACAGGGTGGTGTGACTACACAGGACAGATAATCACCCTGGACACGGACCTCCTGAGCCTACGTGGGGGGGGGCACACTCCCTTTTCAGGAAGCAGAAAGTATATTATCTTGTGTTTTACTGTTTTCTGCGCTCTTCACATGTGAGTGTTTTGCCCTCACATTGCATCACCTTGTGAACAGCCCAAATGTGCATTTGTCTTTGAGAATAATGAAGTAACATTGACCTGATTCAGAGGACATCTCTTTATTTTGACAAAACATCCATGTGTTAGAGGCTTTTTCCCTAACAATAGCTATAGCAAAAGATGGCCATCTTGCTACTGCATATAAACGTACACAGTACTATACCTCTCATTTTGGTGTTGTAGAGCCGGTAGAGTACATTTTAGATGCCAAAGGGAATAGGACGTTTCAATACATCCCTCTATTACAATCTTTGCAACAGTTGTTTACTCATAAAAGTGTCTTTGAACAGCTTGAAACTCCAACAATACAGGATCAGCTATCGGCTCGTGTCAAAGAGTACAGAACCGTGAGAGACGGTGAATACTATAAACAAAGTTATTTTCTATCTGGTGAAGGTTTGAGAATAGCAGTTAATCTTTACGTTGAAGATTTTGAGATTTGTAACCCTCTTGGAACATCTCGTAAGAAGCACAAACTCTGTGGTGTTTATTGGGTTTTGATTCATTTCCCACCAGGTTCACATTCAACGATAAACTCAATCTATTTCGCTGTTCTATGCAAATCTGATGATGTCAAGGCCTATGGCTATGCAAAAAGTCTTAGAGCCTCTCTTACAAGACCTGAGCATATTAGAGGAGCACGGTGTCTTTATTTCTCATCTTGGGTCTGTTTGTTAAAGGTTCTGACCAGTATGGAGTAGTTGACCATCTTGGAGCCCATGCAATAGGTGGATTTGTTGAGAGTTTCTCTGGAGGGTGAATATGCAGGTTTTGTATTGAGACAAATCTGAATTTCCGACTAAGGATGTCAAGTCTGGTGCTTTCCAGCTGAGAACCAGAGACATCCATGATGTTCATGTCCAATCTGCTCAGGAGATGCTACTATTTGCTGTGGAGTCAAAAAACTGTGTGTTTTAACAGAGCATCTGTCACATTTTCATATTTGCACCGGTTATCCCCCAGATATTGTGCACGACCTCTTCGAGGGTGTTGTTCCAGTCGAACTTGCTCGCTGTATTAGTTTACTGATCTCCGAGAAATACTTAACTCTTGATGGCCTTAGCACATTGATCCAGACGTTTCCATATAAATGGGGGAGACAAAACCAATTGCCCCCATGCCATACCACGGTCTTTCACATCTAACAACACTATAGGTGGCAATGTGCATGAAAATTGGAAATTGCTGAGATTGCTTCACTTTGTGATTAGGCAAATCTTGCCACAGGATGAGCCAGCATGGCAGGTCATTCTAGATCTTAAGGACATTGTTGAGTTGGTTGTGGCCCCAATTCCCACGGATGAGACCATTGCATTGGGGCGGCTGTGGCTCAGGGGGTAGAGCGGTCGTTCACGGAACATAAGGTCGGTGGTTCGATCCTCAGCCCCTGCAAGTCCACAAGTTGAAGCATCCTTGAGCAAAGATACTGAACCCCAATTTGCTCCCCGGGCGCCGCATGTAGTGGCAGCCCACTGCTCCTCAGGGATGGGTCAAATGCAGAGAAAGAATTTCCCCATGTGGGACTAATAAAGGTATCATTATTATTATTATTATTATTATTATTATATCGAGGCCAAGATCTATGATCACAGACAGCGCTATCTTCAACTCTTTCCACATGTCAAGCTCCCACCAAAACATCACTATTTGGAGCACTAGCTGCAAATGATTGATTGCTTTGGACCTCTAATTGCACTGTGGACGATGAGATTTGAGGCTAAGCATAGCTTCTTCAGGCAGACTGCATACAAGTTGCTTTAAAAACATACCTCGTTCACTAGCTATTAAACACCAGCTCATGCTTGCCTATCACACACATTCCTCCAGTCTCAAGAAGTCATCCTTGGTGGTCACAGACGTCTCAATCATGCCTGTTGATGTCCTTAATGAGGAAGTAGTGTCTTCACTAAAGCAGATACCCAGATGTGACTGAGGTTCATATGGAAACAAATGTGTCTGTCAGTGGTAAATGTTACAGTGCTTACTGTACAGGGATCTGCAGACACCCTGCCTGAATGTAATCAGATCTTTCAGCTGTGCATTCTTGAGGAAACGCTGTGTTTTCTAGTGACAGATATATGTGTTTGGTACAGGGAGCATTATGGTGCATTTGAGCTGTCTGCCACACCGACTAGAGAGGTTGTCCTGATTGAGCCTGGTGACCTGAAGGACCCACATCCCCTTGTGGACTACATGGTTGGGGGTTTGCCATGGTAATGTTGAAAAGAGTTGTCATCGTGAAAGGTAAGTGTCATCATTTATTCACTCACCTCCTCCTCCTCTCCTGCTGTTTTCCTGCTCCTCTCCTCATGATCTCCTCTTCCACCCCTCTTCCTCCCCCTCCTCCTATTCTCCTCCTGTTCCTCGTCTTCCTCTTCATCCCCCCGCTCTCTCATCTTCCTCTTCGTCACCCCGCTCTCTCATCTTCTCCCCAAATTCTTCTCATCCCTTCCTATTCCCTCCTTTGCTCCTGTCCTCATCGTTCTCTCCATCATCTCCTTCTTCCCATCTCTTGCTCGTCTCCTCCCCTCGTCTTCCTCTCCTCCTCTTGGAGGAAGAGCCTCATTTTTGCACCATGTGATCTCTGATGTAGGCCTTACTATTTGAACCTACGTAAATAAAGTCATAGAAATGCGGTAAAATATTATGGAAACATTATTAAAAAGTTTAGAAATTTCATAAGTAAAATGTGCTGGAACCCTGTACACTATATTTATATTTTATATTTAGTTTGGTAAAAATGTACTTTATGTCATGATGGCATAAAATAATATATTTTAATCTATTTACTATAAGTACAGATACATGAAAATGTGTTTGAAGCAAACATACTTGAAACATACTTTGCACTATTTCAGTTATAATATTATATAAAGATAAAAATAAATAATATATAATAATAAATAATATTATATAAATACAAAGACACTTGATTACAGTATTTCTTTCGTTTGGTCTACACTTCAACCCCAGTGTTGACGTTTTTACTGTTGTCCTTGATGATTAATGGCTGCACAATTTGAATTAGTCAATAATCCAGCATTCTTATATATTACAATAAACGAGTAACAAGTACCTGTATCTTGTTTAATATTTTTCAGGTGAATGCAGAGTTCATGCTGATCACCACCAAGCCACTGCAATCAAAGTTCATGTCACAGCTGGACCACTTCTCAGACAAGCTGATACAGATCTTCCAGCACAAAGGAGGAGTGAAGGGGCAAAGGGTGAAGAAGGTCCTGGAAATCAATGATTCGGTTGGTAGAAATGCAGAGAACATCCTTTTCACTGTATTATTGTAAGGTTTCCTCGTCCATAGATGCTCATTTAAACAAAGTTGAAAACATAAATGGGAAATGGCCTGCTTATATAGCACTTTAAAGTGTTTGCATTTCATTCACCCATGCATGACATGGAACCTGCTGTCACCCATTTCTAACTAGATTTTATCTTGATTTGTTGCCCCTGCTTCAGAGTGACATCAAGGGAGGGAGGGATGGAGCGAGGGAGAGGGATAAGTGTCAGTAGAAATATGCAGGACATTCAAATGTACAAGAAATATAAATATACAAATACACGAGTATATGCTAGACTTCTGTACATTGTGCAGAATTGTGTTAAAGTGAGGAGTGCAGGATGGAATGAACATTCTACATGGTAACTGGTGCTAAATCACTGAATGTGTGTTTATCAGACTGATGGCCTGTGGGAAGAAACTGTTTTGATGTCTGGTTGTTTTGGCGTACAGAGCTCTGTAACGCCTACCGGAGGGGAGGAGATCAAACAGTTTGTGTCAGGGGTGAAATGGATCTGCAGCCATGTTTCCTGCCCTCTTCCTGGTTCTAGACATGTACAAGTCCTGAATGGCCGACCCAAACCAGACGGTGATGGATGTGCAGAGAACAGACTGAATGGTAGCAGTGTAAAACTGAGTCAGCATCTCCTGAGGCAGGTTGAACTTTCTGAGCTGACGCAGGAAGTACATCCTCTGCCGCCTCTGATGTCCTTCAGGTGGTTCAGCACAAGTCTTTCAAAGGACTTCATGACCACAGACCTCAGGGCAACAGGCCTGTACTCATTTAATCCTGTGATGGAGGGTTTTTTGGGGACCAGGATGATGTTGGAGCGTTTGAAGCAGGAGGGAACTTCACACAGCTCCAGTGACCTGTTGAAGATTTGTGTGAAGATGGGGGCCAGCTGGTCAGCACAGACTTTCAGGCAGGAGGGTGACACCATCAGGGCCTGGTGCCCTTCTGATCTTTTGTCTCTGAAAGAGCTGACACACATCCTCTTCACAGATCCTCCTCCTCTGGCCTGGTTGAACAGGATTCTGTCCCCACTTCTGTAGGCCTCCTCCTTGGCCTGGCGAAGCTTTCTGAGGTTGGCTGTAAACCACGGTTTGTCGTCGTTGTCGCTGCAGGAGGTTTTTGTCGGCACACACATGTCTTCACAGAGGCTGATGTAGGATGTCACAGTGTCAGTGAGTTCATCCAGGTCAGGAGCAGCAGCCTGAAAAACCCTCCAATCAGTGCAGTCAAAGCAGGCCTGTAATTCACACTTTGCCTCGTTGGTCCATCTCCTCACAGTTTTGACCACAGGCTTAGCAGAGCAGAAAATTACATATTATGTGTTTAAAATATATGGAATAGAAATCAATTAATATATGTATTTAAAATTATTTGCAATTTTCATCAAACATATATGAATGTTGGTCCATTTATATACAAACTGTTGAACCAAACAGTCATTTGTGACAAAGTTTCATGTTCATATTTATAGTTACCGACTGTGCAAATATAAGCCTATGTGATCACATGAAATCACACCTTTGAGTCTGCGCTCATGTGACTGGCTGAAAAATAAGGAGACATCTGATTGGCTACAGATAATTCCCTTTTGAAAAAAATGTATTTCTGAATGAAACCACGGCAGGGAAGTCTAAGAACATCCACACACAGGTGTTTCTAATGCAGGTTCAACAGTTTGTATATCATACAAATACTGCAAATACTTTTAAATGCATATATTTGGAGTTTGACTACATATTTATTTCAAACAAATATTTGTGTGGGCATCAGAAATACAATTGTGAACCTTCCTTTTAAATTTTTGAATCATACATTGATAAATATTCTTCTTTCCATTTACAAATATTTTTATGAAGAGTCATTTATATAAATCAATCAATACATTTCTGGATCCTACGTCATTCATCTGATTCCACTGTTTATGATGAAAACATCCTATGGCTCACCACCATCCCTACCCACAGCTAGATGTCTGAGGTCAAATGTTTGGTGCTGAGGTTCAGGCCACGTCTGTCTATCAATTGCACCAAAATGTGATTTGGCAACAGTTGGCATCCGACCCATCAACTAATGAACTGAGCAACTAGTCTGCTTATCTAAACTGCAGTTGATGATCTATGAATCCTTTATATTTGTGCATATAGTTTTCTGTTGGTGGTGTTTAGCATTCTACTGAACAGAAGTGTTCTGTGTTTGTGTTGTTCAGGACTCCACCACTGAGGATGCAGAGAGGGACATTGGAGTCATGGGGATTTACATGATCTGAAAAGATGGGGATGAGGAGCCAGAGGACGTGGGGATTGTGATCGAAGGCATCAAAGTATTGGAACCAAGCAGGCAGTGTCATCATGGGTTTCATCTTGTGTTTGGGCTCATTTATGCCCCTGACCTAATCTTTCCAGACAACCTCAGGTACACATTTGAGTTTTTTCAGAAGATCATAATGAATCTAGATGGACACAAACTGAATACAAAGATACAGCAGCTGGAAATCAAGTTGTTTGCATAAGAAGTGAACAGATGATTAAGTACATTTTCAAGTTTCCTCATCAGGTCTGTAGGAAGTTTTGTCTTTGTTGTTTTGTTAGAACAAGAGACCTCCATGATGTTCATGTCCATTCTGTTTTAGATGGCCAATAGCTGCATTCTCCTGAGCAAGTGTGTCTTGCATCTTTCACATTTTGTGGTATCAAAAACATTGATATCTTGATGTGTGTATTCATGTACTGATGTTGAATTGAGGGTTATTATATTAGATGATTTCCATTTTGGTGTCAGCATTTAAAAAATGTGTAAGCTGCACTTTATAGATCCTGTTGGGTCCGACTCTGATATTTGTTCTTTAAACCAAAGAAATGTGGACACAGTTGTGTCATGTATTGTTGGTGTTGAGCACATTTTCAATAAAACACCAAGTTTTTATTGGTTTTGTCTCATGCGTCTTAATGGGAGATCAAATGAGAGATAATTTTACCTGATTTCATTATGAATTAATTAGTTAAGTTTAAGTTGGACAAATGTAAATCAGTTTCACTTAATGCCATTATTTTATGTTTGCTATGTTTAATTTTAAGAAAGCTCACCGCACTCACGACCAGGGGATATGCTAAGGTGCCAGAACACAATTCTTTTTTAGCTTAATCAAAAATATTCTGCATACTTCGATACATGCAAGTATCTTTAATAAACACAAATGCCAAGCTTTAGATCACAGGACCTTCATCGGGGAAGTACAACCATCACAAACAGAGACAGGTTCATATGAAAGCAAGAGCATCAATCCCATCAGCGGATGAGTTACACCTGTGCTGGGTCTCCAATGTTCAGCTGGGGAGTGTAGTCCAGCAGGCATACCTGTAGTTCTCAAGGTGCACATATGGAGATCCACAGTAGATGGGAAGTACAGTGACAGAATGCACAGACGCATGGACCCACAATAAGCAATAAAGTATTAGACAACCACAGCTGAACATCAAAATAACTAAACATATGTTTTATATTTAATATATTATAAGAGGTGGAGAGAAAACTGTACCCACATCAGGAAGACCGTCATAAAGTACAGTTCCTAAGGTGAATAATATATTTAAGATCTGGGATGTTTAAAATCAAATGTTTTATGGGTATCGTTACATTGGGCACAATTGCCACACAGATAGTTACCATTTCTTAGAGGTGCCAAGAGGGTCTGGTTAGGGGCTGTGTATAAACTGGCCTTGACCACCTGGTGTTTGCTATGTTTAATAAAATTGACTTGGAATAACTCAGATAAATTAAATTGCATGGATGTTCTTAGTCTCAATTGGGGCTTCATATATTTATTGGATGGAAAACCTGCCCACAATTTAATTGAGTTCATCCAATGAGTCATTTTTTTGAGTGCATGAATAAATGAAATAGAGCATTTATTGCAGTCCAGTTATAAGTTATTTATGGTCATGTCACATACATGCAGAATGATTGGAAATGCAGCTTTTGGAACAAAATTAATGTGCATCGGAAAACTTGACATACATGTATTAAAGTTTCCTTCTGTTCATATTTTACCATCTCAGTGTTATTACAGTACATAGTATTGGACAGTGTTGAGTAAAATGTTGAGAGACAACACATGTTGTTGTTTTGAATGAAAGTCTCTGATAAGAGTTTATAAATCAGAAGTTTTTACACACTAACCTGTGACTTCTTGTCATTTTTTCTGCTGTCCTCAGTTTCCAATCCTGAGACCGGTAACAAAGGTCTGAGCTAGATGTCTGCTGCCACTGCTTCCAGTCTTTATGGTAAGCTAAGCTAACCATGTCCTTCATACTGAACACACACAGACACACGACTTTGACATCATCTAATTATCTAACTCAGAAAGATTCCAGAAATGTCAACAAGCTTTGCAGGAATTAAAGGGTTTACATCCCACAATTATAACTGTTGCTCTATTTGTTTTCCACTGCTTTACATTGTGCTGTGCTTTGTTTTAGTAAAACCATCTTCTCACTCACCATCACCACAAGTCATATCTGTAGTTTCATCTGCTTGTACAGCAACAATTAAGGCGTCTGATGCCTCTCAACAATTGACTCCTGAATACTGAATATAGAGTCTAAAAGTTCCCTCTAAACGGTGCTGAGCCCTTTTAAAGTAGGAATGATCATTATTATGTTTCTCTTTCCCATGTTGGTGACAAGATGTAGATCAGCAGACATACCAGTGACTCAGTGAAGCTGCACTTGGGCCCAGCAGTGCTTTGGGCTAATTGCTAATATCAGCATGTCAGCGGCTCACAATGATAATTGTAACATGTTGATTTTTGTCAGGTATGATGTTTACTATGTTCACCATCAGCTGAGGCTGATGGGAATGACGTTTCACTACTATCCATTAAAATTCTGAACTAATCCTGGCTTTAGATGAAAAGTGAATGGATCACCAGCGATAACAATTCATCCACAGATGAAATGTGTGCAACAAATTTCATGGCACTCATACATTAGTTAATTTGACAGAATGTGATCTTATCTACAGCTGTGCTCTTACAGGTGGCTTTAGCTGAAAGGCCAAGGCCTACATATGTTTTCTGGGAAACATGAACAACTTTTTTTTCTGCTAATTTATTCAGTATAAGCTGATGTATTCAATATAAGGAAGTACACAGTTTGTACATTTCACTGTGCTGCTCAGCAGGAGACAGTGATAAGGGCTATAGAGCCATTTCACTGCATGTAGTTGTGTTATAATGTGACATATACTTTATCATATCTCTTCTCACTGGACAGTGATTCATCTGTCAGCAGAAATCTTGGTAAATCTGGTCTGAGGGTGTCCTGTCTCGGGTTAGGTGAGTCCATTTACAACTCAAATAAGTCTTTGATTATCAACAGAAGTACAAACTAAAGAACTGAATAATCAAACAAACTCAAACGCTCCTCAGTCGGCAGGTCAACATCTTTGAGTCGTCACTCATGCAGTCATTTTACGTTCATTCATTTTCTAAAAGTTTGGTATGCAAGCGTTGTTGAGGAATGCAATGTCTTGCTGCTCACAGCCCTTTTTCCTTGAACATAGACTGTGTTTCTCATGGTAGAGTCTTAACTGTGTTTACTGAAGTTGGTTTTCGGTTCCTGAACCCATGTAGTAAAATGCTTCATAGAATCATGTTGGTTTTTAATGCAGTGTCATCTGGGGGACCAAAGGTCACAGGTATTCACTATTGATTTTCACCTTTGCCCCTTACATGCAGAGATTTCTCCAGATTCTCTGAATCCTTTTGATGATATTATGACTGAAGATGGTGAAATCTTGGAATTCCTCGTAATGGTAGGTTGAGAAACATTGTTGTTAAACTCTTGGACTATTTGCTCACACAGGTTTTCTTTGGTTGTGAATGATACGACATGATACCACCACCTGTTACCAATGAACCTCTGTACTTGTGGAATGATACATTCAGGCGTTTTTGAGCATTACACAACTTTCTCAGTGCTTTGTTGCTCCTGTCCCAACTTTATTGATACATGTTTTTGGCATAAAATTCAGAATAAACATATATTTAGAAAAATCAATTCAGTTGATGAGGTACAACTTTAGATATATTGTCTTTGTGTATTTTAGATTGAAGTGAATGTCAAAAAGGACCATAAAATGACCACATTCAGTTTTAGTTATCATTTGGTAAATATTATGTAAGACTTGCTAAAGGTTGTTTTTGTTGCTAATGCAATTGTTCATTTGTTAGAGTAAGACTGGATTATTTTGCCCCTCATAAATGACATGGTCTTACTTTGAATGTGAGCAGACTCAATGCTATCTTCTACCCAGCCAAACCTCCAGGACCAGGATCTCGGTGAGAGGATCCCACAGCTGACTGCCAAACAGCAGAGGGACTTTGAACGGTTTCCCTCGTAGCTCCACCAGGTGCTTTTGGCTGAGCCCCTGTGTCTCATGGGAAATGTGGTTTTCATGAGTGTCATAGTTGACTAACTTCAGCTGGTACTGGCCTTTTTCAGGACCTGGAAAAACAGACAGTGTGTTCAGGAAATCACATTGAGCTAAAGAGTTTAGAAGGAACATCACAATCAGAAGGAAAGAGATGAAAAGAAAAGAAAAAGTGTACAGCCTCTGTCACATACCTTTGCTGGACCATCCTTACATTCTGTCACATACTCTGCTTTACAACCATGCTGCATTCATAGCAGTCATTGTACAGGTATTAGCACCGCAGTGACTAAAATACTGCAGAAGTGAAACACTTGAATCAACAAAGCAGAAAATAAATATACAAATTCTTCAGTAGAATAACCTGATAGTCACTCATTTCAACTCTAATGACCTGATTTGTGTTGAACTAATACTTGTATGTGACTCATCTGAAATGGGAGGTTAAACGTTTGTTAGAAAGTGTTTTGCAAAGACATAAATGAGATTATTGAGTCTTAATTTTTTTTTCAAATACAAGACATCTCATCAATGCTATGAAAACAAACCATGTGATTTGAAACTCAATTCAACTCTAGAGAAGAAAAAAACCTTAAAGGAAGGCATGATTTCAGTGAACTCACCACAGATGTTGTGTGTTGTCTGCTACATGCAGTCCATTGTCTGACAGCATGAGCTACAAGTGACAGAAGGAAAGACACGCAGGCTCCACCTTTAAACACTGAGAAACATCTCACTCTGCCTCTTTTGTTCCGTCTCCTGCTCACACTGGTCAATAGTGTGACAAAGTGTTCTGTTTACATTAAAGCTTATTAAATAAGAGATTGTTTGCCATATGATGGTCATTGGATTTATTGAATTAATATCTACTTGTCATCACTTAAACCCCGTTTCAGAGAGAACTGACTCAGTTTACTACCACATATTTATGTGCTATTCATTTCACATTAACTCTCTACCTTTCTGTGATACACAATACTCCTGCAAAATTAGTTACTGACCAAAAAATATCTATTGGTGTCAGGGTGAAAATCTGTAGCCTTACACTTTTTCCATCCATTTTTCCATCTGTTATCAGCGAGTGAAGAGGTTGTTCAAACTGACCGTCTGTCTTCTTTGTTTTACAGACTCGTGTTCTTTCATTGTGTGAGACTATGTGGAGACAAAGCTGTTACAAAGTGCATTCAGAAAAATGAGTGGTAGGATCAGAGGTACTGCTATCACTGGTTAACAATGAGACAAATGATAAATGATCAGAAAACAAACAGCATGCTCTTTGAGGCTGTTTAAGCTGAATGCTAACATGATGACATGAACATGAACACGATAAGCTTCTGACAAGGACAATTTTAAACAGGTATCATTTTAACCACCTCCACCAAAGTGGTGGACCGACCATATTGTATTTGATTCATTCCTAAAAGCCACTTGATTTCAAAACATGTCTGTGTGATTTGGGACTGATTCATCAAAGTTTTCACATGTGCCGTCTATGGAGAGGCAGTATGTTATGTGATGAATACCACATACCTCTCTCTGGAAAAGAAGAAGCTCATCTAGTCTGACATCATTTGCTGTGACTTCACCTCAGCAGGTGTGACAAGTGACCGGAGAAATGTCAACATTCACATTTCAAAATAATCAGCGTCGCACAATGATGTCATCATAAGAACATGCCCAGTTAAGAATGACTATGATGAGGACAGAGGTTAGGAGCTATTAGTTATTAAAGATTCTCATTGTATGTCTTACCTAAGTCACTTCATACAGTACAAACTCAAAATGCTGCACATTATAATGAGATTATGTTTAGTGTTTGAATGACTGAAGCTCAGTATGATGACATATGAATTATGTGCATTATGACATAATGTCATATTCTAATTCATGTTTTTAAACCAGTCCAACCAAAACAGAAGATTCACGTTTAATGTGTCATAAAGCCACTTGTTTTCTACAAACTACAAACTACAAAGACATATTTTCTTCTGGAAATGTATCTTTAGTGTTATATTGCATTGAGTTCACCTGTATGCACACCGAGTTTCCACTCACACCTCACTCTCCCTCTTTTCTGGCATCATAGTGACATTTTTGTACTATCTTCTGCACACAGTAGTCCATGACTGCAAACCAAACAAACAATCATTTGTAATAATTAACTGTGGAGCAGCAGCAGGTGACTGAGAACAGTTGAGTACAATTACAAAATATATGAGAACAGGTTTTTTTTCTTTATTTCACAAGTTCAACTTTTGGACACCAGGTATCTCCTACTTCACTGTGAAGGCTTCCAGTCTCCACATCACTGCATAAAGTCTGATATTGGACCAGGATTGGCTTTAATACTATTATTGTCACAAATCATGCTCATATACCTTCATCTTTTCCTCTCATATTTTCAATGTACACAGAGAATATTTACTCTTTCTGCAATGGATTCACTTTTGTTTCCACTATCTTTGAGGCTAGAGATGCACCAACCTTTAAAAAGAAGTCATCGATCTAACAAGCTTTATCAAAAGGACCAGAGAAAATAGAGCTTCTGTCTCTACAAGGAATTTGAGGGCAGGACTACTAAAGGTCTGTATCTCTCTATAGGCCAGCTGATTTTCCAGAGCGCTGGCTGTGCTCTAGTTCTATGTGTTTATGGTCAAGTTTCACATTTTCTGACTTTTCCTCAGAGTCTGACCGCTTCTCAGGTTCAGTCTTTACAACTCCTTCAAAAATCAAATTGTTATGACGAGAGTCGTCAATTTTACCTGTCATGTTGACAAGGGTGGAGCTCAGTGTGTTGAGATTATTTAGTGCTTTACATTGAATTGACAAGTTGTCAGAAAGGGATTTGAACTCATCCTCCTTCTGAGTGTAATGTAGACTAGATTTGAGGTCACATAACTCCTTTAATTCCATCTTCTTTTGCTAAAGGAGTCCATCAGCATTTGGACAAAGACTTGACAGGTTCTCTCCTGTTGTTGGAGTAAGTCTTCATAGTAGAACTTGTGTTGTTCTAGGAGGTCACGTACCTGTGCAGTGGTGATGAGGTCTTCATCGTTCTTCACAGCCTTTGGTGTCATGTTTACTCCTCTGAATGAGAGGAAGTCGTCCTTTCAGTCCTTAGGCCAGAGATTCCACTTTGATTTCATTCACTGTTGCAGTGGTTCAGAATGTCTTTGTTGAAGGACGTCCACACAGTAGGATAATGTTTACTGATATGACCCCTGACGTTTAGTCTAGGGAGGATATTTCAGGATGGCAGATGAAAGGATAACATCAATGAGGAGAAACTTTATCAGCATGTAGCTGTGACCGAGCTGCTCTCTGCTGGACACATCAAGAATTACATCTACTCAACTGTAGGTGTAGTGTGAGGATTTAAGATTTTTCAGGTGAATGCAGAGTTCATGCTGATCACCACCAAGCCACTGCAATCAAAGTTCATGTCACAGCTGGACCACTTCTCAGACAAGCTGCCGGAAATGAGAGGAAACTTCTACATTCTTGGAAATCTGGAAGTTATTGGAAGAAATGCAGTCAAACCTGGTGGGCCGACCACCTCTGCAAGACAACATTGTGCTCATGACTGCTTTTTCGCTGTCCTGTTGATATCTGGGAAATTCTGTGCAAAGTTATTGTTTTCTAGCACTATATTAAACGGGATATAGCGGTAAAAAGGACCTTTTCCAGGCAACATTTTCACTCACTTTTGATTTCATATGAGCACAAGAGAAAACACTGAAGAAGGCAAAAGTGAAGAAGACACTGGGTGAGATCATTTGAAAAACAAAAACATGCTGCACATGCGTATAATATATGCTCAAAAATGTTCAGTTGTGATTGTTGTTTAATTTGTATTTTCGTATAGCACACTAGCATTTTTTTTCAAATGGCATTCTTCAATCCTGACAGTGTTTGAAGAGAAAGAGAGATTTTTAACACTGATAGTTTAATCTGTTTTCTGTGGGTGATCATGTAGGGGCATGATCACCCACTCTTTCCTTGGCTCTGCCCACGTGAACTTTCACAATTCAGATTCAGGTATGTACTTTATCAAAACTAGAGACTTAAATGTGTAATCATCAATCTGTATATCATTTTATGTATATCACTGATCAGAGCACAGGTCTGCGTCTGCATCTGGTTTTCATGTGTGTGTTTCAGTGTTTTACTGAAATAGGCCCATATTATTTTCTCATTTTTGCCAAAAACTGTTAACTATTAGAAGAATAACTGGACAGACGTCTAAAATCCTGAAAAATAAGCACTCATCACATTTATGCAAGAACATTTTTAAAGCCATCAGCACCATATAGAAATTGTGGCTTAGCACAAATCAGCCTGTCAATGTATGTCAAAGGTCAATCAGTCAATGATCTAAGTGACTTTTTAAAGCTAGTGTTGGTGGTTTTCTTACTATTTTATGATAGTAAACTGAATATTTTAGGATGCTGACATCAGAAAAAAAATTCATTGAATATAAATATGCACTATACACCTGGCCTCAAACAGCACCTGAGCACTAGAAACCCATTCAAGACGACCAACCACACCTTTAACATGTGCTGTTATATCCGGCTCTCGAGAATTTATATTTACTAAACAACTTAAGTCCTTTTTCTTTGTTCCTTCCCTCAGCCAAGGTTGCAATGAATGCCTTGAACCTTTTTGAGAACAAGGGGCAGCAAATGCGCATCACGTGGTCACAGCCTCATCAGAGTGAAAGTGAAGCGGGAAAGGTATTCATCAGGAATCTTGAAAAGTCCATTAACACCAAGGCTCTAACTGCAACCTTGTCAACTTTTGGAAACGTCCTGGCATGCGAGGTAGGAGGCTAGTGTCTGATTCCCGCTTCTCGTATCTAATTTGAAGTAGGGGTATGGTCTGCAGTCGTTGTTGTAGCATAGCATTGTGACCGCAGGTGTAATTAGCTGGTGTAAATGTCCTAGAGTTGTTTGCACTAACAGAGAGGTCAATCATCCGTACATGTGATATGTGAATCATTACACAATTGATTAAACAATAGATGGAGTTTGGTTATGTTTAGTTGTGCCCTTAAACTAATAATGGGATTGTATTTTCAATAATATTGGAATATAAGTACGTACTTCATGTCCCAAAAAAGCTCTGCAATAAATTCAATTAGTCAGATGCAATCAACAAAAATGGGAGGTAGGGTTTTAAAGTCATCTATCCATTTGAAGAAATGTTTAACTCAGCCTGTTTCCCAATGCAAAGAACATCTCAGTAGTTGGACTATAAAATCAGCTTTACTGTACTCTTACTGCATGTGTGTGGGGCCTAAACGTTTAGCATGTGTCTACTTTCTCAAAGGTGATTCAAAAAGACTCTGGAGGATACGGCTTTGTGCAGTTTGGGACTCAGGAGGCAGCCGACCGGGCCATTGAGAGACTGAATGGCCTGCTGTTCAATGACCAACAAGTGTAAGTGACGTTGTTTTAAACTAAGTTGGTACCTTTTAATACGTATAATGAAAATAAGACTGTTGAATGAATATGGCACCTGGTCTCATTCAAAGCTGCACAATGATACCTGAGCAGTTTTAATGTGTCTTTGCAGAGATGACTTAATAGAGTTCTACAGTGTGCAATAACACTTGGAGGAAGCTTGATGATGCCTAAGTAGCTCATACAATGTACCGAAAATACATAAATGGCTTTACAGTTGTGGCAAGGATAAAATTGTATTATTACTATTATATTATTACAAATTATTATTATTATTATCATTTATTACTGTAATTAATGTTGTTAATGCGCATTAAGATTCTGCTAAATGTCCATTTGAATGCAGCTCTTTTAGGTGCTACTACTCAAACATGGAGTGGAATTTGGAGCAGCATGACATGGATGAAGAGAAGCCTGGCCCTGCCCAAGAGAAGAGGGAGCAACAGACGGAGACTCGCCATCAGGTCCATTTTCTCCTGCGCAAATTCACAAAACAACGTGTCATAGTTCACTTAATTAACTTCAGTCATATTGTCTGGTCAGTCATATGACAGACTGCAGCTTTGTCATGTCCAGTGTTCCGTCTCTCATGGTTGCACTGGCCAAAATGGCTAATATATAGTGTTTTAAAAAGTTAACACTCTATCTCATCTTCAGGGTGTCAACTTATATATTAGGAACCTTCATCACAGAATTGATGATCAGCGTCTCTGGCAGGAATTCTCCCCCTTCGGTACCATCACCAGTGCAAAGGTAGGACCTCGTCTCTTCACTTAGTGGATCTTCTGTGATTAGATGGCTGTGAAACAGCTGTCATTTACTGGTACTGATAATCAACTGGTGTCCAAATTTGGTCATTCGTTTCATTTGACTCTCGCTCTCAGGTCACGATGGTGGATGGACACAGCAAGGGCTTCGGCTTTATCTGCTTCTCCTCCCAAGAGGAGGCCAGCAACGCCATGGCTGAAATGAATGGACGCGTTGTGGAAACCAAGCGTTTGTACGTGGCTCCGTTTCAGCCCAAGGAGGAGCGTCAAGCAATGCTGAGGAAACAGCACATGCAGAGACAAACACAAGCCCCTGCAGCTGCTGCAACAGCCGCTCCTGTGCGTGGAGTCCTTCACCGCCGTGATGCCGCAGGAGGCCGCAACACCCAGCAGAACGAGACAGCTCAGACGCAGGTCACCAGGCAGCAGGTAGGAATGAACATTTCTTTGTTAGACCAGACCTACTGACCTACTCTGAAATTTTCATTTCTCCTTCGCAGCCCACACTTTACCCTCAAATAGAGGTGTGTGTGCCGTGTCAGTCGTTTGGACACATTTTGGCGTCAGAGACGGTGACACCAAACAAAGAGAGAAAATATCCCGACTTTAACGGTTCAGAATATTTAAGGTACAACCCTTGTCAGAGCACTCTGCAGGCAGAAAAGAAGCATATAAAATAAATAATCATTGATTAACTGGAATCGAGGTAAAACTTTGAAATAACTGTGATAATGATTTGAAGTCACATGGCCTAGACAAACACCATACCCCATATCATAGGTGAATATGAGCAAAATGACATGAAATCATCAAGGTTTAAATGTGTCCAAAATATTAAAATAAACCAACTGAAGAGACCAATTATTAGATGCATACCTTTAGGGCCCCTACAAGGCACGTGTGAAATTTCATTGAATTCTGTCAGGTGGTGTTTGAGATGTGGATAGATCATACCGCGTTACACCGGTGGCTTGGTGATGCTCTGGGTATCAGATCAGCATCAGGAAATCCTAGAAGAAAACGTATCAACATATGTGAGAATGCTGAAGCTTGGGTGTCATTGGACGTTCCAAAAGGACAATGATACCGAGCAGACCTTAAAGTCCACCAAGGCTTGCTTTCAGAAGAAGTCCTGGATCATTCTAGAGTGGCCGTCACAGTCACCTGACTTGAATCCCATAGACAGCATGTAAATCCAGGAATATTCCATAACTGGAGGCCTTTGTTGATGAGGAATGGGCTAAGATTCCTCAGGAACAATGCCAGAAGCTAGAGTCTGGATTTGCATCATGTTTGCAGCAGGTCATAGCAGCTCAAAGGTCTCTACAAAGTACTAGAGATGCTTTTTATTAACGGTTGAATCATTTAGAGACAGACACAGTCAGTAAAATAAGTATTTCATGCTATATTTGGGAAAACACTTCTATTATCTGTTGTATAGAACTATTTAAACTGTTCTTGTTTGATTTGGTTATTGCAAATAGCTGATAAATAGTGGATTTCGCCAATAAACCTAATACACAATGGGAGTTGAATAATTTTGCTTTCAAATCTATATCAGAAATCTGGGACACAACTACTTTGCAGTGTTCTGGATGCTAATGTGTTTTAGGTCAGAAACTACACAACAGTGATGTTGAGCCGACACTAGTGACAGATTTAAAAGTGTAGGGTCATTAACAGCTTTGAAAAGCTTCTTCTCCAGAGGAGACAGGTCTGTGATGAGTCCATCTGTAACTAGGTTAAGTGTAGAGGGTCTGTCTGCAACTCCCCCAATGACTGTATGTCCGACTGTGGCATACAAATGGTCCTTCATCTAAACACTTCCGACCATACAAAATGGAATGGGAAACTCATTTTGCAAAGTTAATTTAACAAAATGTAGTATTCTGTGATTAAAAAACATGTTCAAACGTGTCTAAAAAAAAAAGACGCTCAGTGCCTCGTCATGCTACTGGCGGACACAGGCCTTAACAATTATGTTGAGGATTCTCAACTCTTGTTATTTCATTTTATGGTCAGGATTTTGATATTAGTTTCAATAGATGTCAGTGTGGCTGCAGCAGAAATGCATAATTTTTCCATCATTCTGTTTTGATTGTGTTTTAACTGTTTTGAACACAGTGTGCATTTGTGCATTTGAAAAATGTGCTGCAGAAGTATGGTGTTTTGCAAGTGGTGGACTCTGACTGAAAAGAGTTCATGGATTTTGGTTACTGTGGTCAAACTGTAATTCACAGTTTGCTCCACATAGACTTCTGGTTTGCTGACTGTGTGAAGAGTTTTGACAATGTGACTTCAGTTTTGACCAATGAATGTTAGCAATTGAAACAAGAGCGCTTGGAGAATGCAAAACTCCGTCAAGGCCTTTTAAAAAATTCCCGGATCCGGATCCTCACCAAAATGTAATCACCTCTAAGGATATGCTAGGGTCCATCTTTTGTGAAATTTCATGCAAATCCGTCCATTAGTTTTTGCATAATCCTGCTAACAAACAAACAATACAAACAAACAAACCAAATCGATCCCATAATCTCAGGAGATCCCGAGGGGTTGCTCTGAATTTGGTGACTTTGCAGTGCATCAGTTATTGAATATTTTTACCAATAAAAACTCCCCCAAATTAGTCAAAAGCAGGGGCGGATCCAGGGGCGGGGCTAGAGGGGCACTGGCCACAGCTGAAATCTGATTGGCCCCTGAAGTGCCCCTGTCACTTGTCTGTCTGTGTTTGTTTACAACTTGAATACTTGTATGTGTCAAGTTTTTCTCCTCTAAACTGTTGCGTATGCTGTAATATAGTACATAAGCATTTTCTTTAACGTAAAAACATTTTTTAAATGATTTTATGTATTACATAATTGGAAAAAAGTGTCTTATGTTTTATATTTATTTATGCATCCTAGTTTAAAATTCATAAACTTTTTTGAAGTACACAATATGGTTGAAAAAGGCACAATTTGCATAATATATTCAATTATGTGTATCTTTACTAAAAGCTATGGAGCCAACAGCAAACAATGAATGACTGGTAAAATATTCTGTGTATACATCTTACTGAAGAAGGAAATGTGCATGAATGTTGGACATATAGTTGACCCCTCTGTAAAAAATGTGGCCCCTCTATGGCCCCTGATTTAGAAAAATTCTAGATCCACCACTGGTCAAAAGCACATTTCCCCAAAATATTGCTGTAGTTTAGTCAGCAGTATTCAACTGATGTGTAGAATGATTCTCCGTTTTTTTGTAGACGGTCCCAGTGTAACCGGTGGACTTCTGCGTCGTGTTTATGTGTAGAAACCAATCTCAGCACCAGTTTCTCTTTGGAGATCACTCCGTTTATTGCCACACTGACAAAAGATGAGACAGCACATCAGTGTGCAAGCTACAGTTATGCCCCAGCTCCTTACTCTATAACACAAACAGGAAAATAACTTACTATAGTATAGTACATACTATATACAAGAATTAACAGGGTGCTATTAGTAGCAACAACAGGTAACCAACGTCTCCCATGTGGGGACAATACAAAAGGGGAGAGGCTATGGGACTAGCAGAATATATAGGGGGAACCAGAGAAGAAGAAATAAGGAGGGGCAACACAGAAGGACCCGGGGCGGTCCTGGCATACAACCAAAGGAAGGGTACAGTAGAACTGATTTTGTGTAATTATAGTGCCCGAACTGGCCCGGTTACACCTGCACACGCAGCAGTCAACCAGCTATAAATAGTGACCAGTGACCGCCCGGATTAGAGGACGGCTTCTTTCTGACGAAGCTGAGATCGTTGCTCGTTGTCTGCCTCACTGTGGGACGGTCACTGTCACTGTGGGACGGTCACGGTCACTGTGGGACGGTGGGACGGTCACGGTCACTGTGGGACGGTCACTGTCACTGTGGGACGGTGGGACGGTCACGGTCACTGTGGGACGGTCACGGTCACTGTGGGACGGTCTGTCACTGTGGGACGGAGTTTTTGACCCGTGAATCTGTGGATACTTTTTCCAACTTTACCACAGTCATTATTAATAAGTCAATACGCGTTGTTTTGTTTTTTTCGGCAATGGAAATAGAAGCTACTGTGATTCCCTTGCTCTTTACTCCATCACATTTACCGCTGTTTATCGAGGGCTTACCTTATAAAGAGCCATTTAAAAGGTTGTGACTCTGTCAGCAGTCATGTGTTCTTCTCCTCTACCCACAGGTTGGGCACTGTTGAGGACATGACAACCTTCACCATCTAAGATCGATATCTTCTGCGGCTTTGTGAGCATGTCTTCGTATCTAAACAACAGGATAGGTCGACTGCTACTGCGTCCCAAAATACGCGACTGTTTCCACATTTGCCTGTCTAGCACCTCTATAGGGCGGAGGGGGAAAAGCACCAGTGTGTGACATTTTCTGAGGTGAGAAGGGTAAAGAACAATAAATAGTATAAAGCTGTTTAGGACCCTTAGTTTTTTTCAACAGCTTCATCTGACGACCTGGGAGACCAAGTAGAGATGGACAAGAGTGAGAACACAAGTTTTGAACGTGAATCAAGTTTTACTTGTTAATGTAAAAAAATAATCCTGGTGTCTTGAGTTGGACTACAGAGATAAAGTTAGCTCGCTGAAGTGTGACATTAGTTTCGTACATTAGTGACATTAGGAGGAGGGAAATAAACTGATGGACTTTACTGTCAAGTCACAGGGAGCTGAGCAGCATTTGGTGATACTTTGAGAACATTAAACATACATTCATTCATTCATTTTCTGTAACTCCTTTTCCAGTGTAGGGTTCACCCTGGACAAGTCACCAGTTCATCACAGAGCCACATAGAAAGACAAATAATTCACACTCACATTCATGCTTACGGTCAATTTAAAGTGACCGGTTCTCCTCTACTGCTTGTTTTTGGTAGTGGGAGGAAGCCGGAGAACCTGGAGAGAACCCACACAGACACAGGGAGAACATGCAAAGCCCACACAGGAAAGTCCCAGGTCCTCAGCTGGATTTGAACCCAGCACCTTCTTGCTGTGAGGCAAAAGCCTGAGACCAGGGGCCTCATTTATAAAAGGTTGCTGCACACAAAAAAGTAGCGTATACGGGGGTGAAATGTGTGTGAACGTCTTTCACTGCAAACATTGGTAATTATAGAGAATTTCTATACAGAAAAAGGTTCAGATTTCTACGTATACTTTCACCCTGATGTAGAGTCAGAATCAGAGACACTCGATGGTTTTCTCACTAAATAAAGTTCAGTCAGAAGTAAAAACACAGATGAATGTAAAACACACATCAGCACATATATATTTCATAATGTATAGGCCCGCCTCTGATGGTGGATATAGTCTATATTTATTTGTTAGAGCCTAAATACATAAATATGTAAATGTAATTTAATGTCATTCTATTGTTTGATGCAGATATGGTTGAATTATTTGAGGATTGTTTATGTTGTCACATCTTTAGTTGAATGTCAGCATTGTGTATCAGTCAGGAGGTGAGACTTTTCCTCTGTGTGTCAAACAGTTTCTGACTGCAGTCAAAATGTTGTTTTTAAAGGCTAAAAACCAACAAATATGGACAGAAGCAGAATATTTGGTTTGATAAAAACATGTTGACTCACACTCTGCAAACACTGCTTTCTTCTTCGTACTCATCACTGATACTCCAACAAAGGCTCATTAACATCAGCATATTCATGACCTATTTAGCATTGACTATTTATGGATGAATGCGGGACGACACTAGGATGAGTAGTGGGATGATACTGGGAGGAGACCATACTCACACAGTTCACCACAGGTGGGTATTTATAAAGAGAAGACTGCATACAGGTCTGCGCCGCATGGTTTTATAAATCTGAATATTTTCTGGCATAAGAACATTCTGAGATCTGTGAGTACAGAATGTTTCAGGATGGAATATATGCAGAGTTTTATAAATGAGGCCCCTGGTCCTGAAACTGCGGTCTTGAAAGGAGGCTGCAGCTTTATGTCACAGGTGAACTTGGATTTTATTGGCAGTTGGCAAACCATCTTATAGGTGCATTACTGCCACCTACTGGAGTGGAGTAGTAGATAGTAGATGGAGTAGTAAGTAGATTGGAAGTAAAAAAATTCTATTATTCCTATTATTTAGTAGAAGATTGCATACTTTCCACAATGTCTCTCCTAGCAGACTCCCAAATGAATTAGTGGATTGCTTACTTTCTTCTTCTTCCATTGTAATGCTAATAATATTCCAATTTATTAATTTATGTATCATGAAAGATGTTCTCTTTTTCACTGCTACCCCACAATGAGGGACAAAGAATACATCACCTGTAAATGTTATATGCAGTTCAAAAATAGGACCCAAACGCAGACAACAGGAACAAGACAAAAGCTTAAGTCAACGAAAAATACTTTCAATTAACTAAGTCGGTGACCAGCAAGGTCCATGAAAAACAAACTAACAAAACCCACCATGAAGAAACTTACTGAGGAGAAATGCAGGAAATCACAGGGGTTGACAAGGGGCTAAACAGGGACAAAAACATGGCAAGGCAGAGCTAGGAAGGAATCACAGGGTTGGGGGGAATAACAGACAAACTGACACAGAGGACAGAACCAAACAGACTTAAATACACAGAGTAATGAGACAATGACACACAGGTGACAAAGGGAGGAGGAGAGAATCAGAGACAGGTGGAAACACTCTGACAATCACAAAGGAGGGAAAACGAAGAGAAGGGAAAACCTTAAAGGGGAAAACATGAGGAGGATAAACTAATAAACTAACAAGACAGAGCAAACATAAATACAGGGAAAAGGAACAAACCAGAACTAAAAACATAGAAGACTAAAACACAGAGGAACTGTAAGGGTAAAACAGATCATAAGAAAATAAGACAGGAAGTGTGAGGCATGAGACATGACATGGAGAACTAAACTTACAAAATAAAACAGGAAATGGCGACCTGAATACAGAACCATGACAGTAAAATTGTAAATTAATCCAATACACTGACATAATTCCTGATTCCATGAGGTATTTCTCTCATTTCAGCTTGCATTGCAGATACTGGTGATGTTTTAAATGCTTCACTACAAATTTGGAGAGCCAGCCTGTTCAACATCGAGCGTGTTAAGGTTGCTCTTTGCTGCATACATATAAGCTATGCATCCTTAGTCGCGAATTGCTCTCATTAGAGTCCATTAGTGACCCCAGCCTCGTTCTGACAGACATCGCAGTATTTTATTGCACTTACTTTGTACTTTGTCAGTATGTTGACACCAGGTAAGCCTCTCAGCAAACAGAACTCAAAGAAATCTCACCAGCTTAACCTGTTTGAGAACTTGTCCATCTAATTTCATGGGCACTGATATATGGCGTTTCGTAAAAACGTATGACTTGTGACTTTGCGATTGACTTTTTAAATCTCCCATTTATTTGTCCACTCTTCCACTTTTTCTATTGCACCTTGAATTTATTTTTCAAACACTCTAGATTTCGACCTCTGATCTAGATTGAAAAGTGATTTTCTTATTTTGTATGCGACCTGCTCAAAAATGTCATTATTCGTTATATTAAAGAGCAGTGAACTGCACACACTACACTGATGAGTTCAATTTTTTGCTGTATACATATTGGAATATGTATGCATATTAACTTGTATTTACTGGCCCTCTCTGATGCCTACATGGTTGATAAAACATGATAAATGTCCCACTGTGTCCTTCCAGCAGACAAAATGTGTTGACTGTGGAAGTAAAATGATATCTTTATCATTTATTCTCTTATTGCCATGACCCTAATTACCTTTGGAGGCTCAGAGC
>CM075194.1:24218491-24400725 GCA_037577475.1 Chaunax sp. Z400
CTTCTTCTGGGGATCCACCAAAGAGCACATGCAAGATTACTGGGCTCAGTCCACCAAGGCATGGCCCCCCATGTAGGAATGAATGGCCAATCATTCGACCGGCAACAACAAAGAAGTCACTCTCCAAAAGGAAAAGGTGGAGGGAATCAAGCGTTCCTTTTCACCCTCAAACAGCAGAGTTCCTCCTGGTGCTTAAAAATGATTAGTCAAACAAATATGTGTTAATTTAAAGGACATAGACGCTCTGCTGCCAAACAGCATTAAGTTAATGTACAGGTCTGGTATTGATGAAGATTTCTCTTCAGCCTGACACTGGCACTTATGAAACTCATATCCTGATGGCTGATAAACATGAATGTCAGATTACTAGTGATTTAAACGGAGTGCATCATAAAACAAAATCACAACACATCTGCAAAATAAATGGGGATAAAAATCATGACACATCCAATGAGTCTAAAAAATAAATAAATAAAAAACACCCATGATGTCATCACACCATGATGTCATCACACCATGATGTCATCACACCATGATGTCATCACACCATGATGTCATTGGAAAAAAGGCTCTGATCTTTTTCTGGTATAGAAGGTGACATCAATCCAAAACATTGTTTTGGCTAGATTTAACCGTATTAACCAGCAGATTAAAGCCACACACCAAGACAACCAGACAATGAACAAACCTGCAGAGATGACAGAGGAACAGAAACCTGACCTCACACACCAAGACAACCAGACAATGAACAAACCTGCAGAGATGACAGAGGAACAGAAACCTGACCTCACACACCAAGACAACCAGACAATGAACAAACCTGTAGAGATGACAGAGGAGCAGAAACCTGGTGAAGGTAAATGACCCTGAAGTCTGTAAGATAGCATGGGTACCATAAACTGTACAACTGGTTTCATACTCAGGTGTCAGACACAACAAAAATCTCACTGTTTTAGTCAACTAAATATCGTAGCTTTGCGTGTAGCTAGACAGACAACGGAGAAAGACTGACGTGGAGACAGAATCACGGCTGAAAGCTAAATAGCCCTGATTTATTAACCTGGCCGGAGCACAGCTAACCCTTGAGGTTGAGGTGTCCCCGGGAAAACAATTCCCTGTCACATTTGTGTTGTAATTACTGTATATTACTTATTTGAAAATCAACTTTTCCACATCTTATTCACCAACAGATGAACTCAGCAATACAGAGGAAGAAATAAACAGTTGTGTGACCAAATTGATGACCTACCTGAAAGTGGCTGAAGCACAGGGTGAAAACCCTAAAAGGTAACAGGCTCATTTTTTACTATTTGAATAATTATGTAAGTGTGTCCTTCATTACAGATTTTAGCAATGATGTATCATTATTTTTTAAAAGGCATTCACCCATTTAGTCAAACTCATCATCTACATGTTAGCCCTGCACAGTCATTTTTTCATAGGGGTGCTGTAACTGAGTTTCAGGAATTCTCTTATGCGGTTGTGGTATACAGGCTAGTAAAGTGAAACTGTCAATATGAGAGATGAGCAATTCTGATATACTATGGTTTCTAACGTGGCAGTTAATGCAATGCTAAACTTTACAAGAAATACGTTTCCTCTTTTTCAACTATTATTTTATTTTTTCCCCATTATGTTCACATTGACAGTCATTCAGATTGATAGATGACAACACTAATTCTCTCAGTGAAAGTGGATGAGAAGTGGTTTTGATTTGCATGTTCATTGCTCTGACATTGTCCTTCTGTCCAGATTCAACTCCACCGACGTTTTTCTGACGAAGGTTGGTGAAGGCCGCTTTTCTGATGTGTTCACGTGTCTTGATAAGACAACAAAAAAGGAAGTGGCAGTGAAGATCTTCAAGGACACCTGTAAAAAGGAGGACATAGAGAGAGAGGTAGATTTTTGGACTCCATCTGATTCTTTTGACAGACACTACATTCCTTTATTTGATTTTAACCACATGTGTCTGTGTGTCTCTTTCTCACCAGGTGTCCATGTTAGAGGAGATTTCTCTCGGGAATCCATCCAACAAATTCAGTGTCAGATTACTTAAGCAGTGTGAGCACGATGGACGGACCTGTCTCGTATTTGAGAAGCTGGAGAAGAACCTTGAAGTGTCGTTAAACGGGAACAAATTGTTTTTGCGTTTTATTAGATCTATAGCAATACAGGTTTGTTTAATTACCTCCAACATGGAGCTGATGTTTTCACTGACATTGTCTGTCCGTCTGTCTGTCTGTCTGTTAGCAGGATTACACAAAAACTACACAGATTTTGATGAAACTTGGTGGGAAGGTTGGGGGGTGTGGTAGGAAGAACACATTAAGATTTGGAGTGGATCTGGATAAAGGGGCAGATCCACGATTTTTTAAAAACTTTTATTGCAAGATGGGCTTTTTAAAAATCATTTCCATCCATGATGTCTTTGTGACATGTGACTATGGAGAAACTGAGGCCCCGTTCACAATGCAACAGTTTTGTTAAAAACAGAAAAGCTTTTCCTTTGCATTTCAAAAAAGTTGCGTGTTTATTTGATAGTGGTGTGAAAAAAGTCGTCATGTACACGGATCTACAAAAATGGCTGAAAATGTGTTCCATGCAAGCCAGACCAGTAGTTTGCTGTGTAACCTTTCAAATCAACACCCCAGAATGTCAGAATGTCAGTGTTGCCATGTCATCACAGTTTGCATTGGAGTTGTGTTTTTCCAGTTTACACAGTGACATTTTCAAAAGAATGATTTTCAGTCTGCCAAAAGGCTGTTGTTGTGTAACTGAACAAACAGCAACTACAGTTAACCGTTATATGCAAGACCAATTTTCATAAACGGCACATGTAAATGCACATTTGCATTCTATTGTGAGCCCTTCTACTTTGAACCAATGTATTGTTCTATGTACTGTATCTGCTGCTCATCAATGAAAACACTAACCTGAACCCTAGAACTGAATCCCAAACTTGTCCCCTCTTGTTTGTTCCTGCAGCTGTTTCTGGCTTTGGATGAACTCAAGGCTGTTAATATCCTGCATGCTGACATCCATCCAAGAAATATCGCGCATGTCACTAAGTCATTCAGGTGCGCCTACTACGTAAACTTAATAGACTTTGGCATGGCTATTAAAGCTTCAGATGCCCAGCCTGGAATGGAACTTCAGACACTTGAGTACAGGTATTTTTATCCTGCCACACATCCATTAGTCTCAGACAGCTTATATCATTTTAAACATCAACGTTGTTGTCTTGATCTTCATAGCTTGCCACCCATTTCTCATCTTTGGCTCTTGTCTTCCCTCCTCAGGGCTCCAGAGATTTTTCTTGGCCTGCCCTTCACTGAGGCCATCGATGTGTGGGGAGTCGGCTGCACCCTGGCCTTCCTCTACCTGGGTCACAACCTCTTCTCTGGTTCCTCTGAGGATCAGGTGGTAGGTCAACTACTTCAGATTAATGCACACAGCCAAGTGAGGACTTTCTGCCCAATGTCAAATGATGTGACTCTTTTATCTGCAGGTACAGCGTATTGTTGAGCTGCTGGGTCAGCCGGAGGACCACCTGCTCCGTTCTGGCAAATATACCCAGCGTTATTTCATGGAAGATGAAGCTGCTGATGGTCCTACATGGAGGCTAAGGGTTGAGTAACCATGTTCTCCTTTGTTTGAATTGATTGTTTTATTTAAACTCTTTTAAATTGGCTCTCATACATATGTTGTCTCTTTAGAATCCAGGAAAGCAGAATGACTCCACTGACCAGCTCAACTCTCTGGACGACCTGGTTCATGTAAGCACTTCCTGTTGTATCTATTAAGATTGTAACAGTAGGAAGGGACTGAGCTAACGCAACTGAATCTGTTTCCAGATCCGGAAAATTGCATCTGATATAGAATATGAGGAAAAGATGCTTTTTGTGGACTTACTGAAACAGCTGCTGCATGTCGACGCAAATCAAAGAATCTCTGCCCGTCAAGCTCTGAAGCATCCATTCATCACAATGGACCACATGACCAATCACTTTGCGAGGGATTACTAGTAAGTGACTGTGTGTCTGCAAGTGGACATCACATATTGTTGGATGGACTAATTGCTTTATTGATTGATTGATCCACTAACTGATTGTCATACTTATTCCAGTGTGACCATGTCCAAAGACGCCATGAGATGCTCAGCGTTGTCAGATTACTTAGAGGACAAGTCAGCAAATTGGACACCTTTCCAAGAGTTCCATGGTATGTTTTATGTATAGTGAAATATACAGTATTTACCTCATTTAATCAGGACACCACACAACTTCATATTGGGAATATTCATTTTAATAATCAATTGATTATTCAGTTTATTCAGTAATAGTCCAATGTCTAAAAATCAAAAGTTCTCATGCACATTGACCTTAGTTTCTCTGTTGACTTGTTAAAAAATAAACTATAAAAATAGCGTTTCAAAGATGAGGTAAATTAGGTTAAAGAGCTTCGATTAAAACAGAATAAACATAAACAAAATAGAAAGAGAGAAAAACACGAGGCCTGGGATAGGAGAGGGCCTGAGTGGGGGGGGGGGGGGGGGGGGGGCGTGGAAGAGCTGCAGAGTCGTGGCTGGATAGAGAGGAAAGCACAAAAAACCAAGACAAAGGAATCCAGCCCAATTTATAACCTCTGGGGATGTTGGAACGTAGAGGTGGAGACACCTTCACCTTCCTTCCTTCTTCACCTTTCATCCTCCTTTCATTTTCTTAAGAGATAAGGACTTTATTTAGTTGGAATGAGTTCATTTGACGTGCATTTTATGAACACACAACATCTCTTAACATCTTCCATCATGGCCCACAAACAACATAACAGTGATGTAAGGGTATTGCAAGATTTTATATGGAGAAACATTTACTTACTTATATAAACAAGAGTTTAACCCTATCTTACAATGGTGGCATACAGAAATATATAATCTGAGCGATCAATACTTTTGACCTTAGTTGTGGAGCGTTTGTGTGCAGACGTTGGGTTCATAGGCAGGTCTAATGATATATTTATTGCAGTGAGACCATTTATCTCACCCTGGAAAAAATGGGAGATCCCATGGTTGCTTGTTTTAATTAAACAGGCTATAGGCCTTTTCTCGCTACATGTGTCAGCGCTATAGGCTACCCTCTGCTGCCAATAGTGACATTTTGGAAAATATTGGAAACATTGTTTAAAATGTAGAAGTTACTCAAAAAGTTACTCAAAGACTGAACACAGACTGAACACACACTGAACACAGACTGAACACACAGACTGAACACAGACTGAACACACAGACTGAACACAGACTGAACACACAGACTTAACACAGACTGAACACAGACTGAACACACAGACTGAACACAGACTGAACACAGACTGAACACAGACTGAACACACAGACTGAACACAGACTGAACACAGACTGAACGCAGACTGAACACAGACTGAACACAGACTGAACGCAGACTGAACGCAGACTGAACACAGACTGAACACACAGACTGAACACAGACTGAACACAGACTGAACACAGACCGAACACACAGACTGAACACAGACTGAACACACAGACTGAACACACAGACTGAACACAGACTGAACACAGACTGAACACAGACTGAACACAGACCGAACACAGACTGAACACAGACCGAACACACAGACTGAACACAGACTGAACACAGACTGAACATAGACTGAACACAGACTGAACACACAGACTGAACATAGACTGAACACAGACTGAACGCAGACTGAACGCAGACTGAACGCAGACTGAACGCAGACTGAACACAGACTGAACACAGAGACTGAACACAGACTGAACACAGACTGAACACAGACTGAACACACAGACTGAACACAGACTGAACACACAGACTGAACACACAGACTGAACACACAGACTGAACACAGACTGAACACAGACTGAACACACAGACTGAACACAGACTGAACACACAGACTGAACACACAGACTGAACACAGACTGAACACAGACTGAACACACAGACTGAACACAGACTGAACACACAGACTGAACACAGACTGAACACACAGACTGAACACAGACTGAACACACAGACTGAACACACAGACTGAACACAGACTGAACACACAGACTGAACACAGACTGAACACAGACTGAACACAGACTGAACACAGACTGAACACACAGACTGAACACAGACTGAACACACAGACTGAACACAGACTGAACACACATTTTTCATCTCCATGTTGACCTTTTTCCTCACAGTTTTATCGACATATTGGGACCAGGAAGGTAGAATTATATTGCACGGCAGCTCTTCTAGCTACACTGTCCTGAAGAAGCTTGGTGAAGGCGCCTTTAATTATGTGGTCAAGTGCCAAAACAACACAACAAAAGAGGAAGTGGCAGTGAAGATCCCCATATTGAATAATGACAATATGATGCCCCCAGAGTCAGAGGTAGATTTTTGGACTCCATCTGATTCTTATGACACACAGTACATTCCTTTTATTTGATTTTGTATACTTAACCACAGTTTGTACTATGTAATGTGTCATCTCTCTCTTTCCTGCCCAGTTGGCCACCATGAAAGAGATTAATGCCAGGAGTCCAGACAGCAATTACATAATCAAGTTCTTAGACCTGTGTGAGTACCGTGGACGGACCTGTCTCGTATTTGAGATGCTGGACACGAGCATCTACAATGACATATACGACCATGGGAAATTGACTCTGCGTTCTATTAGACCTATTGCAAAGCAGGTTTGTGTCATTTTAATATGGAACCAATGTATTGCTCTATGTACTGTATCTGCTGCTTATCAATGAAGACTCAAACTCTAACCCTAACCCTAAACATCAGCAAATGGAAAACTTAATCCCAAACTTGTCCCGTCTTGTTTGTTCCTGCAGCTGTTCCTGGCTTTGGGTGAACTCAAGGCTATAAATATCCAACATTATGACATCCATGAGGGAAATATCATGTTTGTCGACAAGCAGAACCAGCCCCACAGGGTAAAATTAATAGACTTTGGCTTGGCCGCTAAAGATAAGAAGGACTTGGATGAGGCTGTGGATGAGGTCGTGGATGAGGCTGTGGATGAGGTCGTGGATGAGGCTGTGGATGAGGCCAAGCCTTCGGTCGACGATGAGAACGTCCGTAGGCCCGTCTATACAAGCACTGATATGTCATCAGTCGGCTGCATCCTAGCCTTCCTCTACCTGGAAGAACGTGTTCGCGATGATTTTGATATTGACTATGAACTAGGCCTACGTGAGGAAAGTGAAAGTGAGGAATGGGTACGGGAATATGAAAGTGAGGAAAGTGAAAGTGAGGAAAGTGAAAGTGTACACAGCCAAGTGGAAACTATTTCCCAAACGTCAAATAACGCCACTGACCAGCCCAGCTGTCTGGAAGACGTGGTTCATGTAAGCACTTTCTGTTGTATCCGTTTGAAACAGCACTAGTTAATAATTACCTGTCTGAAAGGAAGGGACCGGATTAATTTATCTGAATCTGTTTCCAGGTGAATTCAAGAGACACTGATGCTGAATCTGAGGACCTGGTTCATGTAAGCGCTTTCTGTTCTATCCGTTTGAAACAGCACTAGTTAATAATTACCTGTCTCTGAAAGGAAGGGACTGGATTAATTTATCTGAATCTGTTTCCAGGTGAATTCAACAGAAAGTGATGCTGAACCTGAGGAACCGATGGCCATTGAAGAACGTGAGGACAGGATTGCTTTTGCAGACCTCCTGAAACAGATGATGCATTTCGACGAGAATCAGATAATCTCTCCCTGTCAAGCTCTGCAGCATCCATTCATCACAATGGACCACCTGATCAATCGCTTTGAGACCAATGATTAGTAAGTGACTGTGTGTCTGCTAGTGGACATCACATATTGTTGAATGGATTAATGGTTTTATTGATTGATTGACTAACTGATTGTCATCCTTATTCCAGTCTGGAAGCCTCCCAAGCTATCATGAATGAGTGCCCACTGTTTTCAACAGACACAGTGAAGGGCTCCTCAGGTTGCCCACCAGAACAAAAGTCCTCTGGCCCCAGAAAATTGCTGCAAAGGATTCACAGATTCTTTTGTAGAGTCAAGAAGTCTGACGTAAAAATACCTACCGTCCCAGATAAAAACAATCCAGAAGTCTGCTTATCTGGTGGAGGACTACCTCAATGCTTCAATGATGAAGATTTAACTACTGCCAGATCTTCTGAAGGAGCTAAACCAACAGACGTCACTCCTGCTGTCTCAGCCTCGTCTGGAGGCCTCAGGAAATTGCTGCAGAGGATTCAGAGATTCTTTCGTCGAGTCAAGTTGTCTGACGGAAAAATACCAACAGTCCCAGATAAAAACAATTCAGAAGTCTGCGTATCTGGTAGAGGACTACATCAATGCTTCAATGATGAAGATTTAACTGCCAGATCTTCTGAAGGAGCTAAACCAACAGACTTCACTCCTGACGTCTCAGCCTCGTCTGGAGGCCTCAGGAAATTGCTGAAGAGGATCTCCAGAGTCAAGAATTACCTTTGCTGCTGCTTGCATCCCGATGTGGAGGACTAATTATATTGTCAGATATAATCAGATTGACTAAAGCAAATGTGTAATTAATGACTTGATCAAGAGCTTCTGAAGTTGATAACATGGCATATTAAAGTTCAATAAATGACATTCAGCCTGTGTAACATTGTCTTGTAAATGTCTGCTGTTTTTCAACTCTAGTCCTTTTAAGGCTCTGCATGCTTTGTGTGCACAATGCTCTGTTCTCAGAGTCTAATCCAAGAGTACGCAATACTCTCTCTCAAGCAAAAAACGTGGAAACGTGGCAACGAGAGAGGGCAGGACTCACAGCAAAGGGTCCTAGTCTGCTGCCAAAGACTCAGCCTTGATACATGGGGCCCAGGCTCCATCTGGTCAAGAGATTTCATTCACAATTATGAAGAATACTAACTATTGCTCTCATAAAACACTTTTACCCCTCAACACCAGTCATGTCAACACATTTTTAATACAGAACTATTAATAAAACTACTAAATAAAATATTTTGTCTGTAAATGTATGTAATTCAACATGGCACAGTACACAGATGTTTTAATTATGAAAATCATAGCACCGTCACAGAGAGCCATAATTCTGAAACAAAAGTGCAAAATAATAATTCAATACTTCAACATTTTCCCCCCTCATCCTCTTCCTCCCTGCATCTCCCCCCCACTTTTCCCCTCCCTCTCATGTTGGACTCTTGAGTGGTAACATGAGCAAAACGCTGACTCAAGCACAAGCAGCTCACACTTACCCGAATGAACTTTGATTGAAATCATAGCACCGTCACAGAGAGCCATAATTCTGAAACAAAAGTGAAAAATAATAATTCACTACTTGAACATTTTTCCTCCCTCACCCTCAGGATTTCAAACACAGGGGAGACGTTTAAAGCAAATAAATCTTGAATGAAACAGTCAGTCTTTGGTAATGACAAACAAAGCTGATTCAAATGTCAGGCCTGCAGAGGGAAGAAACAAAGTCTGGACAAAGCTCTGCTATAGTGAGGTTCATTAGGGATTTCACACCTGGGACTTTGGACCCGGGATTTCGGAATTTGGACCCGGGATTTCGGACCCGCAACCGCGGACCGGCTCCCTCAAAAACCAAAAAAGCAAATAGTGGATAATATGTCATCGGAAATCATGGCTATATGAAGTGATTTTAGCTCTTGAACTCCAAATGGAGGAAGAACTGATCTATTTTGGGCCACTGAAAAGAAAAAGACATGCAGTCTCAGACCTGCAACATCAGACCCGTTGTTCCCGACCTGTGATTTCGGACCCTGGACTTGATGTTCCTGCCCTATTACAACCTTCTCATTCTGGTGAAGCCTGTATCATATCACCATACATAGCTTTGTAACTATCTGCGCAATTTTTATTTTGACTTCCTCATGTTTAAGAAGAGAGTTGTTCAATTTCCAATAATTAGCTTAATTACCTGTATCAGACGTAAATAACCTAATAGAAATGTAGACAGCTTTATGATCACTGAAGGGACAGAATGTCGACTGTCACGTCTCGTTATTTTAAGTTTTGGGAAACCAACCAGAAGTCTAAAAAAATAGAAAGTGACATACTGAGCATTCATTGCACTTAAAGGAATCAGCAGCATTATTTGGTGAATAAACTTAATATGTAAGACTGAACGTAAACCAAATGATGAAGATCAACATATTTAACGTACTCGCTCGCTTTTACGTCCTTTTTTTCTCGACTCGACATCGTGTTGCTTTCAGTCTTCAGTGAAACGAATCTAGTTGTCCCAAAAGTTGTTTAAACAAGGAGTCTATCTGTTTTTCACCATTTTTTTTGCAGGACTCGAGTTTTCGACTCTACTCGGTCGCCATCTTGGCGCTTCTCCCGGATGTTTACGTCCTTAGCTTAAGCCAACCCGGAAGTAAAAACTGTTCCGTTGGTTTCAACGGAGGTTCCACCTGGACGCTGCTCTGCTCTTCGGTCCCTTTCTTTTGTATACATTAAGCAAAAATAGTTATTCAACTATTACGGTCAATATAATATAAATTATATATTTATGAAGAATATTTAGAACATATAGATATGTAGGGGAATAAGATAGGTTCACACTGCAACATTATAGCAGTATACACCAGGCCTTTTTCTTCCTCGATGATCTATTTTCTGCTTTGGGGTTTTATGACTGATTATGAGAAGAAACACTTTAAGTTGATGACTTTCTTGATCATTTGGGGGAAGGATTTGTTAAGAATTAATAACAAAATCTATTTCCTAAAGTGATGTCCTCTCTCCCAACAGATTCCAGCCCACTCAGAGTCACCTGCAGCATCACAGTGTGAAAGGCAGCATAGCACAACCTTATTTAATTATTTTTAATTAGTCCTGGTGCCACAAATGATACCAAATAATGACATAAAATTCAAAACAGTCCCTTCTCCCATCAATATTTGAACTTGCTCGCAAGAGTTCCTCCACACATGCTAGCTGGAAAGATGTAACAGCAGCAAAAGTTATATATTATTATATCTGCAGCTCATCATAATGAACTCTACTTCTAACCCAAAGTCAACATTTGCAAATATTTTACTTTCCATTGACAATGTTTTATTCTTTTTTTCAAATGATACATCTTTAAAACACCTCTTAAAGCATTACAAATATTTCTTCTTGTTTACAATAAAAGTTTACAATGGATTCACATCATATCAAAGTGTCAGAGGTTAAATGTTAAAGATACATCAGGCTTTCAGTTTCTGGCCTCAGCAGCGTGGAGGACGGCGGCGGCGCTCTCCTTCGCCTCCTGCAGCAGCGCCGATGCTCTTGTCTGAGTCTGCCTCACAAAACAAACACTAAACTAATCGGAATCAGATTTATTGCCAAATAGATTTTCACATACAAGGAATTTATATCTGGATTTTGGTGCATAAAAATTAGACAATTACTGAACAGATAAAACTGTATTCGTGTTGCTGTGATTTGTGTCTCTTGAAATGATTGATAGTCAATAATAATTGATTTAAAGAAGCATTATTTAAAGAGAGCATGGAGGCACTTACGGAGACCTTGAACGCATCGTCTGTGATGTCTTTGAGGTTGATGATGACATTGTAATACGCACCGAAAACAGCCGTCTCCAAAGCTTTAGCAGCCACCTGGAACCACACACACACACACACACACACACACACACGTTGTATCTTAATTTTTTTTAATTGATTTGATAGTTGACAGAAAAAAAAGAAATTATGTTTCTTGTAATTATGTTTCCTCATAATCAGGATTAAAGGCACAATTTTCTCATAATTATGAGCTACAAATTTTCCTTTATTATTTCTCTTACCTCTGACACACAGATCTGATAATTAAAACAGTTTTATCTAAATTACTTTTTCCAAAATCTTGTATTTATGAGTTTTCTTATAATTATGAGTTAAGGATCTTGACATTGTAATAACTGTAACCATGAGTCTCTTTAGTTTTTGAAGTACTGACCTTCCTGTTCTGTCGTCACATTGTATTTGACATTGATCAATAAAAACTGGAGAAATAATAACAGTCTGATATTTGTGTCACCTGAGCGTCGGACTTGCAGGCGACGTTTCCGTAGACGACCATTTCTTTAAGACACGGCCAGAGGACGTTGATCCTCTTGGCCAGAGCCAGCGGGACGCCCACTGCTCGCTGCAGACCCTCCTGCATCGCAGCTTCTCGCCTGACAGACAAACATCAGGGTTTTATTAAATGTATTGAAAAGTTGCACGTAAATTTATCTGGAACATTAAACTCTTCCTGATTATGATTGTAAATATTTTGCAGATAAAAAATTTTAAAAAATCACCTAATAATTTCCTCTGCCGTGCTCTTCGGCATTTTCAGCGCCGCCTGCAACAAAACGAGACAAACAGCAAACCTTAAATGCATCAAGACCAGAGCGGTGTCCCAGTTCCATACTGGTCTGAATATAGAAGCACATGTTTGAATGAAAAGTGGAGAGTGTGGAACATTAATCCCGTCTGAGACGTCTCCTTCTGTAAACCAGCTGCAGGTTTTGCAGCTCTCTCCTCACCATGTAGCTGTTAAAGGCGGATGAGTCTGCATCCACCATCAGCAGCAGCTCATTCATGGCCTGATGAAACGGAGGAATCAGCCTCCTCATCACTCCGTCCAGGTTCTCAAACTGTCTCTTCCCGTACGTCATCTGACCCACCATGGCGCCCAGCGCCGCCCCCTGCAGCACAAAGCAGGTATCTCAGAGAAGTTTGGAGACATTGGGCTTTGTGTAAAAGAGTTTAATCGTACCAGAGCAGCAATAGCTGCAGAAACCGATCCTCCACCAGGAGCCGCCGTCCGAGCTCCGACGCTCCGAACAAAGTCCTGCAGAGACAGAGACACCAGCTGGCTGTCGTCCTGGGGCTTCACCATGTACCTGCACAGGTGCAACAGCAGCAAAAAAAAAAATCAATCAGTCATCAATACTGATTACTGCACATTGATCCTTATTAAAAGGATGAATCCTGAATTACTGTAGTGACTCATAAAGACCACTAGATGGCAGTAAATACTGGGAGTTTAGAATAAAGTCAGTCTGTCAGTATTTATAATGTTTGTCTTGTTGAGCAGCTTTCAAACTTTCCTCATACATAAAATTCATCATTTATTTACTTATTTATTAAATTGACTAGAAGTCAAATTTAACAAAGCATAAATCTGCCAGAAGAATAAAATACAAGAAAAATACACAGGAAGTTATAGAAAATGTGCAGAACTTTCTCAAAATATTTAACTGTTAAAGGTTGTAAAAACTTGTTCACTGCTAATACCAAGAATTTTGTGTTTTGAAAATATGTGTGTGCTCACACACTCTGTATTCACATTTATTCCATGTATTAAATGGTGGATGAACTCACTCGATGATTCTCTCCTTCGGGTCGAACGGACCGAGAGAGTCGAGGCCGAGTTTACTGACGACCTGAAAACACAAACGAAGAGTCGTCACGTCTTTGTCCTTTTAAAGCGCTGAAGTTATTTTATCCTAACGACTGATCTCTGACCAGCCGGACTTTGTGCTCCTCTTCCACGATGAAGAGTCCGTCCCTGCGGATGTAGAAGTCGGCAGAGTCCAGCACAGCCTTCAGAGGAATCAGACCGACGAGCTGAGAGCCGACCACCGGCAGCTTCAGGTCCTGAACGCACACGATCAATAATCAATACGGGATGAATAAGACATTTAAAGCAACAATACAGACTATTGGTTATTATAAAGTTAATAATTTCACACTATTATCAGGTAAGTAGATTCTATACATTACTCTTCTTTTTATTGTTTCATGTATATCTATATGTTACAAATCAGATATTTTTATGTATTATGTATAAGAAATGCTAAAATGCTAAGCTATTTATATTACATTAGCATCACGATGACCTCTGACCTCAGCGTCCTTGCAGATCTCCTCGTACACGGTGTGGAGCGGCGTCAGCTCGTAGTCCAGGATGTTGGTGGACACCTGAGCGATGTTGGCCTCGTCCAGGTACCAGCCGATCCCCTGCACCCCTTTCAGCAGCCCGGGCTGGTCCAGACACAGAGAGAGGTCATGTTAAATCTACCTGAGGATGTATTACTAACTGGGCTGATCTCATGTACTGGTTTTACTGGTTTGACTGGTTCCTCTGCAATATTTGAATATATTTGACGGGTGTTACTCCTCCAAATATGACTTACCACCTTCCAGCAGTGTAGAAAGTTTTAAAGTGGTAAGTTTAGAGTCAAAGAGAGTGTGACAGTATCTGGAGATGTAACTCCCAGCATGCACCTGGTCTTTGCCTCGGCCCTGCTCCCTGATGTCCAGAGCGATGCGATGAGCCTGCTCCTTGGTGCCGATCAGGTTCACGTTGTAGGCGATGAGGAACTTGCGAGCGCCCGTTACCGTGGCGCCCCATGATGGTACGAACACAGCAGGGCCGAAGTCAGGGGCCCATTCATCACGCTTCAACTGGAGGAGGCGAAAAAATCTTTATCTTTCTTTGTGTTTTTGTCCTTTTAGAAGAAATGGCCCAGTTTTTCCAAAGGAAGAACTAACAGATGATAAATTACTGAACAAATCCAGACGTTCGACATAGACGAGCAGCAGCTGACGTCTGATTGGCCGTCGGTGTCTCACCTTGTCAGGTAAAGCTTCATACTCTCCCGCTCGCACCGACGGAAGACTTCTTCTTGCTTCTTGTTGAGCTGCTTCTCCATACAGATACACTGTGGATGAAATAAAGAGGTTATTTACCATGATTGTAATGTGTTTGTTTGTATGTTTATTATGAATTTATTAGATCATTTTCATCATCATTAAACACATAAAAACTCAAGAATCAAGTTTATTTTTACCTCTCCTAGCCCCACAGCTCATTAAACAATATTCAAAATGTATCTTTTGTTATATTTTTATTTCATGTCTCACCGGGGACGTGCAGCATTTCTGAGAGTTTCTGTCCAAACACGTTGGCGCAGTCGACGCAGTCGTCCATGGAGACGTTCTGGACGGGGATGAAGGGACAGACGTCCATCGCTCCGGTCCAAGGGTGCTCACCTGAACGGGAAACACACACACGGGTCAAGTACTGTAACACTTCCTGGCTGTGCTGCTGCAGGACGCTGCTGACCTGAGTGTTTGCTCATGTCGATGAGGCTGAAGGCCTGCCGGGCAGCGTTCAGGGCTCCCTCCACCACGGCCTCAGGAGAGCCCACGAAGGTGTAGACGGTTCGGTTGGTGGAGGCTCCGGACTCGACGTCCAGCAGGCTGCAGCCGGCGGTGGAGCTGATGGCCGCTGAGATGGCATCGATCACCTGGAAGGAAAAGATCTGCTTCTCTTCATCCGTTTCACCTGCTTTCATTCGACATTTTTACCACTTCAAGGTTCCATCAGTGAGAACATGAGAGGATATTTGTTATACATTAACATACATGTAGAGTAAATGTTCCATTATTTGTCCTCTGGCCAAAGGTCAGAGGTCAGATTCAGCGGGTGAAGAAGAATCTCTCCTCGTTTAACAACCTTAAATGTAAAATCAGTGACTGAGCTAAAAATAAAAACCCCTTAGTTCAATCATTGAGTTAAAACAGGAGTTTGATCAAACTTTGTTTAAACTTTTTAACTGTGATGCAGTTTTCCTCACTTTTAATGTCACATATCATTCATTATTAAGCCATAAGTCATGCTTTGTCCACGTTTATCGTTATAACCAGTATAAAATATAATAAATGCTTTATAACACACTACGATGCAGTTGTGAGCAGATATAAGGATATTACAACGGTAGCATTTTAAGCCATTTAGCGCATTCTGAATGTAAGTAAATAAACATTTTACACATTTCTGCACCAGCTAAGTCTTTTTTTTAAAAAGCCGAGACCAGTCTGTAAGGAAATAAAAATGTTAATAAAAATGTTAAATAACTCACGTCTTTGCTGCGACCCTCAGAGAAGTTGGGGACACACTCCACCAGCCGAGCCATGGCCTCAGAACGTTCAACAGTCAGCTCACAGCTCTGCAGCAGGTCTGTATGTAGGTCACCTGACAATCATTACCACACTGCTCACTTATTCAAATCCTGCAGACATCACACACACTTCAAGAGGAGCGCCCCCTACAGCTCTATCAGATGAACAGGGTGCGATCGGCTCCAACAGCTATCAATGGATTCTCATTCAATTTTGTGTAGGTGTGGATTCGACCTAAAGTTTTCTACTGCACCAAATGAAAAGGTCGTATCTTGATTAAACGGCCTCTACAGTGTCAGACAGTAAACGTACTCCTACCACAATGCTCTCTGTTTCACTCATGTTTATAGATGATAAGCTATTGATCAGACAGTGAAAGGCCTTTTTTTTTTTTTTTTGGGAGGCCAGAGGTCAAAGTTCAGGGTCTGACAGATAAACTCCTCTCAGTGTTTAACCAACAGTTTGTGACTTTATTTCATTTAAAGGGGACTATAAAGATTAGAAGAGAAAACTAGCGTGAAAACAAATTTAATAAATAAATTCAGCTTCAACAACAATTTTATGGGCAAATATACAATGCTTTATAACGCTTTTATTTAAGGCACCTACCTTTAACATTCACTGACTCTGATGAGATAAGAAACACAAACCAATACACTATATAGGACCTAGGAAGACCTACTGTCTCCTGTAGTGTTATGGTCCATTCCCCAGCTGGCCATCCCAGTGCTCATTAGTTTTAAAGGAGGTTAATGCAGTTGGGTTTTGCATATTGATATGCCATTTATGTCTAATCGTGGAATAGGCATCCATCAAGGTAATAGTGCATAAACACATGCAGGAACATTAGTAGGTGTTAACTGGTGAGAGGAGGACTGTCGGCCAACTCGTGTGTGTAATCTACAGCCGGGTGAGGAAGGGGAGGAAAAGAGGGGGTTCGTCAGATTTTACAAATCATGTCAGCTACAAACCCCATGCTGGGAGTTCTGAGGAGGAGGAGGAGGAGGGTGACCTGCGATGCCTGACCTGGGATTGTGGACCTGCAGCTGCAGAACGACTGACTCAAAAACAAGTCGAGTGTGTCGAGTGTGTCGAGTGTGTCGAGTGTGTCAGCTTTGTTTGTCATTACCAAAGACTGACTGTTTCATTCAAGATTTATTTGCTTTAAAATATTGAATCATCACAAGGGAGTTCTCCTTGAAGCCATACAGACATCATATTGATTCAATATTTTAAAGCAATAAAACAAAGTTGATTCAAATGTCAGGCCTGCAGAGGGAAGAAACAAAGTCTGGACAAAGCTCTGCTATAGTGAGGTTCATTAGGGATTTCGCACCTGGGACTTTGGACCCGGGATTTCGGAATTTGGACCCGGGATTTCGGACCCGCAACCGCGGACCGGCTCCCTCAAAAACCAAAAAAGCAAAAAGTGGATAATATGTCATCAGAAATCATGGCTATATGAAGTGATTTTAGCTCTTGAACTCCAAATGGAGGAAAAACTGATCTATTTTGGGCCACTGAAAAGAAAAAGATATGCAGTCTCAGACCTGCAACATCAGACCCGTTGTTCCCGACCTGTGATTTCGGACCCGGGACTTGATGTTCCTGCCCTATTACAACCTTCTCATTCTGGTGAAGCCTATATCATATCACCATACATAGCTTTGTAACTATCTGCGCAATTTTTATTTTGACTTCCTCATGTTTAAGAAGAGAGTTGTTCAATTTCCAATAATTAGCTTAATTAGCTTAATTACCTACTCTTCCTGCTTGTACCTGAGCTGCAGTACGGCGGGTAGGCTTACACTCTAAAAACGTAGCTGCAACTTCAGGTCACTTTGCACTATAAAGCTAGAACAGCTATAGCAACTGAAAATGGAAATGTTTGGAAAAATTAATTTGACTTTATTACTCTAAAAATAATGAATTAAATGAAATGAATTATAAAGAATATTGTCAGAACTCTAGTTTTACATTTTAATATGGCTTTATTCTTTTATTTTTTTGTCTATATAATTATTGTGGTGGATGGGTTTGAGAGCCCGAATTGTCCTAGGAAGCTGTGTTGTCCGTGGGCAATTTGCCCCTGATAGGGTCTCCCATGGCATATTGGTCCTAGGTGACAGGCCAGACTAAAAGCGGTCCGGTGCGATGTAGATGGGTTGGCAGACAAGCGCGGCGGCCCTGCTGCACCGATCCCCCGCTGCCAAAACTGGCTTTGGGAACATGGAATATCACCACTCTGGCGGGGAAAGAACCCGAGTTGGTGCATGAGGTTGAGAGATACCGGCTAGACTAGCCGCTGGATATAGTCGGGCTCATCTCAACACATGGCACGGGTTCTGGAGCCAAGCTCCCCGAGAGGGGTTGTACTCTATTCCAAGCTTTAGTTGCACATGGTGAGAGGCGTCGAGCAGGTGTCGATCTACTCGTAGGCCCCCGTCTCGGTGCCTGTACGTTGAGGTTTCCCCCAGCCTTCTTGGAGTCCTTGGATGGGGTGTTGCAGGGTGCCCCTACTGGGGACTCCGTAGTTCTTCTGGGGGACTTCAACGCTCACGTGGGACTTTATAGTTGTGTCATCAGACCTACGACCATATGTTCTGGACACTCGGGTGAAGAAAGGTTCTGAGCTGACCACCACTCCTTTCCTATCTCTCCAGGGTTGGCCATCGGTTCTTCAGCAGGCTATACCACTGTCACCTCGTAGGTATCCTCTGCGAACATCATCAGCCACTGCAACACATACACAGGAGAGCTATAAGAAATACACTTCCTCATGACCTTAAAGCCACAGAAGGGATCCAAATCAAATGCTGATGATTTGAAAGTCAGCTTTTTAACTGACTGTCAAAGTGTGAACAGTAATCTGAAGTAAATCCATATATGTGGTGGACAGAACCAGTGACAGTGTCCTGAACCATCTTGTCAACCTTTCATCGTTTTCAGAGATTAGTTATGATGATAGCTCAGATGTGTCAGAGGGAAAGCAATGAGATTAGAGACAATACTTTAAATTACAGCAAAATAAATGGCCTACCTTCGTTACATGTTGATCAGTGTTTGGGCCTACACATGCAATCAGCCCAACATTTCCTTCTCCATCAAAGTGGCTGCCGAGCTGTTTCATTAGGGTTGTTTCACTTGATGGAAAAGTCTGGAAGAAAATAAAGACTGTGAAATCGTGCCTACTGGAATATTAGCAATGATGAAAAGAATATTTACAATATTAATATACACACCAATAAAACAGAGGTCCTCTGGTTCTCACGCTTGGCTGTAATATATTTCAACAGTTCCACCTGGTCCTTGTTCATACACTCTGTAAATGAGACATCAGTAGAGACGATTGGCTTCTGAACAAACTGACAGTTGATCACAGAAATGGTTGACTTAAGAGAGAAAGTAACCCACTGACCTGGTCCATCTTCTGTTAAGGTGGCCTCAGTACTGTCCAGGTCAACCATACAGAGCTGGCTGACAATCACCTTATTATCGTGCTGCAAAAATAAAATATCACACTGTTAGTATCACTCAAAAGCCACAGGAATCCTTCGTGAAATTCAAGAACCTTCATTCTTTGAATAAACATTTCACCATAAAGAATGAACAATGTCTCTTAATATGTAACACTAGAGGTGAACGTCACCTGTGGAAGGAGATTCCCATCAGCGTCTATAGGTGCAGAGACCAGCTTCAGAGTGACCACAGCGTGGGACTGTTTGTTGAATTTTGGTTCACGCGTATGGGAGTCTGTGCTTTCCTTTTGTCCTGGAGACAGAGAAGAGCATCATCAAAAAAAAACTAAGAATAAAAATACATTTTAAAATGTTTCAAACTTTGCAAAACTAGATTCAGTCTGCATAAAGGGGAACACAATGACAAAATATAATACTGTTGTATTCAGAACAACATAGTTATTATGACCACTCACCTATCTTAAACAGCTTAATAGCATCCTCTGCAGAAAAGACTTGTGTTTGTGCGCCCTTGTGCTGACGCTGATCTTCAAGGACAGTCATAGTTTTCCTGTAACTGGTTTATGAAAAGACAATGTGTGGCTTTAGTAACTGACTCTGAAGTAACTGACACACTGACTCTGAATCCTGTCTCTTACTTTTCATTATTTGGAGGCAGGAGATCGTAGATATATTTGCCGTAGATCTCATAGTACCTCAGGAACACACTGTAAGAGTATTGCTGTTCTGGCTCCGGGTCGGCCTTGTTCCTAAGAAACCAAAAGAAAGGCGACATTATGAACAGCAGGCCATGTACTATAAATTCACCTCATCTTAATGAACTATTATCACCATAAATAGTTAAGAAAGTCAAACATTTCTGTACTGACCGTCGATTGTTGGGCTTCTGCCTCTTCAAAAGAAGGTCCTTCCCCTTCTTGAACAACAGCCCAGGTGTGCCGTCTGGGTTGAACACCTGATGAAGATTGAAAACATTTGAAGTAAATGCCCCCCCCCAACTCCAAAAGTGCACAGTATTTGTAAGAGATCAAATAGACAAAATGTTAATGAAGGTTTTACCGATTTTCGAGTCAGACGTGAGTCGATGCTGTTGAACAACATGTCGAGTGCTCGTGGGAGGATTCCTTGTTCTCTGGGATCATCCATTCCGATCAAGGTGTGGGTCTTACCACTGTCTGTCGCACCACATGCAAACAGCAGGCCTATAAACACAGACAATCACAACCACTTTAGATCCACTTTTCACAGAGACACTTAAGTAATGTATTATATGCTGCTAAAATAAAACATACTTATGATTATAAAACTATATATATTATACTAACTAAAATTATGAATACACATGTACATATACAGATAAATGGGGCTGAACTTGAAAGAGTTAATGAAAATACATTTCTTGGGGTAACTATAGGTGATGGAATCAGCTGGAAATCACACATTAAACATGTACAAACTAAACTGTCAAGAAGCATTTCAGTAATAAACAAAGCAAAGCAGGTTCTGGATCAGAAGTCAGTCCACATTCTATACTGTTCAGTAGTTTTACCATATTTAAATTACTGTGCAGGGATTTGGGGCAACAACTACAAAAGTTCATTACATTCACTATCAATACTCCAAAAAAGAGCAATACGGGTCATTCACAATGTTGGTTATCTGGAACACACCACTGCATTATTCTACAGTCCAAATTATTACAATTTACAGATATTGTGGAATATCAAACAGCACAAATATTGTCCAAGGCTAAAAACAACCTACTACCAAGAAACATTCAAAAACTGTTCAGTGATCGAGAGGGGGGTTATAATTTAAGGGGAAAATTCAATTTCAAAATTTACAGTATTCGTACAACCAGGAAAAGTTTTTGTGTATCAATCTGTGGAGTGAAACTATGGAACAGTTTTAGTGTGGAGTTAAAGCAATGTCCAAATATCAACGTTTAAAATAAGGTATAAAGACATGATTTTCACCAGGTACAGGGACGAATGCAGGGTTTGAAAATCACCAGGTGTTTACAGGGGTGTTTATTTATTTGGTTACTTAATATTTATTCTTTCTTAGTTTATCTTCCTCTTTGTATATAAATGATAATGTAAAGTTGTAAGATATTTGAGTTGGTATAAATATGTGTTGTAGGTGTATTTATGTGTATATGTATATATATGTATAGAATAATAAGGTATAATCACCATAGTTATTATTCATTATATTTTATATGATATTGAATATTATATATATACTGGATATTATATTACATACATGTATTGTTTAATAGTATATATAATATAGTATAATAAAATATAATATAGTATAATATAATACTATAGTATAGTAATACAATCAATGAGTTATGGAGAAGGGGTGGGATTGAATTAGTTTGGACTTCTTCTCACTCCTTTTCGAATATGTAAACAAGTCAAGTGTTTTACATTTCTTGCTTTATGCTTTTCAGTGTCTGTAAATATTATGTCCACTATCTTTACGTATTCGAAATAAACATCTCAATCAATCAATCAAAAAACCTTTGGCTTGTGGCTGAAGCAGAAGCTCTGGCTATTTCCTGCTATAAACTATCCTTATTATATCTGCCTGTAAAAATCAGTCAACCTCTAGATTAACGTTATCAAAACCTATCATCACCTGATCAACTAATATGCTTCCAACACTAGAGAGAATAAAATGTACATTTTATGGCTCAGAAAACTCACCATTTTTCTGATGAATGAGGTCCTGAACCAGCGGTTTGGCTACGTCCTCAAACACGTCCTCCTGACTGGCATCACTGCCAAATACCCTGGAGAATGTGTAGTACTGCATCCATAGAGAACACAAAGTAAAACACAATCAAACAACGATGCCATGAACAGAAATCACTGACAGCCTGTATAGAATTTACACCAACCGTTTCGCGCTGTTCATGTCCGGTAGCGCCAGGGGCATTCCGGTCAGCCATCAGAACTGTAGAGGTGTCGCAAGACTCCACAGATTTAAGTTGTTCCAAAACCGGACGAATACGACAAAATACCTATAATACAGATGAAAGATGATGAGATACAGATCATTGTGTCTTTGTGTTTGTGTTTGTGTGTGTGTGTTTGTGTGTTTGTGTTTGTGTTTGTGTGTTTGTGTGTTTGTGTTTGTGTGTTTGTGTGTTTGTGTTTGTGTTTGTGTTTGTGTTTGTGTTTGTGTGTTTGTGTGTTTCTGTTTGTGTGTTTGTGTTTGTGTGTTTCTGTTTGTGTGTTTCTGTTTGTGTGTTTGTGTGTTTCTGTTTGTGTGTTTGTGTGTTTGTGTTTGTGTGTTTGTGTTTGTGTGTTTGTGTTTGTGTGTTTGTGTGTTTGTGTTTGTGTGTTTGTGTTTGTGTGTTTGTGTTTGTGTGTTTGTGTTTGTTTGTGTTTGTGTGTTTGTGTTTGTGTGTTTGTGTTTGTGTGTTTGTGTTTGTGTGTTTGTGTTTGTGTGTTTGTGTTTGTGTGTTTGTGTTTGTGTGTTTGTGTTTGTGTTTCTGTTTGTGTGTTTCTGTTTGTGTGTTTCTGTTTGTGTGTTTGTGTTTGTGTTTGTGTGTTTGTGTTTGTGTTTGTGTGTTTCTGTTTGTGTGTTTCTGTTTGTGTGTTTGTGTGTTTGTGTTTGTGTGTTTGTGTTTGTGTGTGTTTTTTACTCCAGCTGTGCGTGCTTGTGTGTGTGTTTTACTCCAGCTGTGCGTGCGTGTGTGTGTGTGTGTTTTTACTCCAGCTGTGTGCGTGTGTGTGTGTGTGTTTTTTACTCCAGCTGTGTGCGTGTGTGTGTCTGTGTATTTTACTCCAGCTGTGTGCGTGTGTGTGTTTGTGTTTTTTACTCCAGCTCTGTGTGTGTGTGTGTGTGTGTGTGTGTCTGTGTTTTTTACTCCAGCTGTGTGCGTGTGTGTGTCTGTGTATTTTACTCCAGCTCTGTGTGCGTGTGTTTGTGTTTTTTACTCCAGCTCTGTGTGTGTGTTTGTGTTTTTTACTCCAGCTGTGTGCGTGTGTGTTTTTTACTCCAGCTATATGTGCGTTTGTGTTTTTTACTCCAGCTCTGTGTGTGTGTTTGTGTTTTTTACTCCAGCTGTGTGCGTGTGTGTTTGTGTTTTTTACTCCAGCTGTGTGCGTGTGTGTTTTACTCCAGCTGTGTGCGCGTGTGTGTTTTACTCCAGCTGTGTGTGTGTGTGTTTTACTCCAGCTGTGTGTGTGTGTGTTTTACTCCAGCTGTGTGTGTGTGTGTGTTTTACTCCAGCTGTGTGTGTGTGTGTTTTACTCCAGCTGTGTGCGTGTGTGTTTTACTCCAGCTGTGTGTGTGTGTGTGTTTTACTCCAGCTGTGTGTGTGTGTGTTTTACTCCAGCTATGTGTGTGTGTTTTACTCTAGCTGTGTGTGTGTGTGTTTTTTACTCCAGCTGTGTGTGTGTGTGTTTTTTACTCCAGCTGTGTGTGTGTGTGTGTGTGTGTTTTTTACTCCAGCTGTGTGTGTGTGTTTTTTACTCCAGCTGTGTGTGTGTGTGTGTGTGTGTTTTACTCCAGCTGTGTGTGTGTGTGTTTTTTACTCCAGCTGTGTGTGTGTGTGTGTGTTTTTTACCCCAGCTATGTGTGTGCGTGTGTTTTTTTTACTCCAGCTATGTGTGCATGTGTGTGTGTTTTTTACTCCAGCTGTGTGTGTGTGTGTTTTTACTCCAGCTGTGTGCGTGTGTGTGTGTTTTTTACCCCAGCTATATGTGTGTGTTTTTTACTCCAGCTATGTGTGTGTGTGTGTGTTTTTTACTCCAGCTGTGTGTGTGTGTGTGTGTGTGTTTTTTACTCCAGCTATGTGCGTGTGTGTTTTTTACTCCAGCTATGTGTGCGTGTGTGTTTTTTACTCCAGCTGTGTGTGTGTGTGTGTGTGTGTGTGTTTTTTACTCCAGCTGTGTGTGTGTGTGTGTTTTTTACTCCAGCTCTGTGTGCATGTGTGTGTGTTTTTTACTCCAGCTATGTGTGCATGTGTGTGTGTTTTTCACTCCAGCTATGTGTGCATGTGTGTGTGTTTTTCACTCCAGCTATGTGTGCATGTGTGTTTTTTTTACTCCAGCTATGTGTGCATGTGTGTTTTTTTTACTCCAGCTCTGTGTGTGCGTGTGTGTTTTTTACTACAGCTCTGTGTGTGTGTGTGTGTGTTTTTTACACAACTGTTTCAGTGTGACAAATAAAATTACACTTACTTTAGGGATGTCCTTGCCTTTCCATGTCCAGGTGTCGTTGCCGTTGCTGTAAGTGATAAAAGAACAGAATCAAAGTCACACAAAATAGGCTGCAGTTCACCTACAACAGTACATATCTAGAAGGAGTCCTAAATGAATGGGAGTGAATGGCGCTAAATGGTCAAACTAATTATATTATATTATATTATAAGTGTGTCTTTCTACTCAATGCAAGTACTGATTTATAACAGCAGGTGGCGTAGTTGTTTAACTTACTTCATTTAGAGTCTCTTTGAGTGTCTTTAGAGTGTCTTCGAGTGTCTTTAGAGTGTTGGGGGGGGTTGACAGAGGCCGCGTTAGCACTTATATTTGCTCAAAGGGCTCTGATGTTTTCATCATAATCACATGACGTCATGTGATAGAAAAAAAGGCTTTTATCTGTGGTGCTTTGATCTGTGGGCTTTGATCTTTGGTGCAAACATTCCTTTGTTGTTGTTGTTTTGTTTTGTTTTTGGAAATGGAAGAAAAAAAATTCAAAGTTAAAAAAAAAAAACATGTACTTTTGCGAGATCCCGAGAGACTTTGCGGGACTTTTGCGTGTTCACGCAAACGTCTTCAGCATTAGATCATTGTACTTCCGGATCATTTCGGCACCATAGAAACATGGAAACAATTGTGGGAGCAGGTGATAGAAGAGGAGAGGGGGAGAGACACAGAGAGATAGAGAGAGGGAGACAGAGAGGAGGAAGGAGCAAAGAGACAGAGGAGGAGATGAGGGGGAGATACCCTGCATCCAGATGAATGATGTAACACCTTTATGGCAGAGTCCCATCCGACACAACCAACAGATCCTTATCAGGCTGTGAACTTGTATGTCATGCAACCCAGATTAAAGTTCAGATTTGCCCGGTTATTTAGGAGAAATTGAGAACTTTAAAATATTAAATATTGCACATTATGTTTGGGACACTTCATGGCAAAATGCTCACACATTCCATTTCTAACAAATAATCTGTGTTGGCATCAATTTATAATGTGAGTTAAGACAGCAGTAAATGAAAGGAAATATTCTGTTATACATTTTGAAAGCCAGGATATTAGGGCTTACAGGAAGAAGCTGGTCTTTTCAGGCCACATTTCACACAGGCCACAGAAGCATGGCGATTTTTAAACAGGATCTCACAGGTATCTTCAACATTACCTTTCATTGCCAGTTTTTCCTGAATAATCAAAAAGGTATAACTCCTTAATACCTTAATATCAACAGATAATTAACAATTCTGCCAGTGATGGACAACTCTGTAATCTCCCTCCTATTTACAATATGAAGATCAGCCTCAAATGTGTGTGTGTGTGTGTGTGTGTGTCTGTGTGTGTGTGTGTCTGTGTGTGTGTGTGTGTGTGTGTGTGTGTGTGTGTGTGTGTGTGCCTGTGTGTGTGTGTGTGTGTGTGTGTGTGTGTGTGTGTGTGCCTGTGTGTGTGTGTGTGTGTGTGTGCCCTGTGGCCATGTGTTAACTCGTGACTTAGACTTGATGACTTTCATAAACTTTGCTTTTTGTAAATATTGTAAATAGTTTTGTAAATATTGTAAATAATTGTTTTTTCCAGCAGTCCAGCTCTGTAGGGGTGGGAAGCTCTTTTTGTTGGCTCATCTTTTCTCCTGTTTTTCTTTTAGAAGAGTTTGCTTTACTTTAATGATAGGTTAGTTAGTGTGAACACCTGAAGCTTGTTTTGTTTGTTATTTTATTTTTCATTGCCCACCAATCAGCTTTGTCCTGAACTCATGGCTATTTAACTAATGGGTATCTTCAAAAGCCCATCAAGATCCACCTGTGTATATCTAGGGGTAAAAGTCAAAATCTAGTCCTTCACCATAACTCATACTCAGATTAGTTGGTTTGATTTAATAACCTGCCAAGAACAAAATACTCACAGCATGGAAAAGCAGTTTGCCAAGCAGCCATGTCCTGTTCTCAGATGTGACTGGAGGCAGATCCCAGGACAGTGCCAGCTCTCTGACGTTGTGCTTTTCTTCAGGTGATAAATCCGCTGTACCGTCCAGCTGTTATTGAAAAGTAGATAAGACCCTTAATTTGCACCGTCACGTGGCATTTCATCACAAATTCAAAGAACATTCTAAGTGACATCTATCAATATAATTAAGTTTTTAAAGGATTTATTCAAGTTTGCTTTCAATAATAATTTAGAATTCCTTTTGTGATGTGATTGAAGAATTGTCTTACATTGAATTGCTGAATAGACATAAGATATTTCAGATTCAGATCACTTTATTTGTTGATCAATTGTTGATTTAATTGAGATCTATTGGGGCTTCTTCTGGGGATCCACCAAAGAGCACATGCAAGATTACTGGGCTCAGTCCACCAAGGCATGGCCCCCCATGTAGGAATGAATGGCCAATCATTCGACCGGCAACAACAAAGAAGTCACTCTCCAAAAGGAAAAGGTGGAGGGAATCAAGCGTTCCTTTTCACCCTCAAACAGCAGAGTTCCTCCTGGTGCTTAAAAATGATTAGTCAAACAAATATGTGTTAATTTAAAGGACATAGACGCTCTGCTGCCAAACAGCATTAAGTTAATGTACAGGTCTGGTATTGATGAAGATTTCTCTTCAGCCTGACACTGGCACTTATGAAACTCATATCCTGATGGCTGATAAACATGAATGTCAGATTACTAGTGATTTAAACGGAGTGCATCATAAAACAAAATCACAACACATCTGCAAAATAAATGGGGATAAAAATCATGACACATCCAATGAGTCTAAAAAATAAATAAATAAAAAACACCCATGATGTCATCACACCATGATGTCATCACACCATGATGTCATCACACCATGATGTCATCACACCATGATGTCATTGGAAAAAAGGCTCTGATCTTTTTCTGGTATAGAAGGTGACATCAATCCAAAACATTGTTTTGGCTAGATTTAACCGTATTAACCAGCAGATTAAAGCCACACACCAAGACAACCAGACAATGAACAAACCTGCAGAGATGACAGAGGAACAGAAACCTGACCTCACACACCAAGACAACCAGACAATGAACAAACCTGCAGAGATGACAGAGGAACAGAAACCTGACCTCACACACCAAGACAACCAGACAATGAACAAACCTGTAGAGATGACAGAGGAGCAGAAACCTGGTGAAGGTAAATGACCCTGAAGTCTGTAAGATAGCATGGGTACCATAAACTGTACAACTGGTTTCATACTCAGGTGTCAGACACAACAAAAATCTCACTGTTTTAGTCAACTAAATATCGTAGCTTTGCGTGTAGCTAGACAGACAACGGAGAAAGACTGACGTGGAGACAGAATCACGGCTGAAAGCTAAATAGCCCTGATTTATTAACCTGGCCGGAGCACAGCTAACCCTTGAGGTTGAGGTGTCCCCGGGAAAACAATTCCCTGTCACATTTGTGTTGTAATTACTGTATATTACTTATTTGAAAATCAACTTTTCCACATCTTATTCACCAACAGATGAACTCAGCAATACAGAGGAAGAAATAAACAGTTGTGTGACCAAATTGATGACCTACCTGAAAGTGGCTGAAGCACAGGGTGAAAACCCTAAAAGGTAACAGGCTCATTTTTTACTATTTGAATAATTATGTAAGTGTGTCCTTCATTACAGATTTTAGCAATGATGTATCATTATTTTTTAAAAGGCATTCACCCATTTAGTCAAACTCATCATCTACATGTTAGCCCTGCACAGTCATTTTTTCATAGGGGTGCTGTAACTGAGTTTCAGGAATTCTCTTATGCGGTTGTGGTATACAGGCTAGTAAAGTGAAACTGTCAATATGAGAGATGAGCAATTCTGATATACTATGGTTTCTAACGTGGCAGTTAATGCAATGCTAAACTTTACAAGAAATACGTTTCCTCTTTTTCAACTATTATTTTATTTTTTCCCCATTATGTTCACATTGACAGTCATTCAGATTGATAGATGACAACACTAATTCTCTCAGTGAAAGTGGATGAGAAGTGGTTTTGATTTGCATGTTCATTGCTCTGACATTGTCCTTCTGTCCAGATTCAACTCCACCGACGTTTTTCTGACGAAGGTTGGTGAAGGCCGCTTTTCTGATGTGTTCACGTGTCTTGATAAGACAACAAAAAAGGAAGTGGCAGTGAAGATCTTCAAGGACACCTGTAAAAAGGAGGACATAGAGAGAGAGGTAGATTTTTGGACTCCATCTGATTCTTTTGACAGACACTACATTCCTTTATTTGATTTTAACCACATGTGTCTGTGTGTCTCTTTCTCACCAGGTGTCCATGTTAGAGGAGATTTCTCTCGGGAATCCATCCAACAAATTCAGTGTCAGATTACTTAAGCAGTGTGAGCACGATGGACGGACCTGTCTCGTATTTGAGAAGCTGGAGAAGAACCTTGAAGTGTCGTTAAACGGGAACAAATTGTTTTTGCGTTTTATTAGATCTATAGCAATACAGGTTTGTTTAATTACCTCCAACATGGAGCTGATGTTTTCACTGACATTGTCTGTCTGTCTGTCTGTCTGTCTGTTAGCAGGATTACACAAAAACTACACAGATTTTGATGAAACTTGGTGGGAAGGTTGGGGGGTGTGGTAGGAAGAACACATTAAGATTTGGAGTGGATCTGGATAAAGGGGCAGATCCACGATTTTTTAAAAACTTTTATTGCAAGATGGGCTTTTTAAAAATCATTTCCATCCATGATGTCTTTGTGACATGTGACTATGGAGAAACTGAGGCCCCGTTCACAATGCAACAGTTTTGTTAAAAACAGAAAAGCTTTTCCTTTGCATTTCAAAAAAGTTGCGTGTTTATTTGATAGTGGTGTGAAAAAAGTCGTCATGTACACGGATCTACAAAAATGGCTGAAAATGTGTTCCATGCAAGCCAGACCAGTAGTTTGCTGTGTAACCTTTCAAATCAACACCCCAGAATGTCAGAATGTCAGTGTTGCCATGTCATCACAGTTTGCATTGGAGTTGTGTTTTTCCAGTTTACACAGTGACATTTTCAAAAGAATGATTTTCAGTCTGCCAAAAGGCTGTTGTTGTGTAACTGAACAAACAGCAACTACAGTTAACCGTTATATGCAAGACCAATTTTCATAAACGGCACATGTAAATGCACATTTGCATTCTATTGTGAGCCCTTCTACTTTGAACCAATGTATTGTTCTATGTACTGTATCTGCTGCTCATCAATGAAAACACTAACCTGAACCCTAGAACTGAATCCCAAACTTGTCCCCTCTTGTTTGTTCCTGCAGCTGTTTCTGGCTTTGGATGAACTCAAGGCTGTTAATATCCTGCATGCTGACATCCATCCAAGAAATATCGCGCATGTCACTAAGTCATTCAGGTGCGCCTACTACGTAAACTTAATAGACTTTGGCATGGCTATTAAAGCTTCAGATGCCCAGCCTGGAATGGAACTTCAGACACTTGAGTACAGGTATTTTTATCCTGCCACACATCCATTAGTCTCAGACAGCTTATATTATTTTAAACATCAACGTTGTTGTCTTGATCTTCATAGCTTGCCACCCATTTCTCATCTTTGGCTCTTGTCTTCCCTCCTCAGGGCTCCAGAGATTTTTCTTGGCCTGCCCTTCACTGAGGCCATCGATGTGTGGGGAGTCGGCTGCACCCTGGCCTTCCTCTACCTGGGTCACAACCTCTTCTCTGGTTCCTCTGAGGATCAGGTGGTAGGTCAACTACTTCAGATTAATGCACACAGCCAAGTGAGGACTTTCTGCCCAATGTCAAATGATGTGACTCTTTTATCTGCAGGTACAGCGTATTGTTGAGCTGCTGGGTCAGCCGGAGGACCACCTGCTCCGTTCTGGCAAATATACCCAGCGTTATTTCATGGAAGATGAAGCTGCTGATGGTCCTACATGGAGGCTAAGGGTTGAGTAACCATGTTCTCCTTTGTTTGAATTGATTGTTTTATTTAAACTCTTTTAAATTGGCTCTCATACATATGTTGTCTCTTTAGAATCCAGGAAAGCAGAATGACTCCACTGACCAGCTCAACTCTCTGGACGACCTGGTTCATGTAAGCACTTCCTGTTGTATCTATTAAGATTGTAACAGTAGGAAGGGACTGAGCTAACGCAACTGAATCTGTTTCCAGATCCGGAAAATTGCATCTGATATAGAATATGAGGAAAAGATGCTTTTTGTGGACTTACTGAAACAGCTGCTGCATGTCGACGCAAATCAAAGAATCTCTGCCCGTCAAGCTCTGAAGCATCCATTCATCACAATGGACCACATGACCAATCACTTTGCGAGGGATTACTAGTAAGTGACTGTGTGTCTGCAAGTGGACATCACATATTGTTGGATGGACTAATTGCTTTATTGATTGATTGATCCACTAACTGATTGTCATACTTATTCCAGTGTGACCATGTCCAAAGACGCCATGAGATGCTCAGCGTTGTCAGATTACTTAGAGGACAAGTCAGCAAATTGGACACCTTTCCAAGAGTTCCATGGTATGTTTTATGTATAGTGAAATATACAGTATTTACCTCATTTAATCAGGACACCACACAACTTCATATTGGGAATATTCATTTTAATAATCAATTGATTATTCAGTTTATTCAGTAATAGTCCAATGTCTAAAAATCAAAAGTTCTCATGCACATTGACCTTAGTTTCTCTGTTGACTTGTTAAAAAATAAACTATAAAAATAGCGTTTCAAAGATGAGGTAAATTAGGTTAAAGAGCTTCGATTAAAACAGAATAAACATAAACAAAATAGAAAGAGAGAAAAACACGAGGCCTGGGATAGGAGAGGGCCTGAGTGAGGGGGGGGGGGGGGGGGGGCGTGGAAGAGCTGCAGAGTCGTGGCTGGATAGAGAGGAAAGCACAAAAAACCAAGACAAAGGAATCCAGCCCAATTTATAACCTCTGGGGATGTTGGAACGTAGAGGTGGAGACACCTTCACCTTCCTTCCTTCTTCACCTTTCATCCTCCTTTCATTTTCTTAAGAGATAAGGACTTTATTTAGTTGGAATGAGTTCATTTGACGTGCATTTTATGAACACACAACATCTCTTAACATCTTCCATCATGGCCCACAAACAACATAACAGTGATGTAAGGGTATTGCAAGATTTTATATGGAGAAACATTTACTTACTTATATAAACAAGAGTTTAACCCTATCTTACAATGGTGGCATACAGAAATATATAATCTGAGCGATCAATACTTTTGACCTTAGTTGTGGAGCGTTTGTGTGCAGACGTTGGGTTCATAGGCAGGTCTAATGATATATTTATTGCAGTGAGACCATTTATCTCACCCTGGAAAAAATGGGAGATCCCATGGTTGCTTGTTTTAATTAAACAGGCTATAGGCCTTTTCTCGCTACATGTGTCAGCGCTATAGGCTACCCTCTGCTGCCAATAGTGACATTTTGGAAAATATTGGAAACATTGTTTAAAATGTAGAAGTTACTCAAAAAGTTACTCAAAGACTGAACACAGACTGAACACACACTGAACACAGACTGAACACACAGACTGAACACAGACTGAACACACAGACTGAACACAGACTGAACACGCAGACTGAACACAGACTGAACACAGACTGAACACAGACTGAACACAGACTGAACACGCAGACTGAACACAGACTGAACACAGACTGAACACAGACTGAACACAGACTGAACACACAGACTGAACACACAGACTGAACACACAGACTGAACACAGACTGAACACAGACTGAACACACAGACTGAACACAGACTGAACACACAGACTTAACACAGACTGAACACAGACTGAACACACAGACTGAACACAGACTGAACACAGACTGAACACACAGACTGAACACAGACTGAACACAGACTGAACACAGACTGAACACAGACTGAAAACACAGACTGAACACAGACTAAACACGCAGACTGAACACAGACTGAACACAGACTGAACACAGACTGAACGCAGACTGAACACAGACTGAACACAGACTGAACGCAGACTGAACGCAGACTGAACGCAGACTGAACACAGACTGAACACACAGACTGAACACAGACTGAACACAGACTGAACACAGACCGAACACACAGACTGAACACAGACTGAACACACAGACTGAACACACAGACTGAACACAGACTGAACACAGACTGAACACAGACTGAACACAGACCGAACACAGACTGAACACAGACCGAACACACAGACTGAACACAGACTGAACACAGACTGAACATAGACTGAACACACAGACTGAACACAGACTGAACACAGACTGAACACAGACTGAACACAGACTGAACACACAGACTGAACACAGACTGAACACAGACTGAACGCAGACTGAACACAGACTGAACACAGACTGAACGCAGACTGAACGCAGACTGAACACAGACTGAACACACAGACTGAACACAGACTGAACACAGACTGAACACAGACCGAACACACAGACTGAACACAGACTGAACACACAGACTGAACACACAGACTGAACACAGACTGAACACAGACTGAACACAGACTGAACACAGACCGAACACAGACTGAACACAGACCGAACACACAGACTGAACACAGACTGAACACAGACTGAACATAGACTGAACACAGACTGAACACACAGACTGAACATAGACTGAACACAGACTGAACACAGACTGAACGCAGACTGAACGCAGACTGAACGCAGACTGAACGCAGACTGAACACAGACTGAACACAGAGACTGAACACAGACTGAACACAGACTGAACACAGACTGAACACACAGACTGAACACAGACTGAACACACAGACTGAACACACAGACTGAACACACAGACTGAACACAGACTGAACACAGACTGAACACACAGACTGAACACAGACTGAACACACAGACTGAACACACAGACTGAACACAGACTGAACACAGACTGAACACACAGACTGAACACAGACTGAACACACAGACTGAACACAGACTGAACACACAGACTGAACACAGACTGAACACACAGACTGAACACACAGACTGAACACAGACTGAACACACAGACTGAACACAGACTGAACACAGACTGAACACAGACTGAACACAGACTGAACACACAGACTGAACACAGACTGAACACACAGACTGAACACAGACTGAACACACATTTTTCATCTCCATGTTGACCTTTTTCCTCACAGTTTTATCGACATATTGGGACCAGGAAGGTAGAATTATATTGCACGGCAGCTCTTCTAGCTACACTGTCCTGAAGAAGCTTGGTGAAGGCGCCTTTAATTATGTGGTCAAGTGCCAAAACAACACAACAAAAGAGGAAGTGGCAGTGAAGATCCCCATATTGAATAATGACAATATGATGCCCCCAGAGTCAGAGGTAGATTTTTGGACTCCATCTGATTCTTATGACACACAGTACATTCCTTTTATTTGATTTTGTATACTTAACCACAGTTTGTACTATGTAATGTGTCATCTCTCTCTTTCCTGCCCAGTTGGCCACCATGAAAGAGATTAATGCCAGGAGTCCAGACAGCAATTACATAATCAAGTTCTTAGACCTGTGTGAGTACCGTGGACGGACCTGTCTCGTATTTGAGATGCTGGACACGAGCATCTACAATGACATATACGACCATGGGAAATTGACTCTGCGTTCTATTAGACCTATTGCAAAGCAGGTTTGTGTCATTTTAATATGGAACCAATGTATTGCTCTATGTACTGTATCTGCTGCTTATCAATGAAGACTCAAACTCTAACCCTAACCCTAAACATCAGCAAATGGAAAACTTAATCCCAAACTTGTCCCGTCTTGTTTGTTCCTGCAGCTGTTCCTGGCTTTGGGTGAACTCAAGGCTATAAATATCCAACATTATGACATCCATGAGGGAAATATCATGTTTGTCGACAAGCAGAACCAGCCCCACAGGGTAAAATTAATAGACTTTGGCTTGGCCGCTAAAGATAAGAAGGACTTGGATGAGGCTGTGGATGAGGTCGTGGATGAGGCTGTGGATGAGGTCGTGGATGAGGCTGTGGATGAGGCCAAGCCTTCGGTCGACGATGAGAACGTCCGTAGGCCCGTCTATACAAGCACTGATATGTCATCAGTCGGCTGCATCCTAGCCTTCCTCTACCTGGAAGAACGTGTTCGCGATGATTTTGATATTGACTATGAACTAGGCCTACGTGAGGAAAGTGAAAGTGAGGAATGGGTACGGGAATATGAAAGTGAGGAAAGTGAAAGTGAGGAAAGTGAAAGTGTACACAGCCAAGTGGAAACTATTTCCCAAACGTCAAATAACGCCACTGACCAGCCCAGCTGTCTGGAAGACGTGGTTCATGTAAGCACTTTCTGTTGTATCCGTTTGAAACAGCACTAGTTAATAATTACCTGTCTGAAAGGAAGGGACCGGATTAATTTATCTGAATCTGTTTCCAGGTGAATTCAAGAGACACTGATGCTGAATCTGAGGACCTGGTTCATGTAAGCGCTTTCTGTTCTATCCGTTTGAAACAGCACTAGTTAATAATTACCTGTCTCTGAAAGGAAGGGACTGGATTAATTTATCTGAATCTGTTTCCAGGTGAATTCAACAGAAAGTGATGCTGAACCTGAGGAACCGATGGCCATTGAAGAACGTGAGGACAGGATTGCTTTTGCAGACCTCCTGAAACAGATGATGCATTTCGACGAGAATCAGAGAATCTCTCCCTGTCAAGCTCTGCAGCATCCATTCATCACAATGGACCACCTGATCAATCGCTTTGAGACCAATGATTAGTAAGTGACTGTGTGTCTGCTAGTGGACATCACATATTGTTGAATGGATTAATGGTTTTATTGATTGATTGACTAACTGATTGTCATCCTTATTCCAGTCTGGAAGCCTCCCAAGCTATCATGAATGAGTGCCCACTGTTTTCAACAGACACAGTGAAGGGCTCCTCAGGTTGCCCACCAGAACAAAAGTCCTCTGGCCCCAGAAAATTGCTGCAAAGGATTCACAGATTCTTTTGTAGAGTCAAGAAGTCTGACGTAAAAATACCTACCGTCCCAGATAAAAACAATCCAGAAGTCTGTTTATCTGGTGGAGGACTACCTCAATGCTTCAATGATGAAGATTTAACTACTGCCAGATCTTCTGAAGGAGCTAAACCGACAGACGTCACTCCTGCTGTCTCAGCCTCGTCTGGAGGCCTCAGGAAATTGCTGCAGAGGATTCAGAGATTCTTTCGTCGAGTCAAGTTGTCTGACGGAAAAATACCAACAGTCCCAGATAAAAACAATTCAGAAGTCTGCGTATCTGGTAGAGGACTACATCAATGCTTCAATGGTGAAGATTTAACTGCCAGATCTTCTGAAGGAGCTAAACCAACAGACTTCACTCCTGACGTCTCAGCCTCGTCTGGAGGCCTCAGGAAATTGCTGAAGAGGATCTCCAGAGTCAAGAATTACCTTTGCTGCTGCTTGCATCCCGATGTGGAGGACTAATTATATTGTCAGATATAATCAGATTGACTAAAGCAAATGTGTAATTAATGACTTGATCAAGAGCTTCTGAAGTTGATAACATGGCATTTTAAAGTTCAATAAATGACATTAGCCTGTGTAACATTGTCTTGTAAATGTCTGCTGTTTTTCAACTCTAGTCCTTTTAAGGCTCTGCATGCTTTGTGTGCACAATGCTCTGTTCTCAGAGTCTAATCCAAGAGTACGCAATACTCTCTCTCAAGCAAAAAACGTGGAAACGTGGCAACGAGAGAGGGCAGGACTCACAGCAAAGGGTCCTAGTCTGCTGCCAAAGACTCAGCCTTGATACATGGGGCCCAGGCTCCATCTGGTCAAGAGATTTCATTCACAATTATGAAGAATACTAACTATTGCTCTCATAAAACACTTTTACCCCTCAACACCAGTCATGTCAACACATTTTTAATACAGAACTATTAATAAAACTACTAAATAAAATATTTTGTCTGTAAATGTATGTAATTCAACATGAACACTGAATTTTGTTCATGTCAGTTAATTCAATTCATACTTTCCCCAATGCATGTGCTAATGAACTGTATAAAGAAATACAGCACTATGTCATGTTCAGTCACATACCTCTGGTTGGTCCAATTAATGATAGTCTGCAAAGGTGTGTGCAAAGGGGCTTGGATGACACAAGCACAGACGCTCAGCCAACACTTTACCCTCAAATAGAGGTGTGTGTGCCGTGTCAGTCGTTTGGACACATTTTGGCGTCAGAGACGGTGACACCAAACAAAGAGAGAAAATATCCCGACTTTAACGGTTCAGAATATTTAAGGTACAACCCTTGTCAGAGCACTCTGCAGGCAGAAAAGAAGCATATAAAATAAATAATCATTGATTAACTGGAATCGAGGTAAAACTTTGAAATAACTGTGATAATGATTTGAAGTCACATGGCCTAGACACCATACCCCATACCATAGGTGAATATGAGCAAAATGACATGAAATCATCAAGGTTTAAATGTGTCCAAAATATTAAAATAACCAAACTGAAGAGACCAATTATTAGATGCATACCTTTAGGGCCCCTACAAAGCACGTGTGAAATTTCATTGAATTCTGTCAGGTGGTGTTTGAGATGTGGATAGATCATACCGCGTTACACCGCCTGGACAGACGATAACACTATATGCCCCCTTTGGCGAGGATACAAAAAGCTCCTTATCTCTGCCAGCAGAGTTGGGCGGAGGATATGTGATCACTCATGTTTGTCTGTCTGTTTGTGCACAGGATATCTCAAACAGTTGTTCTGTGGACATAGTTTGTCCAACAGTAACTAGAAAATTTGTGTCCAAGGACACAGACAACCCCGCTACTGGAAAAACTGACTTTGTGGGGACAGACCATACTAGAGTGGAGCAATTAACCAAAAATGTATCACGAATGATATTTAGAACCATTATAATCTCACCAACTGAATTTTGTTCATGTCAGTTAATTCAATTCATACTTTCCCCAATGCATGTGCTAATGAACTGTATAAAGAAATACAGCACTATGTCATGTTCAGTCACATACCTCTGGTTGGTCCAATTAATGATAGTCTGCAAAGGTGTGTGCAAAGGGGCTTGGATGACACAAGCACAGACGCTCAGTCTAATTATGCAGCTCTTTTAGGTGCTACTACTCAAACATGGAGTGGAATTTGGAGCAGCATGACATGGATGAAGAGAAGCCTGGCCCTGCCCAAGAGAAGAGGGAGCAACAGACGGAGACTCGCCATCAGGTCAATTTTCTCCTGCGCAAATTCACAAAACAACGTGTCATAGTTCACTTAATTAACTTCAGTCATATTGTCTGGTCAGTCATATGACAGACTGCAGCTTTGTCATATCCAGTGTTCCGTCTCTCATGGTTGCACTGGCCAAAATGGCTAATATATAGTGTTTTAAAAAGTTAACACTCTATCTCATCTTCAGGGTGTCAACTTATATATTAGGAACCTTCATCACAGAATTGATGATCAGCGTCTCTGGCAGGAATTCTCCCCCTTCGGTACCATCACCAGTGCAAAGGTAGGACCTCGTCTCTTCACTTAGTGGATCTTCTGTGATTAGATGGCTGTGAAACAGCTGTCATTTACTGGTACTGATGGTACTCTGGTCTAATTGCCTACCTTTTGGGCCATAAGTAGATTTTGGTCGATGCTAATTTTCATTTCTCCTTCGTAGCCCGCACTGCCCTCTGGCAAGAAAGCCAAACCTGTGGCCCAGGTACCCCTGAGCAAACCTAAGGCCTCCCAATATGTGAGGCCACAAAGTAAGTATCCTTTCAATCTATCACTCCATGATTGTGTATATTTACAGTCATTTTAAAAGCACATTAAGACATGGCAAAACAAAATTTGGAAACAGAAACACTTCTTCTTACTTGTACATGAAGCCACTTTTGTTTTATGTGTTCCGATTCCCAGAACATGCCGGCTGCCATGCATCCATCGGCACCTCGCCCAAGGAACTTTGGTCGCAAGCGGCCTGCCTTCCAGGTGGCCCAGACGATGTCTGCCCAGCCTACCGGTCAGTCAGCTCCACTCAGTCAATAGTCTACCTGCACAACAAATACAGTTCAGCTATATGGCTGATAATCGTGTCTTTATGTTGATGTTTCTGTTCCTCTGTTCACTCTTCTTGTAGCAAAACAAAGCACCAGACACCAACGAGCCGCTGCAGGAGCTGCAGCAGCCGCTCCTGTGCATTAAGTCCCTCACCTCCATGATGCAGCAGGAGTCGTACAACAGGAGGAGATGTTCATTAATCAGTAATGCTTCTTCTGTGTACTTTGTCCGATAAGTGCTACATAAATAAAGTTAATTGTTGTTCCAATTATAAAATAATTGGTGTCTGTTTTTAGCTTTTAGTGAAAATAGAATAATTTGACTGTTCCTGTGACTAATGCCAACTTGATCAAGTTTTCAAAGATGATAGTTCTACTGGCCAAATCAAAATACTTAAGGCACATGAGAGCTGCACCATGGCCAGTCTGTCCCAGCTCTGTTCACTTTAATCAGAGGGATTTACTCTCAGTGTCTGAGCATCAAGCTGCAAGACATCTGTCAGAATAATCACACCTACGGCACAAAGAAACTGTCCAACATGGCCATTAGAATGTATGTTTTTGTGTTCTCCTTAGGGAGGTCAGAGGTCACAGTGTTTTTGACAGGGATTCAGTGTCTTGTTCAACAATAGACAGCACCTTTCATGCTGATTTAAAACCTCCAGGGATTCATTAATGAATTGCACTCACACTTGCTATTATAATCATATTCTTCAATAATTTTACTTTCATTTACCTAATGTAACATACTTAGGCATCCTTACACAGCGAAATTAAGTGTTACAGCAGCACTGGAAACAAACCAAAGATATATGGAGAGTAAGGCCCATTTATTATTATTATTATTATTATTATTATTACACTTCATTGCTTCACTTTTTTCTTCTTCGTTGTTTCCGTACACATTTGTCGTGCTTTGCTTGGATTCTAGCTACACTGCCCTCAACCATTTCTAAGAATGTCTTTGTTGAAGGACGTCCACACAGTAGGATAATGTTTACTGATATGACCCCTGACGTTTAGTCTAGGGAGGATATTTCAGGATGGCAGATGAAAGGATAACATCAATGAGGAGAAACTTTATCAGCATGTAGCTGTGACCGAGCTGCTCTCTGCTGGACACATCAAGAATTACATCTACTCAACTGTAGGTGCAGTGTGAGGATTTAAAACCTAAATGTCTTTCCTCATAATGTGTCATTCCTATCATGCAGACCGGTTTGTCTGCCAACAAGACGCACATTTGTCAGTCAATATTATCTTGTTATGGACCTCATTGAATTAACACCACATGAGGGAAAGAAATACTGTTTGGTGATAGTGGATGTGTTCTCTAGATGGGTAGCAGCTGTGTCTAGCACAAAAACTGTCTCTTATGAATTTGCTCCCTGTGATTTTGACGAATTTTTAACTACGAAGACTACGAAGGCCTTTGCAGCTCACGGCCATACTGTCCTGAATAAGCCCAATCTCGTCAGATCTTGGAAGCCAAACAGGGCCAGGCCTGGTTAGTACTTGGATGGGAGAACGACTGGGAAAAACAGCTGCTGTGAGCTTTTCTGTAGGATAAAAAACACTTTTTTAAGCCAGTGGATGAATATGAAAATGGAATTGACCATATGGCACCTCAGATGACCCTAAAGTTTAAAACTTGGAGTGCAGCTGTGTTTTGCACAAAAACTGTCCATATCGATTTTGCTTCCTCTAATTATGACGATGTTTAAATAGTGCGAATCCGAAAAGCTATGCAGCTCACGGCCATACTGTCCAATATAAGCCCAATCTCGACAGATCTTGGAAGCCAAACAGGGCCAGACCTGGTTAGTACTTGGAAGGGAGACCGCCTGTGAATACCAGGTGCTGTGGGCTTTTCTATAGGATAAAAAATACTTTTTTAAGCCACTGAATGAATTTTATGATGGAATTGACCATATGGCACCTTCAGATGGCCCTAAAGTTTAAAACTTGGAGTGCAGCTGTGTTTAGCACAAAAACTGTCCATATCGATTTTGCTTCCTCTAATTATGACGAATGTTTAAACAGCGTGACTCCGAAAAGCTCTGCAGCTCACGGCCATACTGTCCTGAATAAGCCCAATCTCGTCAGATCTTGGAAGCCAAACAGGGCCAGGCCTGGTTAGTACTTGGATGGGAGACCGCCTGGGAATACCAGGTGCTGTGAGCTTTTCTATGGGATAAAAAAATACTCTTTTAAGCCAGTGGATGAATTTGATGATGGAATTGACCATATGGCACCTTCAGATGGCCCTAAATTTTAAAACGTGGAGTGCAGCTGTGTTTAGCACAAAAACTGTCTGTTATGAATTTGCTCCCTGTAATTATGACGGATTTTTTAATAGTGCGACTCCGAAAAGCTCTGCAGCTCACGGCTGTACTGTCCTGAATAAGCCCAATCTCGTCAGATCTTGGAAGCCAAACAGGGCCAGGCCTGGTTAGTACTTGGATGGGAGACTGCCTGGGAATACCAGGTGCTGTGAGCTTTTCTATGGGATAAAAAAATACTCTTTTAAGCCTGTGGATGAATTTGATGATGGAATTGACCATATGGCACCTTCAGATGGCCCTAAAGTTTGAAATTTGGAGTGCAGCTGTGTTTAGCACAAAAGCTGTCTGCTATGAATTTGCTCCTTGTAATTATGACAAATTTTTAAATAGTGCGACTCCGAAAAGCTCTGCAGCTCACGGCCATACTGTCCTGAATAAGCCCAATCTCGTCAGATATTAGAAGCCAAACAGGGCCAGGCCTGGTTAGTACTTGGATGGGAGACCGCCTGGGAATACCAGGTGCTGTGAGCTTTTCTATAGGATAAAAGATACTTTTTTAAGCCAGTGGATGAATATGAAAATGGAATTGACCATATGGCACCTCAGATGACCCTAAGGTTTAAAACTTGAAGTGCAGCTGTGTTTCGCACAAAAACTGTCCATATCGATTTTGCACCCTCTAATTATGACGAATGTTTAAATAGTGCGACTCCGAAAAGCTATCCAGCTCACGGCCACACTGTCTTGAATAAGCCCAATCTCGTCAGATCTTGGAAGCCAAACAGGATCAGGCCTGGTTAGTACTTGGATGGGAGACCGACTGGGAATACCAGGTGCTGTGAGCTTTTCTATGGGTTAAAAAAAATACTCTTTTAAGCCAGTGGATGAATTTGATGATGGAATTGACCACATGGCACCTTCAGATGTCCCTAAAGTTTAAAACGTGGAGTGCAGCTGTGTTTAGCAGAAAAACTGTCTGTGAAGACTTTGCTCCCTGTGATTATTATGACGAATTTTTAAAAAATGCGACTCCGACAAGCTCTGCAGCTCACAAGCATACAGTCCCGAATAAGCCCAATCTTGTCAGATCTTGGAAGCCAAACAGGGCCAGGCCTGGTTTGTACTTTGATGGGAGACCGCCTGGGAATACCAGGTGCTGTGAGCTTTTCTATGGGATCAAAAATTCTTTTTTAAGCCAGTGGATGAATATGAAAATGGAATTGACCATATGGCACCTCAGATGGCCCTAAACTTTAAAACTTGGAGTGCAGCTGTGTTTAGCACAAAAAATGTCTGTTATGAATTTGCTCCCTGTAATTATGACGATTTTTTAAATAGCGTGACTCCGAAAGCTCTGCAGCTCACAGCCATACTGTCCTGAATAAGCCAAATCTCGTCAGATCTTGGAAGCCAAACAGGGCCAGGCCTTGTTAGTACTTGGATGGGAGACTGCCTGGGAATACCAGGTGCTGTGAGCTTTTCCATAGGATAAAAAAGATTTTTTCAAGCCAGTGATGAATGTGATGATGGAATTGACCATATGGCTCCTTCAGATTGCCCTTAACTTTAAAACTTGGAGTGCAGCTGTGTTTTGCACAAAAACTGTCTTTAAAATATATTAAAGGGGACACAAGGAGGACACAATAAACTAATAGACAGAGAATACATGAGCAAAGGGAAAGGGAGCAAACTGGAACTAAACACAGAGACTAAAAGACAGACAGGAACCAAAGGAGTAAAACTGATCATAAGAGACGACAACAGGAAGTGTAAAGCAAAACACAAGGCAAGGAAGAAAGCTTACAAAATAAAACAGGAAACAGAGGAGATAAATCATGAAATGAACCTTACAAACTAAAAGGAACTAAAAAACTTGGATCATATACGTGACATTTTCTACTTCTGTGTGGCGCATAAGTCCCATATATGTTTATCTTGAAATCACATCTGTCAAAAGCACATTCTACGGTTTCACGTCTTTTCAAATTGGAATTTATACATTGAAAATAGTCTTTGGTATTTGGATAAAATGAATCACAAATTTTACATCTGAAAGATTGGACAACTTGAAATGAATTGAGAGATCTATACAAGTGTGTGTGAAGATCACCCCATGATGGAGAAGGACAGTTTAAAAGAAAACAGGGTCCAGACTATCTATGACCAAAAGTACCATGCTTCACTCAGTAATGCATGATGATCGCTGTTAATGCAGCACCGAAGGCAGACAGGGGTTGTGTATGATTTCAATATGTTTCTCTCACTCACACATTGACTCATTTGTCTCATCAGCACTTCACTTCTCATAACATCTCACAATGGCATTTAAACAATGACACGCATTGACATATTAACATTTAAACATTTAACACGCATTGATTAGTAATATTAGTTGTTTTTTTTAATTAATATTTGGTGAGCCAATACTTTTGGTCTTACCAGCATCAGTAGAGAATGGGTGAGGCCCTCCCCCAACAGAGAGGCAAGCAGAAAGCTGCTTACCTTGTGGCCTCTCTCTGTCGAGGCTGCACCCACCGCTCTCAACCGAGGCTGTGCCGTTTGATGAGCTCCAAAAAATGCTCAATCCAATCCCGTTCGTGTCGCCAAGATTATGTGGTAGAAAAACTTTGATGAGGTAGAAGGAGAATTTTCAGATCTTTTTATGACATGCAAAGACCTGGGGCCTCATTTATAAACTCTGCGTAAGCACAAAAGAAGGTGTACGCCGCTTTCCCAGCAATCCATGGGCTTTATAAAAGGCAAACTTGACGGGAGAATGTGCGTTCCTCCACGGCAACTCTGACCCATGCTTACGCACAGAAATGGAGAAACGGGGAAACAGATGGTGATGTCTTGATGCTTCAGGAGGAATTCTGCTGTACAAGCCTGAAAACGTGTGCAACATTGTGAGGCGTGTGCTGTGCTTCACAACGTGGCACAGATGAAGAATGTGCCATTACCTCCCATGGTTGTGTTGGTCGTGTTGGTAGTGTCGACCCGAACCTCGACCCCTTTCCCCCAAACGTTTGAGGCAAACCGACGTGTTAATGTGATGCATCGGTTGTAAATAAGATGACACGAAGTATGGAAATGACACTAATTATTTGCCAGATGTTTTAGTGAAGTGATAATTTCCCCCAACACATTTTTAATTTCTCACAATTCTTTTGCAACTTCATTTATTGTATCATTTTGCCTCTGAAGAACAGCCTCTGTGAGGACACGGCTGCTGCAGGTCAGGGTGCATGAAGTGGAGTGGAGACGCCCGGCGCACACCTTTCCTCTGCTGCACCACCGCTGACCCTGCTGGAACATTCAGCAACTACAACAGAGAAACTATTTAGTGAATAAAGTCTCACTTCTTGTAAATAGAGTCCAATGTTTGTGCATAATTGTGTTAACACAACCTGAATGTATCTGGTTTACACTCGTTTAAAACAAATGAATACAATCTTCCTACCTGAGTCATGCCATCCGCCCTGCATGGAATCTGTCTCCCTCCGTCTCCGTCACAACTCAGGAGAGATTCCACGATTATGCCAGCTTCTGATCAAATGAGGTGAGTTCCGGTTTCCTGACTCCACCGCCCGTGGCACACACACTCCGCCGGTGTAACGCGATGAGCTTCTTTACATCGACTTTCAGGTGGGACCACTTCTTTTTGACCTCTGCCACAGTCCGACCTTCTGAAAAGTTAACTTATTGTCTGTGAGGTTGTAGGTTCTTACAGCAGAAGTAAGAATGTACATTCATACAACTCAACATACCTTTATTCTTTGCTTAGTGTTCTGTTAGACAGTTGTGTGGCCACAGTCCTTCTTCCCCACAAAGTGGTCAGTCTGTTGTCTTTCTGATTTTCACACTTGCACCCTGTGTTTAAAGCCAAAGCAAAAACATCCACTGCCTTTGGAGGGTGGTAGGCGCTAATGTTGATTTTATGCTGTCCAAAAAAGGCAAAGTGTTCTTTGGTCCATGTTTATCACTGTCACAAACGTAAAATCCTGACCTTCATACGCATAATTCCTTATCACAGCTGTAATGATGCACATAAACATTAGCAGTGTGTTATCATTTGGATTCACTCAGGGAATGAGGCTGACATAACATGACATGCATGAAAGTGACACTAACATTACACAGAAATCATGTAGACTTGTGCGCCTGCTTCAATTTTTTAGTAAAAAAGTATTCATATATCAATAATTAAATAATAATGAAATTTTTTATGGCAGCCAAGGCAGTCATTGGTGAGGATAGATGAAGTATGAGGAGGGAGATAGTTGACCGCATTCTTCAGTATCAGCAGTTGTCTCAGTTTAGAGTCCACCTCCTCTTCATTTCTCATCATTCATCATCCTTAGGAAATTTGTGACAGTGCTGTTTTGCAAATTGTGGCATCCAGGAATGACACAATTGTGAGACAGTGACACAGCTGACCAGCAGACTGAACTCTTTCTTAAGAGTTTATTGCCTCACAATCTTGCAGGAGACCCGCTGTTACTGTGACTGCATACTCTGGCTTTTTCCAATGATAGGGGAGGAACAGTTTCAGAGGAGTGATGACACTATGTCCTGGCTTCAGAGCATCATGGAGCCATGTTTTCACACCTGCATAAAAATCCTCAACTCAAAGCCAGAGAAAAACAGTTGATGGTGCAGCTCCACAACACAGTGTTTACATAGCTTACAGTCTTTTCTTATGTTTTCAGCTACTTTTTCACACATTCTTTCTCTCACACATTTAATGTGTTTTGAAACAAATCACAGAATTTGCTTAACATAGTCTTTAAATACCCATAATTGTGTTTTTACATCTTGTGTTTTTACAGAGTTATTAGGATTCATCCTCTGATAACCATAAATGTCTGTGCAAAAATTGATGAAATTAATGGTAATCCATCAAATATGTGAATCCAAAAGTTCTTCCTTTTTAAGTGCATGAAAATTGTACATTAACAAATGCCACATGAAAATACTAGCATTTCCAGAGTGTTCAACCTCCCTTCAATGAGAAAGAAAAAAATAAGTGGACGTTGATTTTCTAACTCTTTTGCAGGAATACACCATTGACATCTTCTTTGCCCAGACATGGTATGATAGCCGACTCAAGTTTAACAGCTCAAAGAAGCTGCTAATGCTCAACAGTAACATGGTAGGCAAAATCTGGATTCCCGACACCTTCTTCAGGAATTCCCGCAAATCTGACGCCCACCGGATCACCACCCCCAACCGCCTATTGAGACTGTGGAGTAATGGGAGAGTCATGTACACACTGAGGTAGGACAGTTATGCACCCAGTTTTCTACCAACATTTTATCGTGTTTGTGCAGCTTTAATGTGTGCATCTGTGTTTTTATCATGTAGTTCTCTTGTAGGTGTCCCAAATTTATCAGAGCATGATGTAATGGTCTTTTTTTCTGCATTCGTTGGAATAATTACAGAGAGAACATGAAATACCTTAACTGTGTTCAGTCACACTTGGGAGGGAAAAACAATGCTGAAACTTGCTTTTTCTCTGTCACAATTCTGTTTTTGTCAGGTTGACTATTAATGCGGAATGTTACCTTAAGCTGCATAACTTTCCAATGGATGAGCACTCGTGTCCATCATCTGCTCCACCAGTGGAGAGAAGAGGTCATCCAGTCCCATTTTGTCTGACAGACTAAATGAATTATGCACCCTGTTCTCGTCTGATTCATGCTGTCTGTGTCATCCTTCATTTTTCTCATGCATTGTGCATTGTGCTCTCATGTCTTGTCATGAACTTAAAGTGAGTTTGTATGAGGTATTTATTCATAGTAGAAGAGTGTATTACCCACAATAGATGGCGAGCAGCATGATTATATATAAGAACCTCATACAACCCCAATTCAAATGCCCCAACTATCCCCTCAGTGTTCCACACAGTAGTGAATAATCCAAAGACCATTTCATGGAGTTGAAGACAGATATCAGCTCAAGTACAGTCACATTAAAAGTCATGAATTGAGCTCAAACCAGTGATTTCATCAATGAAAGACTGAAATTTGATTTGATTCAATGCCTAAAAGAACACGAGTTCTGCTTCCAGCAAGTATCCTCCTTCAGTTGTGCAAATAATATTTCCTTAGCCTGTATAAATGCAATGAAGATGTAATGGGGGTCTGTGTTGTTCCACCTCTGAGACGGCAGAGGAGGTAGTAGCAGAGCGAATCTCACATCTGTATGAATGCAAGGCAGAAAGGCAGGACAGGGCTGTGACATTTCAACGATGTATTTTGTGTGCGGCCCACAATCGGAAGACTTAAAAAGCAGCTCGTAGCAGTTGGCTGTTAGTTCAAAGAGGAAGATCAACCAAAAATATCTTCACATTGGGGAGACTGGTTGAGGTCTTGGAGCTCCTTACCCTCTGACCAGAGGATGAGATCAGTTAACATGTACTGGTGAAGGTGAATGTTTTTTTGCCATGTTAATCCATTGTTTAAAAAGTGCTGCTTGATGCATACGTAAGATGTCACACTAGATGCTAATGCTGCTGTGTCATCATGCCTCTTCTGCTTGTGGAACTCCGGCTCGCTACTTAAAATCACACACAGACAGCTGAAGATATCTTACCACTGCGGGGCGTTGGCACATGGGGTGCCTGCTTAAACCACTGCACTATCTGCACCTCGCATTAAGTGATCTTAAGCAAAGTGCCAAATCTGGAAGCCTTTACAAGAACTACAAGTCATTTAGGAAGTCACTGAAAAGAGACATCATTTGTAGTTTACAGTAGGTGTGATATTTATTTCTCAGAGTTTGGAATATTTTCAACCCTTGCAAAGAAGAACCTTCTCTGTGTAAAATAAAACAATTTAGAATTGAGTCAATTAAAGTGTCATCAGCAGACAAACTTTTATACCAATTTAAAGATTGCAAAAGGAATTTCTTTCCTCCATCAATGTACATCTCAGGTAGATAAATTACCTCCTCACCGTGTTTTGCATGGGAGTAAGCACTAGTTTACATTTGTACAAAACTCCATATACTACCTGTCATGCAGGAATCCCTACAAAAGCTCATGTTTACCTACCACATACTGTAGTGTACAGACTATTGAATTTGAAGACTCCTTGTCATCAGACTGTCCAGGTCAAATCCATCTTGAATGCTCCCCTTTGCCTTGCCATGGTGCAATGTTCCCATGTTATGCACATTATACGGAATGGTAGGTCTCAACCTTGTGTTGGATACTACAGGTATCAGTAAGTCCTCTAATTGATCTATTATGTGTATCTATTATGCGGGGTTCTGTAGATGGTTATCCTAAGAATGAGATCATGTACCGGTGGCAGAGACAGGCGGTGGAGGTGGCAGACCAGCGGTACTGGAGGCTCTACCAGTTTGCCTTCGTAGGATTAAGGAACTCCTCTGATGTGGCAAACACCCAGTCAGGTGAGAGAATATGGACAAGTCCTCTTACTTGTTCTCAATCTTCAGTTTCACATGAGGCACTAATAATGCAAGGGTTTGATGACATTTCGAGAGGAATGCACATTTATTATTGTGTTCCATTTATGTTACCATAGAGAAATGCTCAGAAGTCATTTTTAGGTCTCAAGTCTTTGAGGTTGCGTACAAGTCAAGTCCTAAGACTGATGGTCGTAATGAGCGTTCTATCATCTTCTGCAAGCCATCTGGTTTTCTTAGACCAAAGCTTAGGTATCGATAAGGAATTCAACTAATGTCTCCTTTATCCTTTAGCATACAGTATCATCACTGACATTGTTTGATGATTTGGTCACTTTAAAAAGGCTATTGAAGTGCATTCTGAAATTACATCATGCCACTGTGTCATGCGTAATGGTGCATCACAGAATCCAATATGTTCCAGAGTTAAGTCGTACCATAGAATATTTAACGTTCTCCTTGGAGGTCACAGACGTCTCAATCATGCCTGTTGATGTCCTTAATGAGGAAGTAGTGTCTTCACTAAAGCAGATACCCAGATGTGACTGAGGTTCATATGGAAACAAATGTGTCTGTCAGTGGTAAATGTTACAGTGCTTACTGTACAGGGATCTGCAGACACCCTGCCTGAATGTAATCAGATCTTTCAGCTGTGCATTCTTGAGGAAACGCTGTGTTTTCTAGTGACAGATATATGTGTTTGGTACAGGGAGCATTATGGTGCATTTGAGCTGTCTGCCACACCGACTAGAGAGGTTGTCCTGATTGAGCCTGGTGACCTGAAGGACCCACATCCCCTTGTGGACTACATGGTTGGGGGTTTGCCATGGTAATGTTGAAAAGAGTCGTCATCGTGAAAGGTAAGTGTCATCATTTATTCACTCACCTCCTCCTCATCTCTTGCTGTTTTCCTGCTCCTCTCCTCATGATCTCCTCTTCCACCCCTCTTTCTCCCCCTCCTTCTATTCTCCTCTTGTTCCTCTCCTTGTCTTTCTCTCCTACCCACTTCCTGTTCCTCCACTTCCTCTTCGTCCAAATGTACTTTATGTCATGATGGCATAAAATAATATACTTTACTATAAGTACAGATACATAAAAATGTGTTTGAAGCAAACATACTTGAAACATACTTTGCACTATTTCAGTTATAAATATTTAAAGACACTTGAGGACATTATTTCTTTCGTGAGGTTGGCTCTTACAAAATCTGTAAAATTATTTTTATTTCATCTCAAATCTAATTCCAGTGTATTGTTTTTTTCTACATCTCCTTTGTTTCTGCTCTAGATTAAAGGTGTTCCATAATGGCAGATCCAGCTGTCCTGCAGATCATCTTTGGTGATGAGTCTGACTCAAGAAAACTGACCTTGGCTTCTGGAATTCCAGCAACAGTGGAAGAACTGCATACATTAATAATGACATTCTTTCAATTGAAAGAGGACTTCGGGTTGCAATACATGAATGCTGACCTTAATGTGTTCACGAACCTAACTTCGATGGCTGAAATTGGAAATTAAAGCACACTGAAAGTAATATACTCCCCTATCTTATCATCTGAGGAGCCTCCATCACTTTGTACCCATTAAACTCACCTGGGGAGACCTCACTTACCACTTCCATAGAGCCATCCTGCAGTGATGATACACTCTACACTTCAACCCCACATTCATCTCCAGAAACTCAGCCCTCAAATTGTCCATTTGGCCCAAGGTTTTTGTAATCCCCAAATTCACCTACGAGGCTGAATTTGAACTACAACTAAAGAAGACAGACTTTGAGACAAATGGAACATATTTCAACCCTGGGCCAAAGCTGAAAGGAGTCATCCTTGATGGCCTCGCCCAAGAAATGTTGAAATATCCAAAAGACTATCAGTGTGAAGAGGTAGCAGCAGCTTTGACGAGGACCCATCCTTGTTTGGGACAGCTGGGATCCAAAACAGGATTTTGGGGATGGAAACAGTCACTCAAGTATAAAATGCAAAATATGGAACAAAGCTCGGGCGACTGGGACATCCTGAAATCTGTGTGAACTCCTTGAAGCACAAACGAGAAGGCCAAGGAAAAGCTGCAGCAAACATCAAGAAACCAAGAACGGCTGAGGTTAACTACGTTCCTCTGCACCCAAAAGGTGAAACCACAGAAAGCTGGGAGAAAGACAGAATTGCTTTACTGTCAGAACTGAAAAAGTGAGACAATGAAGTGGTGATAAAAGCAAACATGAAAAAAACTTTCTCCCACAGAAGACTGGAAATAGTGGAGCAGAGGCCCATGATAGAAGAGTTCAAAGACAGATGGCCTGTTTCAGCAGAGTGAAGGAAGCAAAGATGAATATTTTGACGTGTTGACGGTTTTTACTGTTGTCCTTGATGATTAATGGCTGCACAATTTGAATTAGTCAATAATCCAGCATTCTTATATATTACAATAAACGGGTAACAAGTACCTGTATCTAATATTTTTCAGGTGAATGCAGAGTTCATGCTGATCACCACCAAGCCACTGCAATCAAAGTTCATGTCACAGCTGGACCACTTCTCAGACAAGCTGATACAGATCTTCCAGCACAAAGGAGGAGTGAAGGGGCAAAGGGTCAAGAAGGTCCTGGAAATCAATGATTCGGTTGGTAGAAATGCAGAGAACATCCTTTTCACTGTATTATTGTAAGGTTTCCTTGTCCATAGATGCTCATTTAAACAAAGTTGAAAACATAAATGGGAAATGGCCTGCTTATATAGCACTTTAAAGTGTTTGCATTTCATTCACCCATGCATGACATGGAACCTGCTGTCACCCATTTCTAACTAGATTTTATCTTGATTTGTTGCCCCTGCTTCAGAGTGACATCAAGGGAGGGAGGGATGGAGCGAGGGAGAGGGATAAGTGTCAGTAGAAATATGCAGGACATTCAAATGTACAAGAAATATAAATATACAAATACACGAGTATATGCTAGACTTCTGTACATTGTGCAGAATTGTGTTAAAGTGAGGAGTGCAGGATGGAATGAACATTCTACATGGTAACTGGTGCTAAATCACTGAATGTGTGTTTATCAGACTGATGGCCTGTGGGAAGAAACTGTTTTGATGTCTGGTTGTTTTGGCGTACAGAGCTCTGTAACGCCTACCGGAGGGGAGGAGATCAAACAGTTTGTGTCAGGGGTGAGATGGATCTGCAGCCATGTTTCCTGCCCTCTTCCTGGTTCTAGACATGTACAAGTCCTGAATGGCCGACCCAAACCAGACGGTGATGGATGTGCAGAGAACAGACTGAATGGTAGCAGTGTAAAACTGAGTCAGCATCTCCTGAGGCAGGTTGAACTTTCTGAGCTGACGCAGGAAGTACATCCTCTGCCGCCTCTGATGTCCTTCAGGTGGTTCAGCACAAGTCTTTCAAAGGACTTCATGACCACAGACCTCAGGGCAACAGGCCTGTACTCATTTAATCCTGTGATGGAGGGTTTTTTGGGGACCAGGATGATGTTGGAGCGTTTGAAGCAGGAGGGAACTTCACACAGCTCCAGTGACCTGTTGAAGATTTGTGTGAAGATGGGGGCCAGCTGGTCAGCACAGACTTTCAGGCAGGAGGGTGACACCATCAGGGCCTGGTGCCCTTCTGATCTTTTGTCTCTGAAAGAGCTGACACACATCCTCTTCACAGATCCTCCTCCTCTGGCCTGGTTGAACAGGATTCTGTCCCCACTTCTGTAGGCCTCCTCCTTGGCCTGGCGAAGCTTTCTGAGGTTGGCTGTAAACCACGGTTTGTCGTCGTTGTCGCTGCAGGAGGTTTTTGTCGGCACACACATGTCTTCACAGAGGCTGATGTAGGATGTCACAGTGTCAGTGAGTTCATCCAGGTCAGGAGCAGCAGCCTGAAAAACACTCCAATCAGTGCAGTCAAAGCAGGCCTGTAATTCACACTTTGCCTCGTTGGTCCATCTCCTCACAGTTTTGACCACAGGCTTAGCAGAGCAGAAAATTACATATTATGTGTTTAAAATATATGGAATAGAAATCAATTAATATATGTATTTAAAATTATTTGCAATTTTCATCAAACATATATGAATGTTGGTCCATTTATATACAAACTGTTGAACCAAACAGTCATTTGTGACAAAGTTTCATGTTCATATTTATAGTTGCCAACTGTGCAAATATAAGCCTATGTGATCACATGAAATCACACCTTTGAGTCTGCGCTCATGTGACTGGCTGAAAAATAAGGAGACATCTGATTGGCTACAGATAATTCCCTTTTGAAAAAAATGTATTTGTGAATGAAACCACGGCAGGGAAGTCTAAGAACATCCACACACAGGTGTTTCTGATGCAGGTTCAACAGTTTGTATATCATACAAATACTGCAAATACTTTTAAATGCATATATTTGGATTTTGACTAAATATTTATTTCAAACAAATATTTGTGTGGGCATCAGAAATACAATTGTGAACCTTCCTGTTAAATTTTTGAGTCATACATTGATAAATATTCTTGTTTCCATTTACAAATATTTTTATGAAGAGTCATTTATATAAATCAATCAATACATTTCTGGATCCTACGTCATTCATCTGATTCCACTGTTTATGATGAAAACATCCTATGGCTCACCACCATCCCTACCCACAGCTAGATGTCTGAGGTCAAATGTTTGGTGCTGAGGTTCAGGCCACGTCTGTCTATCAATTGCACCAAAATGTGATTTGGCAGCAGTTGGCATCCGACCCATCAACTAATGAACTGAGCAACTAGTCTGCTTATCTAAACTGCAGTTGATGATCTATGAATCCTTTATATTTGTGCATATAGTTTTCTGTTGGTGGTGTTTAGCATTCTACTGAACAGAAGTGTTCTGTGTTTGTGTTGTTCAGGACTCCACCACTGAGGATGCAGAGAGGGACATTGGAGTCATGGGGATTTACATGATCTGAAAAGATGGGGATGAGGAGCCAGAGGACGTGGGGATTGTGATCGAAGGCATCAAAGTATTGGAACCAAGGAGGCAGTGTCATCATGGGTTTCATCTTGTGTTTGGGCTCATTTATGCCCCTGATCTAATCTTTCCAGACAACCTCAGGTACACATTTGAGTTTTTTCAGAAGATCATAATGAATCTAGATGGACACAAACTGAATACAAAGATACAGCAGCTGGAAATCAAGTTGTTTGCATAAGAAGTGAACAGATGATTAAGTACATTTTCAAGTTTCCTCATCAGATCTGTAGGAAGTTTTGTCTTTGTTGTTTTTTAGAACAAGAGACCTCCATGATGTTCATGTCCATTCTGTTTTAGATGGCCAATAGCTGCATTCTCCTGAGCAAGTGTGTCTTGCATCTTTCACATTTTGTGGTATCAAAAACATTGATATCTTGATGTGTGTATTCATGTACTGATGTTGAATTGAGGGTTATTATATTAGATGATTTCCATTTTGGTGTCAGCATTTAAAAAATGTGTAAGCTGCACTTTATAGATCCTGTTGGGTCCGACTCTGATATTTGTTCTTTAAACCAAAGAAATGTGGACACAGTTGTGTCATGTATTGTTGGTGTTGAGCACATTTTCAATAAAACACCAAGTTTTTATTGGTTTTGTCTCATGCGTCTTAATGGGAGATCAAATGAGAGATAATTTTACCTGATTTCATTATGAATTAATTACTTAAGTTTAAGTTGGACAAATGTAAATCAGTTTCACTTAATGCCATTATTTTATGTTTGCTATGTTTAATTTTAAGAAAGCTCACCGCACTCACGACCAGGGGATATGCTAAGGTGCCAGAACACAATTCTTTTTTAGCTTAATCAAAAATATTCTGCATACTTCGATACATGCAAGTATCTTTAATAAACACAAATGCTAAGCTTTAGATCACAGGACCTTCATCGGGGAAGTACAACCATCACAAACAGAGACAGGTTCATATGAAAGCAAGAGCATCAATCCCATCAGCGGATGAGTTACACCTGTGCTGGGTCTCCAATGTTCAGCTGGGGATTGTAGTCCAGCAGGCATACCTGTAGTTCTCATGGTGCACATATGGAGATCCACAGTAGATGGGAAGTACAGTGACAGAATGCACAGACGCATGGACCCACAATAAGCAATAAAGTATTAGACAACCACAGCTGAACATGAAAATAACTAAACATATGTTTTATATTTAATATATTATAAGAGGTGGAGAGAAAACTGTACCCACATCAGGAAGACCGTCATAAAGTACAGTTCCTAAGGTGAATAATATATTTAAGATCTGGGATGTTTAAAATCAAATGTTTTATGGGTATCGTTACATTGGGCACAATTGCCACACAGCTAGTTACCATTTCTTAGAGGTGCCAAGAGGGTCTGGTTAGGGGCTGTGTATAAACTGGCCTTGACCACCTGGTGTTTGCTATGTTTAATAAAATTGACTTGGAATAACTCAGATAAATTAAATTGCATGGATGTTCTTAGTCTCAATTGGGGCTTCATATATTTATTGGATGGAAAACCTGCCCACAATTTAATTGAGTTCATCCAATGAGTCATTTTTTTGAGTGCATGAATAAATGAAATAGAGCATTTATTGCAGTCCAGTTATAAGTTATTTATGGTCATGTCACATACATGCAGAATGATTGGAAATGCAGCTTTTGGAACACAATTAATGTGCATCGGAAAACTTGACATACATGTATTAAAGTTTCCTTCTGTTCATATTTTACCATCTCAGTGTTATTACAGTACATAGTATTGGACAGTGTTGAGTGAAATGTTGAGAGACAACACATGTTGTTGTTTTGAATGAAAGTCTCTGATAAGAGTTTATAAATCAGAAGTTTTTACACACTAACCTGTGACTTCTTGTCATTTTTTCTGCTGTCCTCAGTTTCCAATCCTGAGACCGGTAACAAAGGTCTGAGCTACATGTCTGCTGCCACTGCTTCCAGTCTTTATGGTAAGCTAAGCTAACCATGTCCTTCATACTGAACACACACAAACACACGACTTTGACATCATCTAATTATCTAACTCAGAAAGATTCCAGAAATGTCAACAAGCTTTGCAGGAATTAAAGGGTTTACATCCCACAATTATAACTGTTGCTCTATTTGTTTTCCACTGCTTTACATTGTGCTGTGCTTTGTTTTAGTAAAACCATCTTCTCACTCACCATCACCACAAGTCATATCTGTAGTTTCATCTGCTTGTACAGCAACAATTAAGGCGTCTGATGCCTCTCAACAATTGACTCCTGAATACTGAATATAGAGTCTAAAAGTTCCCTCTAAACGGTGCTGAGCCCTTTTAAAGTAGGAATGATCATTATTATGTTTCTCTTTCCCATGTTGGTGACAAGATGTAGATCAGCAGACATACCAGTGACTCAGTGAAGCTTCACTTGGGCCCAGCAGTGCTTTGGGCTAATTGCTAATATCAGCATGTCAGCGGCTCACAATGATAATTGTAACATGTTGATTTTTGTCAGGTATGATGTTTACTATGTTCACCATCAGCTGAGACTGATGGGAATGACGTTTCACTACTATCCATTAAAATTCTGAACTAATCCTGGCTTTAGATGAAAAGTGAATGGATCACCAGCGATAACAATTCATCCACAGATGAAATGTGTGCAACAAATTTCATGTCACTCATACATTAGTTAATTTGACAGAATGTGATCTTATCTACAGCTGTGCTCTTACAGGTGGCTTTAGCTGAAAGGCCAAGGCCTACATATGTTTTCTGGGAAACATGAACAACTTTTTTTCTGCTAATTTATTCAGTATAAGCTGATGTATTCAATATAAGGAAGTACACAGTTTGTACATTTCACTGTGCTGCTCAGCAGGAGACAGTGATAAGGGCTATAGAGCCATTTCACTGCATGTAGTTGTGTTATAATGTGACATATACTTTATCATATCTCTTCTCACTGGACAGTGATTCATCTGTCAGCAGAAATCTTGGTAAATCTGGTCTGAGGGTGTCCTGTCTCGGGTTAGGTGAGTCCATTTACAACTCAAATAAGTCTTTGATTATCAACAGAAGTACAAACTAAAGAACTGAATAATCAAACAAACTCAAACGCTCCTCAGTCGGCAGGTCAACATCTTTGAGTCGTCACTCATGCAGTCATTTTACGTTCATTCATTTTCTAAAAGTTTGGTATGCAAGCGTTGTTGAGGAATGCAATGTCTTGCTGCTCACAGCCCTTTTTCCTTGAACATAGACTGTGTTTCTCATGGTAGAGTCTTAACTGTGTTTACTGAAGTTGGTTTTCGGTTCCTGAACCCATGTAGTAAAATGCTTCATAGAATCATGTTGGTTTTTAATGCAGTGTCATCTGGGGGACCAAAGGTCACAGGTATTCACTATTGATTTTCACCTTTGCCCCTTACATGCAGAGATTTCTCCAGATTCTCTGAATCCTTTTGATGATATTATGACTGAAGATGGTGAAATCTTGGAATTCCTCGTAATGGTAGGTTGAGAAACATTGTTGTTAAACTCTTGGACTATTTGCTCACACAGGTTTTCTTTGGTTGTGAATGATACGACATGATACCACCACCTGTTACCAATGAACCTCTGTACTTGTGGAATGATACATTCAGGCGTTTTTGAGCATTACACAACTTTCTCAGTGCTTTGTTGCTCCTGTCCCAACTTTATTGATACATGTTTTTGGCATAAAATTCAGAATAAACATATATTTAGAAAAATCAATTCAGTTGATGAGGTACAACTTTAGATATATTGTCTTTGTGTATTTTAGATTGAAGTGAATGTCAAAAAGGACCATAAAATGACCACATTCAGTTTTAGTTATCATTTGGTAAATATTATGTAAGACTTGCTAAAGGTTGTTTTTGTTGCTAATGCAATTGTTCATTTGTTAGAGTAAGACTGGATTATTTTGCCCCTCATAAATGACATGGTCTTACTTTGAATGTGAGCAGACTCAATGCTATCTTCTACCCAGCCAAACCTCCAGGACCAGGATCTCAGTGAGAGGATCCCACAGCTGACTGCCAAACAGCAGAGGGACTTTGAACGGTTTCCCTCGTAGCTCCACCAGGTGCTTTTGGCTGAGCCCCTGTGTCTCATGGGAAATGTGGTTTTCATGAGTGTCAAAGTTGACTAACTTCAGCTGGTACTGGCCTTTTTCAGGACCTGGAAAAACAGACAGTGTGTTCAGGAAATCACATTGAGCTAAAGAGTTTAGAAGGAACATCACAATCAGAAGGAAAGAGATGAAAAGAAAAGAAAAAGTGTACAGCCTCTGTCACATACCTTTGCTGGACCATCCTTACATTCTGTCACATACTCTGCTTTACAACCATGCTGCATTCATAGCAGTCATTGTACAGGTATTAGCACTGCAGTGACTAAAATACTGCAGAAGTGAAACACTTGAATCAACAAAGCAGAAAATAAATATACAAATTCTTCAGTAGAATAACCTGATAGTCACTCATTTCAACTCTAATGACCTGATTTGTGTTGAACTAATACTTGTGTGTGACTCATCTGAAATGGGAGGTTAAACGTTTGTTAGAAAGTGTTTTGCAAAGACATAAATGAGATTATTGAGTCTTAATTTTTTTTTTCAAATACAAGACATCTCATCAATGCTATGAAAACAAACCATGTGATTTGAAACTCAATTCAACTCTAGAGAAGAAAAAAACCTTAAAGGAAGGCATGATTTCAGTGAACTCACCACAGATGTTGTGTGTTGTCTGCTGCATGCAGTCCATTGTCTGACAGCATGAGCTACAAGTGACAGAAGGAAAGACACGCAGGCTCCACCTTTAAACACTGAGAAACATCTCACTCTGCCTCTTTTGTTCCGTCTCCTGCTCACACTGGTCAATAGTGACATCTTAGCACGTGTCGTGTTTAGTTTAGGTGACAGTTTATAAAAGGCACCAGAGAGGGAAGTTTGATTTCATTGTCCAACAGTTGCTAATTCAAGTCTGAAGTCTAGATTGTAATATTGGATTGCTTTATATTCTATTTATACTTGTGTGTTTATGCAGATAAAGCAGAGAAAACATACCACCAGACACGACAAAGTGTTCTGTTTACATTAAAGCTTATTAAATAAGAGATTGTTTGCCATATGATGGTCATTGGATTTATTGAATTAATATCTACTTGTCATCACTTAAACCCCGTTTCAGAGAGAACTGACTCAGTTTACTACCACATATTTATGTGCTATTCATTTCACATTAACTCTCTACCTTTCTGTGATACACAATACTCCTGCAAAATTAGTTACTGACCAAAAAATATCTATTGGTGTCAGGGTGAAAATCTGTAGCCTTACACTTTTTCCATCCATTTTTCCATCTGTTATCAGCGAGTGAAGAGGTTGTTCAAACTGACCGTCTGTCTTCTTTGTTTTACAGACTCGTGTTCTTTCATTGTGTGAGACTATGTGGAGACAAAGCTGTTACAAAGTGCATTCAGAAAAATGAGTGGTAGGATCAGAGGTACTGCTATCACTGGTTAACAATGAGACAAATGATAAATGATCAGAAAACAAACAGCATGCTCTTTGAGGCTGTTTAAGCTGAATGCTAACATGATGACATGAACATGAACACGATAAGCTTCTGACAAGGACAATTTTAAACAGGTATCATTTTAACCACCTCCACCAAAGTGGTGGACCGACCATATTGTATTTGATTCATTCCTAAAAGCCACTTGATTTCAAAACATGTCTGTGTGATTTGGGACTGATTCATCAAAGTTTTCACATGTGCCGTCTATGGAGAGGCAGTATGTTATGTGATGAATACCACATACCTCTCTCTGGAAAAGAAGAAGCTCATCTAGTCTGACATCATTTGCTGTGACTTCACCTCAGCAGGTGTGACAAGTGACCGGAGAAATGTCAACATTCACATTTCAAAATAATCAGCGTCGCACAATGATGTCATCATAAGAACATGCCCAGTTAAGAATGACTATGATGAGGACAGAGGTTAGGAGCTATTAGTTATTAAAGATTCTCATTGTATGTCTTACCTAAGTCACTTCATACAGTACAAACTCAAAATGCTGCACATTATAATGAGATTATGTTTAGTGTTTGAATGACTGAAGCTCAGTATGATGACATATGAATTATGTGCATTATGACATAATGTCATATTCTAATTCATGTTTTTAAACCAGTCCAACCAAAACAGAAGATTCACGTTTAATGTGTCATAAAGCCACTTGTTTTCTACAAACTACAAAGACATATTTTCTTCTGGAAATGCATCTTTAGTGTTATATTGCATTGAGTTCACCTGTATGCACACCGAGTTTCCACTCACACCTCACTCTCCCTCTTTTCTGGCATCATAGTGACATTTTTGTACTATCTTCTGCACACAGTAGTCCATGACTGCAAACCAAACAAACAATCATTTGTAATAATTAACTGTGGAGCAGCAGCAGGTGACTGAGAACAGTTGAGTACAATTACAAAATATATAAGAACAGGTTTTTTTTCTTTATTTCACAAGTTCAACTTTTGGACACCAGGTATCTCCTACTTCACTGTGAAGGCTTCCAGTCTCCACATCACTGCATAAAGTCTGATATTGGACCAGGATTGGCTTTAAAACTATTATTGTCACAAATCATGCTCATATACCTTCATCTTTTCCTCTCATATTTTCAATGTACACAGAGAATATTTACTCTTTCTGCAATGGATTCAGTTTGTTTCCACTATCTTTGAGGCTAGAGATGCACCAACCTTTAAAAAGAAGTCATCGATCTAACAAGCTTTATCAAAAGGACCAGAGAAAATAGAGCTTCTATCTCTACAAGGAATTTGAGGGCAGGACTACTAAAGGTCTGTATCTCTCTATAGGCCAGCTGATTTTCCAGAGCGCTGGCTGTGCTCTAGTTCTATGTGTTTATGGTCAAGTTTCACATTTTCTGACTTTTCCTCAGAGTCTGACCGCTTCTCAGGTTCAGTCTTTACAACTCCTTCAAAAATCAAATTGTTATGACGAGAGTCGTCAATTTTACCTGTCATGTTGACAAGAGTGGAGCTCAGTGTGTTGAGATTATTTAGCTCTTTACATTGAGTTGACAAGTTGTCAGAAAGGGATTTGAACTCATCCTCCTTCTGAGTGTAATGTAGACTAGATTTGAGGTCACATAACTCCTTTAATTCCATCTTCTTTTGCTAAAGGAGTCCATCAGCATTTGGACAAAGACTTTACAGGTTCTCTCCTGTTGTTGGAGTAAGTCTTCATAGTAGAACTTGTGTTGTTCTAGGAGGTCACGTACCTGTGCAGTGGTGATGAGGTCTTCATCGTTCTTCACAGCCTTTGGTGTCATGTTTACTCCTCTGAATGAGAGGAAGTCGTCCTTTCAGTCCTTAGGCCAGAGATTCCAATTTGATTTCATTCACTGTTGCAGTGGTTCAGAATGTCTTTGTTGAAGGACGTCCACACAGTAGGATAATGTTTACTGATATGACCCCTGACGTTTAGTCTAGGGAGGATATTTCAGGATGGCAGATGAAAGGATAACATCTATGAGGAGAAACTTTATCAGCATGTAGCTGTGACCGAGCTGCTCTCTGCTGGACACATCAAGAATTACATCTACTCAACTGTAGGTGCAGTGTGAGGATTTAAGATTTTTCAGGTGAATGCAGAGTTCATGCTGATCACCACCAAGCCACTGCAATCAAAGTTCATGTCACAGCTGGACCACTTCTCAGACAAGCTGCCGGAAATGAGAGGAAACTTCTACATTCTTGGAAATCTGGAAGTTATTGGAAGAAATGCAGTCAAACCTGGTGGGCCGACCACCTCTGCAAGACAACATTGTGCTCATGACTGCTTTTTCGCTGTCCTGTTGATATCTGGGAAATTCTGTGCAAAGTTATTGTTTTCTAGCACTATATTAAACGGGATATATCGGTAAAAAGGACCTTTTCCAGACAACATTTTCAGTCATTTTTGTATTTCATATGAGCACAAGAGAAAACACTGAAGAAGGCAAAAGTGAAGAAGACACTGGGTGAGATCATTTGAAAAACAAAAACATGCTGCACATGCGTATAATATATGCTCAAAAATGTTCAGTTGTGATTGTTGTTTAATTTGTATTTTCGTATAGCACACTAGCATTTTTTTTCAAATGGCATTCTTCAATCCTGACAGTGTTTGAAGAGAAAGAGAGATTTTTAACACTGATAGTTTAATCTGTTTTCTGTGGGTGATCATGTAGGGGCATGATCACCCACTCTTTCCTTGGCTCTGCCTACGTGAACTTTCACAATTCAGATTCAGGTATGTACTTTATCAAAACTAGAGACTTAAATGTGTAATCATCAATCTGTAAATCATCTTATGTATATCACTGATCAGAGCACAGGTCTGCGTCTGCATCTGGTTTTCATGTGTGTGTTTCAGTGTTTTACTGAAATAGGCCCATATTATTTTCTCATTTTTGCCAAAAACTGTTAACTATTAGAAGAATAACTGGACAGACATGTCTAAAATCCTGAAAAATAACCACTCATCACATTTATGCAAGAACATTTTAAAAGTCATCAGCACCATATAGAAATTGTGGCTTAGCACAAATCAGCCTGTCAATGTATGTCAAAGGTCAATCAGTCAATGATCTAAGTGACTTTTTAAAGCTAGAATTGGTGGTTTTCTTACTATTTTATGATAGTAAACTGAATATTTTAGGATGCTGACATCAGAAAAAAATTCAGGGAATATAAATATGCACTATACACCTGGACTCAAACAGCACCTGAGCACTAGAAACCCATTCAAGACGACCAACCACACCTTTAACATGTGCTGTTATATCCGGCTCTTGAGAATTTATATTTACTAAACAACTTAAGTCCTTTTTCTTTGTTCCTTCCCTCAGCCAAGGTTGCAATGAATGCCTTGAACCTTTTTGAGAACAAGGGGCAGCAAATGCGCATCACGTGGTCACAGCCTCATCAGAGTGAAAGTGAAGCGGGAAAGGTATTCATCAGGAATCTTGAAAAGTCCATTAACACCAAGGCTCTAACTGCAACCTTGTCAACTTTTGGAAACGTCCTGGCATGCGAGGTAGGAGGCTAGTGTCTGATTCCCGCTTCTCGTATCTAATCTGAAGTAGGGGTATGGTCTGCAGTCGTTGTTGTAGCATAGCATTGTGACCGCAGGTGTAATTAGCTGGTGTAAATGTCCTAGAGTTGTTTGCACTAACAGAGAGGTCAATCATCCGTACATGTGATATGTGAATCATTACACAATTGATTAAATAATAGATGGAGTTTGGTTATGTTTAGTTGTGCCCTTAAACTAATAATGGGATTGTATTTTCAATAATATTGGAATATAAGTACGTACTTCATGTCCCAAAAAAGCTCTGCAATAAATTCATTTAGTCAGATGCAATCAACAAAAATGGGAGGTAGGGTTTTAAAGTCATCTATCCATTTGAAGAAATGTTTAACTCAGCCTGTTTCCCAATGCAAAGAACATCTCAATAGTTGGACTATAAAATCAGCTTTACTGTACTCTTACTGCATGTGTGTGGGGCCTAAACGTTTAGCATGTGTCTACTTTCTCAAAGGTGATTCAAAAAGACTCTGGAGGATACGGCTTTGTGCAGTTTGGGACTCAGGAAGCAGCCGACCGGGCCATTGAGAGACTGAATGGCCTGCTGTTCAATGACCAACAAGTGTAAGTGACGTTGTTTTAAACTAAGTTGGTACCTTTTAATACGTATAATGAAAATAAGACTGTTGAATGAATATGGCACCTGGTCTCATTCAAAGCTGCACAATGATACCTGAGCAGTTTGCAGAGATGACTTAATAGAGTTCTACAGTGTGCAATAACACTTGGAGGAAGCTTGATGATGCCTAAGTAGCTCATACAATGTACCAAAAATACATAAATAGCTTTACAGGCAAGGATAAAATTGTATTATTACTATTATATCATTACAAATTATTATTATTATTATCATTTATTACTGTAATTAATGTTGTTAATGTGCATTAAGATTCTGCTAAATGTCCATTTGAATGCAGCTCTTTTAGGTGCTACTACTCAAACATGGAGTGGAATTTGGAGCAGCATGACATGGATGAAGAGAAGCCTGGCCCTGCCCAAGAGAAGAGGGAGCAACAGACGGAGACTCGCCATCAGGTCCATTTTCTCCTGCGCAAATTCACAAAACAACGTGTCATAGTTCACTTAATTAACTTCAGTCATATTGTCTGGTCAGTCATATGACAGACTGCAGCTTTGTCATATCCAGTGTTCCGTCTCTCATGGTTGCACTGGCCAAAATGGCTAATATATAGTGTTTTAAAAAGTTAACACTCTATCTCATCTTCATGGTGTCAACTTATATATTAGGAACCTTCATCACAGAATTGATGATCAGCGTCTCTGGCAGGAATTCTCCCCCTTCGGTGCCATCACCAGTGCAAAGGTAGGACCTCGTCTCTTCACTTAGTGGATCTTCTGTGATTAGATGGCTGTGAAACAGCTGTCATTTACTGGTACTGATAATCAACTGGTGTCCAAATTTGGTCATTCGTTTCATTTGACTCTCGCTCTCAGGTCACGATGGTGGATGGACACAGCAAGGGCTTCGGCTTTATCTGCTTCTCCTCCCAAGAGGAGGCCAGCAACGCCATGGCTGAAATGAATGGACGCGTTGTGGAAACCAAGCGTTGGTGGATGCTAATTTTCATTTCTCCTTCGTAGCCCGCACTGCCCTCTGGCAAGAAAGCCAAACCTGTGGCCCAGGTACCCCTGAGCAAACCTAAGGCCTCCCAATATGTGAGGCCACAAAGTAAGTATCCTTTCAATCTATCACTCCATGATTGTGTATATTTACAGTCATTTTAAAAGCACATTAAGACATGGCAAAACAAAATTTGGAAACAGAAACACTTCTTCTTACTTGTACATGAAGCCACTTTTGTTTTATGTGTTCAGATTCCCAGAACATGCCGGCTGCCATGCATCCATCGGCACCTCGCCCAAGGAACTTTGGTCGCAAGCGGCCTGCCTTCCAGGTGGCCCAGACGATGTCTGCCCAGCCTACCGGTCAGTCAGCTCCACTCAGTCAATAGTCTACCTGCACAACAAATACAGTTCAGCTATATGGCTGATAATCGTGTCTTTATGTTGATGTTTCTGTTCCTCTGGTCACTCTTCTTGTAGCAAAACAAAGCACCAGACACCAACGAGCCGCTGCAGGAGCTGCAGCAGCCGCTCCTGTGCATTAAGTCCCTCACCTCCATGATGCAGCAGGAGTCGTACAACAGGAGGAGATGTTCATTACTCAGTAATGCTTCTTCTGTGTACTTTGTCCGATAAGTGCTACATAAATAAAGTTAATTGTTGTTCCAATTATAAAATAATTGGTGTCTGTTTTTAGCTTTTAGTGAAAATAGAATAATTTGACTGTTCCTGTGACTAATGCCAACTTGATCAAGTTTTCAAAGATGATAGTTCTACTGGCCAAATCAAAATACTTAAGGCACATGAGAGCTGCACCATGGCCAGTCTGTCCCATCTCTGTTCACTTTAATCAGAGGGATTTACTCTCAGTGTCTGAGCATCAAGCTGCAAGACATCTGTCAGAATAATCACACCTATGGCACAAAGAAACTGTCCAACATGGCCATTAGAATGTATGTTTTTGTGTTCTCCTTAGGGAGGTCAGAGGTCACAGTGTTTTTGACAGGGATTCAGTGTCTTGTTCAACAATAGACAGCACCTTTCATGCTGATTTAAAACCTCCAGGGATTCATTAATGAATTGCACTCACACTTGCTATTATAGTCATATTCTTCAATAAATTTACTTTCATTTACCTAATGTAACATAATTAGGCATCCTTACACAGCGAAATTAAGTGTTACAGCAGCACTGGAAACAAACCAAAGATATATGGAGAGTAAGGCCCATTTATTATTATTATTATTATTATTATTATTATTATTATTACACTTTATTGCTTCACTCTTTTCTTCTTCGTTGTTTCCGTACACATTTGTCGTGCTTTGCTTGGATTCTAGCTACACTGCCCTCAACCATTTCTAAGAATGTCTTTGTTGAAGGACGTCCACACAGTAGGATAATGTTTACTGATATGACCCCTGACGTTTAGTCTAGGGAGGATATTTCAGGATGGCAGATGAAAGGATAACATCTATGAGGAGAAACTTTATCAGCATGTAGCTGTGACCGAGCTGCTCTCTGCTGGACACATCAAGAATTACATCTACTCAACTGTAGGTGCAGTGTGAGGATTTAAAACCTAAATGTCTTTCCTCATAATGTGTCATTCCTATCATGCAGACCGGTTTGTCTGCCAACAAGACGCACATTTGTCAGTCAATATTATCTTGTTATGGACCTCATTGAATTAACACCACATGAGGGAAAGAAATACTGTTTGGTGATAGTGGATGTGTTCTCTAGATGGGTAGGAATATTCCCTACAGGAAAAGCAGATGCTATAGCTGTAGCTAAAGCCTGGTGTAATGATGGGATTCCCAGATGGGGGATCCCAGAAAAAATGTACAGTGATAATGGACCTCACTTTGTGAACAATGTTATCAATACTGTTGGAAAAGCATTGAACATTGCATTAAAACATCATTGCAGTTATCATCCACAGTCAGCAGGCTTAGTGGAAAGAACAAATGGCACAATTAAGAGTAATTTAAGGAAGACAATGGCAGAAACAGGCCTCCCATGGACAAAATGTTTACCTATGGTTGCTCTTAACATGAGAATAACAACGAGCAGTAAAGGGCTTTCTCCTTTTGAAGTCCCATTCGGCCGACCTTATCAGATTCCTGAGTTAGGAGCAGTAACACATGCAACAGACAATGTTCCTGACACTATAGTGGAGTATGTGAAACAGCTGCTTAGACAACTTGATGCTGTCAAAAGCTCCGTATCTCCACAGAACTCTGAGGATCCAGACCAATCTGAGACGCCAGCCCAGCTGAAACCTGGTGACTGGGTCCTGATAAAGGTGATCAACAGAAAGAACTGGGCATCACCTCGGTGGGAGGGACCATTCCAAGTCCTCCTGCCCACTCCTACTGCAGTAAGAATTACAGAAAGACAATCCTGGATCCATAACACACATTGCAAAAAGTGTACATTGCCACAGCTGGACACACACAGATACACTGATTAAAAGACTAGAGACGCTGTTCGTGTATAACACCTGTTTCTGTGGGGAGTTTGCATGTTCTTCCCGTGTCTGCATGGGTTCCCTCCGGGTTCTCCGGCTTCCTCCCACCACCAAAAGCACGCAGTGGAAGTAAAGTGATGACTCTAAATTGACTGTAGGTGTGAATGTGAGTGAGAATGGTTGTAAGCGGTTACAGAAAATGAACGGATGTTTCTCAGACTGTCCAATTAACCATGAGATTTTGAGAGTGTGAATCAGAGTCAGTTCCTCACTGGGCCAGTTGTCTGAGCCCTGAACTCCAACCTCAGCCTGTTGGTGCTGTGACTCCTGTTAGCAGTTTTATTGCCCCAGTAAGAAGGTAAACCTCAGTGACTGCAGGGTTTCACAAGTCCACACAGCCACGCTTGTTTAAAATGGATCAAGCTGCATGTTTGAAGTATTAAAAGTCAATATTTCTTTGTGACACACAGTCCTCTCTGACAGTGGAGCGCTATGTGCTGCACAAGGCATCCATTGAGGGCTATGCCGGGGTGGGTGGGTCAGGGTCGGCTGCTGTTTTTGGAGGTTAAGAGTTGTTGGGTAACCACTGTAGGCCTCTTTTCAAACTGGCCATGGATTAATGGAAACCACTGGACAGTGACTAATGTGCTTTTTCAAAAATTCATATGAACAGCATCACCGACTATCTTAGCTGTACTTTTACAACCTATAAAATGCTGTGGAGGAAATGTAATTCCTGACTAGATAGCGTTGATAAGCAACATCTTTTCTAATCCAGGACATGTGATATTGTAGAGACTGAAGGGATGGATGTGGATGGACACTAAAAACACAACAAGCATCCTGCATCCCTCATGTGATGTGATGAGTTCTAAGAGGCTGAAGTAAAAATACCATAAAATTCAAGTGCATGCATCCCTCTATTTTAGAGGTGGTTAAAAAGCTACAACTTGATATTTAAATAATTCTATAAGACTGTAATTATTATTTCAGAGTATGCTTTAAGTAATATTTCAACATTTGGAGAAATATGCTTCTTTACTTCTCATGTCTGTATGTTAAATATGAAGCTCAAGCCAGGAGGATATTAGCTTAGTTTAGGCTGGGTTCAGGACACTAAGGAGCTCCAACTTGTGGAACTGGGGAATAAATAGAGACAAAAGACAGTTCATAGTACATATTCTCTCTGAAGACGTCAGAGGTAAATCCTCCCTCGACAGGGACCCTCTGTGGCTCCATTTTCTTATTCTGTAACATGACTTTTCACATAGGGGACCTCAAACCAAACAGGAGCTTTAACATAAGCTCAGTTTAAATATAATAAACGTTTACCATAAGGTGTCAACTTTATATATAATACTTTTTTTCTTTTTTCTGTTGTAAAAAAAGATTAGAAATACGTCTGTGAACCTAGAGGTTCACATTTAAAGTTCGGTAACAGGCTTAAATGATATTTTGTTTACTTGTTAAAATGATCTGAAATCATGAGATCACATATTGAGTATGAAATCAACAAACACTACAGTCCAATGAATCCGTCTGAAACTTTTCATATATGTTAATCCGACATTATCGCAGTAAAAATACTGTAAAACACTTTAGAACGAGTCTTTTATTTTGAAAAGAAATGTTCTAGGTCACTTGTAGCTTTGCTTTAAACACAATCACATCCAGTTTCATGTATTTTTTATTCCTTTTTATAAATTAAAAAGGTACATTATGCATGCAATACCGTATTAAGGTTAGGTTTCCATCTTCCACAGAAAAAATGTTCAACACAAAAATCTCTTAAAGTCAGATGAAGCTGCTGGAAAAGGTTGGAGAAGCCACAGCATGAAGCGATGGACAGTCTGCGGTTGCATAGTGCAGTACATGGAGTTCCTCATTTAAAACAGCAGGCCGTTTGTAGTGCACATTACTGAAACTGTATGCTGGAACCTGCTGCTGGTCCATGTGGTCAACATGGGTCATCGGCACATGTACAGCAAACAGTATCTCATTATGTACATTTGTTAGTTATAAAAATACTCAACAGCAAATACTTACTTTTCTAATGGGATAAATATTTGTTCATTTGCTTCTTTTGTCCATTTTTTCCTCTTTTGTTTGACATTTTAGCAAAGAAAGTCCTTCCTTAACATTTTGAGATTTAATCTGTAAAAAAAAAAAAAAAAAAAGGAAGTTTGGCCAAAGAAAAATAAAGCCAGGATTGTTGTGATCTGTGAGGTTGGTTTTATTTTGTTCTGATCTGATTCCACATCTCAAACCTTCAAAGCCATCATTTGAAAAAGAGCGATGGTGGGACGCTGCTCTGGAAACCCCTCTGATTGTCTCAAGCAGCCCAGCTCAACATTGGTTGGCTTGATTCTGAATGAAAATGGCTTCCTGTCCAGTCAACCAATGAGACTGATGCTATGGGGCAGAATGAGACAGAAGCTACCTGTAAATATTTAATGCCCAAACCGTGTTCAACAATGACATTAATCTTCAGAGCTTTGCCATAAACTGTCCTCAGATCAGATTCACATTTTCAGAGTTTTTTTTCTTTTGCTTATTTCTTTTGTGCTATACAAGTTTTTCATAATTCATCCAGATCAAAGTGATCTAAAAGAGAAAATACCTCCCACCTATTATCTATTATTATATCTATTTAAATCAATCAAGAGCTGCTTCTGCAATTCTTGCCCAGAATTAGAGAAGAGTCTTAGAGAAGATTGATAACACTACAATATGTGTCTCTGAAATAGAGAGCTAAAGCCAGCAGCCAGTTATCTTATTTTAGCATTTAAAAAAAAACCCTAACCCAACCGCGCATTTAAGGCTCTAATTTACACCTAATATCTCCATCATCTAATGCATACAAAAGGATGAGGAGATGTTTGATGGGGGGATTATGATGGACTATTTTAAAACCCTCCTGAAGTCTCTGCCGGTTGTTTTGACATGTATACAGATTAAACACAATCCAGGATTAATAACCCCACATGGTTCATCTCACTGGGTGATGCTGCACCGATGGTAAAACATGCAATGCTGTATTCACAATAAAGGCTCTCTGTTCTATTCAAACTGTGGGTCAACAGATGCTCCAGCGTGGAGGTGCTTCAACATGTTCTCAGCAGGTTTCTATGATTTATCATAGAACATTTGAGAATAATAAAAAAAACACAATAAAAGCAGCAGCTCCCAAATGTTGTTCTTCTTAAATCTGTTCTTAATTAATATGTTAGACGTTTACATAGCACTATGTAGCTCTAATGATAAAAAGTCATCAACTCATTTTCAGGTCATGGATCCAGGGGGCTAATCGGAGACCATTAATTATGGATAGTTGTGATTTCCTGTGTTTTTGGTTTGTCTTTCTGGGTTGAGGACAGAATATGAAGGTCTTACAAAACGTAAGCTATGACTACCAAAAAAAATAAATGTATCAATAGAAGGAATCAATCAAATGAATGAAATATTTAATGAAAGATGAAAGTGTAAAAAATGAAAAGGGTTGGGAGCCGTTTGTGACGCCGCTGCTATAGAGACTCCACTTTCATGCAATCCACTGCAACTCTTTAAAAGTGTAAGAAAGACAGGAAACAAATGCTTTAATTTTTCTGTCGGCTGTTCAGTGTATGGAGTCGCAGACCTCTGGGTTATCATTCATCTGCCATCAGGGCCATCTTTTTTTCTCTTTTTGCGCCCTAGACGTCTACAAACATGGACTTTCTTACAGTAGGCTTCTATTTCTGTTTAGAGGGAACATGCTCTGCAGTCAGGACAACATGCCAGCTTACACAGAGGATGGACATGATGCAACCGGTTCTTCCTGTAACACTTAGACTCCCCCAAAACCAGAGGAAGGAGATTCAATCTGTACTTTAGTTTTAACTCTATACAACTTTGATTTCAATGCTAATAAACGCAAAACAACCTGTAGTTGAAGCAACTGATGCTCTTTATGCTGGCAGTTCAAAAATCCTATCAGATCATCCCAAACTGCTTGAAGGTTCACCCAGCATTGGTTTTTATGCTGGTCATCATCATCATCATCATCAGAAGCAGCATCTCATCTGCTAATTGTCTCTCTCTCCTCTCTGTCGACTGCCACACCCATCACCTCCTCTAACCCTTGGAGTAATAGCTGTTAAGAGCAGGAGCAGTGTTGCCTTCTCCTACAGTGTGACTGAGATCTGATCCCAGCACCACCTGGATCTGCTCTGCTCATGACGCCGAGAGTCAAATCCTAAAGCTCTGCTACAGAAAAGCTGGCCCCGCCCTGCTTGGTGAATATGGGGCACCACATATCACCTGGTCATCCACTAAAACCAACCACCGACGGCCAATCCAGACACTTCAGTCTGTTTCTACACCAGAACGCTGCGTACAAAATATCAATGTAGTGAATGCAGAGATTGATCTTCTATCAGCATGCAATAAGGTCAATGATGAGAGGATCTATACATGGCTGAGGGTCAGCAGCCTTCAGAAGTCTGTGCAGTGGGCTTCTCTCTGAGCTGGAGCGATGACCCAGGCCCAAACACCACCACCATCTGACCACTATAGCTGGTTGACCCAGGCAGGAGCAGAGCTGCTGAGCTTTGTGTTAGTACCATCCCAGAAGGTCCCAGAAACAGAAGCACATTTTATCAGATTAGTTCATGGGCTTGATTAAAAACACCTGAACATGGTCTTGACGGATTCTTAACGAGAAAATAGCAGGTAAACAAAGCAAATGAACAAGAACCAAAGTAAAAGGTACAATCTTGGGACCATCTTGGCTCTGTTGCAGTATTTTGGGTGGTTCTGGGCCACCCAGGCCCCGGTGATGACAGACGTGGGACTCGAAGCCGGTGCCAGGAGTCATGACTGTAGCTGCCTGGTGAGCTGCGATTGCGATGTGGCTTGTATGAATCCTGATAGGGGTCCTGGTAGTCCTGGTAGGGGTCCTGCTGCTCTCGGCTATGCTGCGAGCCAGAGGACATGCGGTCGCGTCCCTTGTGCGCCCGTTCGTTGGGTATGGACTGGTCTCCGGTGTGGTTGCTCTGTCGCTGTCTTTGGCTCTGCTGATCACATAAAGACACAGGTAAGGCTAAACATGAGCAGTGACATCATCCTTGTCCTCCAATAGCAGTGTTTGTAGGGGTAGATTGTTGGTTTGATAGCAGCTTCCAGTGACAGGAATAATCTGTGACTATAAGAAAAAGCAAAGATTAAATCTGATAGCATTTAATAAACACAAAGACAATCAGGTCTTTAAAGAAAAAGTTTGTCCTTAATTCGCTTTCTTCCTGACGTTTAGATGAGAAGAATGAAGACGGCCTCGCAGCTCCTGCATAAACAAACTAGGGACGGACATTGATTCACTAATGGACGACTGTCATCATGGTGTGTCAGGACCCGAGGGGACCCTGGGACTGGTGGATGTTTACCTGCAGTCCAGAGATGGTGGTGGCGTCCCAGCAGGGGGTTGGGGGGCGTGGCCATCAAGGTATGGGTTGCTTTCCAGTAGGCCTCCAGGTATTCGGCGAGATGCTCACAGGAGTCCTCCAGCTGGTTCTCATCCAGGATGATGTCAAACATTTCCTGTTAGACGGAGAGAGGAGATGAGCTCACACACGTCTGGAGAGCATCTGTAACAGAATCTCTGAACAGAAACAGCAGTAGACTATAAAAAGGACACTTACTGGAGGACACTGGGCCAGTTTATCAGCTGCCACCAGCTGCATATTCAGGTGTTTGCTCTGGGACTTCCCTCTGGACTTGACATTGGTCATGTCTCCCAGTGTTCAGGTGTGTTTTCATTGGTTGTCTCCCAGTGCTCAGGTGTGTTTTCATTGGTTGTCTCCCAGTGCTCAGGTGTGTTTTCATTGGTTGTCTCCCAGTGTCCAGGTGAGTTTTCATTGGTTGTCTCCCAGTGTCCAGGTGTGTTTTCATTGGTTGTCTCCCAGTGTCCAGGTGAGTTTTCATTGGTTGTCTCCCAGTGCTCAGGTGTGTTTTCATTGGTTGTCTCCCAGTGTCCAGGTGTGTTTTCTTTGGTTGTCTCCCAGTGCTCAGGTGTGTTTTCATTGGTTGTCTCCCAGTGCTCAGGTGTGTTTTCATTGGTTGTCTCCCAGTGCTCAGGTGTGTTTTCATTGGTTGTCTCCCAGTGCTCAGGTGTGTTTTCATTGGTTGTCTCCCAGTGCTCAGGTGTGTTTTCATTGGTTGTCTCCCAGTGTCCAGGTGAGTTTTCATTGGTTGTCTCCCAGTGTCCAGGTGTGTTTTCATTGGTTGTCTCCCAGTGTCCAGGTGAGTTTTCATTGGTTGTCTCCCAGTGTCCAGGTGAGTTTTCATTGGTTGTCTCCCAGTGTCCAGGTGTGTTTTCATTGGTTGTCTCCCAGTGTCCAGGTGAGTTTTCATTGGTTGTCTCCCAGTGTCCAGGTGTGTTTTCATTGGTTGTCTCCCAGTGTCCAGGTGTGTTTTCATTGGTTGTCTCCCAGTGCTCAGGTGTGTTTTCATTGGTTATCTCCCAGTGCTCGGTACCTTTGGCGAGGAGACTTTAATGTGAACGATGATGGGAGCTAGCGAGGTCTTGAGGAGCTGGGCGGGGTGGTTGATGGTGTCAGCGTCCAGCACTACCAGCTGCAGGGAGCAGGCCAGCTCAAAGATCCTCTCGATCTCACTCTGCACCTCAGCTGATGGGACAGTTCAAACACAACACATGACATTTGTGCCTGTGCTCATATGGAGAAAAAAAACTGAATTTCTAGAAAATTTTTAGACTCGAATAGTTTATTTTCATGTTTAGTTCACATGCTCAGAGTCCCTCAATCAAAAAACAAATTTAGAAATGTTTGCTGACATCATCACTCTGCCTCTCTCCTGGAAGTTATAGTGGCGACCAAATGAAAATGCACCATTACCATGACTACAATAACACACCTGTGTGGGTTTGAACATTGTTTGGAAACTTTTGAGTTGATGTTCAGTAAAAGCACCAAAGGTCTGGTTGTGTTTAGATATTTTAAGGCAGAACGGGATGTAAATGGATCACATCCCAGACAGAATGGATGTAAATAGGAAAGCTTATGCTAACACATCTGCTGCACCAGTGAAAGTCAGCGAATCCATGTTAAACATTCAGTAAGAGCATCTGATGTGTTCACACCAGTGTGTTTAAACCATTCATTAAACATTATTAGGTTTCTAGGTCCATGCAGATCATAAAGCAGATGTTCTCACCTAAGCTGGAGCGAGTGTTGGACCTTTCAATGATGGCCCTCTTACTGGGGTTGTGCAGAACAGACCTCTTGGCTAATGATATATCCGCTGTGACTCGTGTGATAGATATCCTGGAAAATGATGAGGACATGATTTAAAAAGAGATTTAGATTCACTAAATGCAGCACAATACTCCACTAAACCTTCACTAAACAAGATATTGTGACTATTAGAGTATTTTTTTTTCTCCTGGAGCCATGAAGAACATCTAAACATGTTAAAATGCAGAATTGATAAGTATCATTAATCATTACATGCCAGGACACCAATAACCATCACTTTGGTCTTACCTCCCAGCAAACCTTTGCTTCAGGAAGTCAAACAGTGCTTTCTGCATCATGTCTGTTACCTGCATAGGAAAACAGACACTTGTAAAAAAAAAAGAAAGAAAAAAAAGTCATTGTTATTTGTGTTGTCATCAGATTGTTACAATGATGTTATGATGAATTCTGTTTATTTCTGATGACACAAAGAGGGCTATGCACTAATGTCCCATTGCCTCTGAGCAAGACATCCTGCAACATGGCTGCAACATGGCTACAACAACATGGCTACATCACGGCTACAGCATCGCTAAAACGACATGCATTACATTTAGAAACAGTAATGAAAGCAAAGAGGTCGTTACAGGAGGATACTCCTCACAGAAAACATTACATAACCTCTTTTCAAGTGACCTCAGTCTCCTCGTTAGTCTGCAGACTGGATGTGACGTGGGCCATGACACACTGTGCCAACAGCGCAGGAGCTTTTTTTAGGCGACTCTAGACTCACCTCCTCTCTGTAATCTGGTCTTTGTTGTGATGGTCAACATCACATTGTTGTCTGAGTGTCATCAGTGATATTTATGGTGTTGATGGAGACACATATAAAAGGGTGTTTTTGAGTGTGATTGGCAGCTCACCTCATAACCCTTGAGCGAGGGTCCCACCAGCACTACAGGCCTCATGGAGGGAACCACTTCATACGGAGGGATGTGCTCCGTCTGTTAACACAAACATATTCTATGCAGTGGCAGGAGACTCATCACAAGCAGCACAGTCACAGTAACAGCCTGCTGAGTCACATGACCTGGGATTACATTTAGATGTGCGTTAAATGCTTTATTACCATGTTAAGGCTGGTAGCAAATGATAATAAATTCTCTATCATTTGCCTCATGGATGGATGAATATGATGATTTCACTGATGTTCTAAAAAAGTCACAAACTACAGTAAAAACCACAACATACCAAGTATCACAATAGGAAGTAGCAGCACAACAGCACATTATGCCAAAGTGGTAATACTACATATATTATGTGGTTGATAGCACTGGAGTAAATATGAAACTGTAGCCCTCTCTGCATTAAGACTGGAAACAGGGAGATAGCTTGACTGGTTCTGCCCAAAGAAAATACATCTACCAAATGGGCCCAGTGGAAACATCTTCTAACAAGCTGCTGGATGTAACTTCACACATAGCTGAAGCTGCACCATACAGACAAGGGAGCAGTGTCATCTCCTCTTCTCACTCTCGGCAACATAGTCAATAAGTTTATGACCCCAAACTTTGAACTCCTCCTCCTCATATTGCATTTCAGTCTTTTATCTTCTTCACTTTGGGCTGAAAACCACAAACACCTTCACATGCGATGCTTCTTTACCCTCAAATAAAGGTGTCATGTGTAAAGTTGCCGTTCTGACAGTAGAGCACTTTGGCATCACAGAAATGGTGATGGTGACACTGTATACTTCAGTAGGGCTGAAGTATTATGGCCTGGATGTAATATGAGGTTATAACTTCCTGCCAGCGCTACAAGTTTCTGTCATTTTATGAGTCTAGTAGATGGATGAGTGAGATTTACCATCACCAGCTTACCACTTTCTGTTTCTGCTTTCCTGTAGGAGGCCAGAGAAGACAGCGACAGTGATGTCAGGAGCGACGTCACCATAATATGTCAGAAACATTCAAACATGCTTTCCATCATAACTCTTAGCAAAGGAAACCTATCAAGGATGACCGGCATGATAAACATGGAAAAAGAGTTTCTATTGTCCTATGGTTATATTCACAAAGTCACATGACTGCGGTTCAGGGGGGGTTCATAGTCTTGTCGTTGGGTTCACACTGTTGTAAGCCCCAGTCTCAGAGCGCCTGCAGTCCTCAACTGGAGGAAGAGGAGGATCATGGGAAAATGTACCAACAACTCTACGCAATGAACCTATGCTCTATGCAGAGACACGGGAAAGATTTAGAGACTTAATCTCTCTATGTTGCTGTGATTCAGGAAGCTTGGCTCTAAGCTGCCAGTTGGCTTTTAACAGCCCCCTCCCCCTGTTCAATGTCCTCACCTGCAGAGGATATGAGGGGTCGGATAGAGGCAGAGACCTCATCCTCTACACTGGAAGAAGAGTTCCCTCCAGACTTACTGGAAAAGACAAGAGGGGATAAAGAAAAACACAAACACACCTTGGTATTAATGTGGAAAATGACCCGTGTCAGTCTTTCACTTCATGTGTCCAGATTTTAAAGACTGACACCAGACTACCCTGCATAGCACACATGTATTTATGACACCTGGGCTAAGCAGCACACAGTGAAAAGGCTGAAATCTACAGCTCATCAGTTACACAAGATCATAATCTAGAAGTTAAAAACAGGCAAGCTGCAGTCTAATGAGATCAGTATAACCTCAGCATGAAGGCCTGGGAAGTGCACAAGAGTTATTGTTCAAATTCTGGCTGACAGAACCTTCCAGACACACTAGACACATTAGACACATAGGGACAGTAGGAGGTGGACAGGACTGCTGACTACGGCTACTGAAACTGTTCAGCTGGTACAGTGAGTAGAAGCAATGGAGTAAACATTCAGGAGTAGATGTCTGAGAGCTTCCTAGCTTCTTACCAAAGAGTTGGTGAATCTCTGCTACTGTATGTGATATTTTATGTCTGTCAGTCTAACCAAAGTCTGCTCAGGATCTGGACTGACACCCGCTGTGTCTCCACTCTGCAGCTGCAGTGCAGAACAAAGCTGCTTGTGTGGAAGCACAGGTGATGCATGAAGCTTTAGGAGGAGGTGAAAGTCAAGGCAATGAAAAGAAGAGTAATGCTGCTTTTGACCAGGTGATGAAGGTCATCGAGCTCAGGGCTGTTCATTAATGCTAAACGAGCAAAGTGAAAATGTGCGTCTTTTCCATAGAGGGTCGGTGAAAACCACATTTCCCATCAGAGGTTACTTTAAGTACTGCGTGACCTTAAAACTGGTGAGACGAACGTGTTTTTCTTACCCTTGGACTCGTCCTCTCTTTTGCTCCTGCTGGAGCCAGATGTTCTCAGGCTTCAGAGGACTGGGGATGAAGCCGATCTCACGGCCCTCCTTCACTAGTCGGCCGATCCACCAGTCATTGTTGAACTTCTGAGAAGGATAGAAAGAAGGAACAAAAACACGAGGACCTGGGAATCCCTGGATCAGTCAGAGTTAGTGTGTTTGATCAAGAAGACGACGTGGACCTCTTTTATGTGGAGGAAATCCTTGGCGTCGAAGGAGATGGCTGTGGCTGGTACTGGAACATCCTCACCCAGCGCACCACAGTAGCTGACGTTGGTCCTCACAGCGAAAGCCACAGGTTTAGTCTGGAGGATCAAAACATTGACATTAACTCTCTAATGGCCAGTGTCACTACTAGTCTGTGTATATAAAGCTACCTTAGCTCTCTCCAGTTGAGTGGTGGCCTGCTGCTCCCTCTCCTGGCGGCTCTGTCCCGGTCCATGGCTCTGGCTTGGGCTCTGGCTCTGGACCTGAGCCTGGGCCTGCACCTCCCGCTCCTCCTCCAGAGAGACATCTGAGTCTGATGGTCTGCTAGTGTATGAATTAGCTGAGCCCTGCAAGCAGAAATCAGCAGGTTACTGGAGCTGCATTTCCAGCAGCATGATGCATCTGCTCCATCTTTGGCGACGATAAATAGACTACCGATCCTGTTTGGTCACAACCAGAGAACCCAGTCAGAGCTGCAGGCACACAGAGGCAATCAAAACCAGTCTACACCTTTCTGTCAGCCAGAGGTGCTGTAAAAAGTTACAATGGAAAATGGCCATGTATAAAAGAAGGATGAGCTTCTTCAAACTGTATAGATATAACTTTGTGTTTTAGTGTCTGTCACTGCAGAAGCACTGAGAACCTATATGATCGTGGCTCCTGGATGCTTCCTGCTAACAGACAGGCTGACAGCTTGATACTTTTCACACCAGAAATACCATAGAAATCTATGAGAGAGTTGTGTTTTACCCACTTGAAGCCACCATTTGTTGTTTGTCTCCAACACATTCGCTCACATATGTCCTCTCTGATCCACACGCAAACAAATTTGCTTCAGCTGGATGAACACTTGGCCCCCGTGCTGCAGCGACAACTCTAAATGTTTTTTTCTTTGATATCCAATAGGAGGCTTAACATCCTCATTAGATCATATCAGCACCCTCTCTAAAACACACACATGCACGTGAAGGACGAAGTATCTCTGTCCGACACTCCCTCCCCTGTGTAAATAATCATGAAATCTCCTCATTGGAGGAGGTCATGTGATCGGTGCCGTTTGTTTGTTTGTGCGTTTGTAAGCAGGACAACTCAAAAAGTGCAAATTGAGCAAATTTCAATCACATTTTGTGGAAAGGTGGGTGGTTTTTTGTGACAGGAAATATGGGGAGAGAGAGTGAGCAGCAAAGGGCCGTGAGTGGGAATCGAACACATGGCCACCACGGTAGGACTGCAGCCTATAATTAATGTCCAAATTATTGCCCATGGTCATCATTGGCATGTGTAGGCGTGCCATGATGGCTGACGTCTGCTTTCATGAGAACCTCGTAGTACAGAAGATAAAACACAGGCGTGACAAAGGCTGTAGTCTATAATGGGTGCATACAATAAATATAAGTACAGTAGATATTTTTGCTGCTTTAATTGTTGTGAAATACTGGTTTTGAAGTCATAGCATTGGTAACACTCTGGTAGCACCACAAGCCACTTTAAGGCACTATTCTTCACAGCAAAGTCTGTGGAATATCTCTGCTATCACATCTACATTTGGCTTTCAAAAACAAAGGTCCTCCTGGCCCTCCTTTAGATATTCATTGGATTTCATTTCAAAAACATCTGTAGATTCAGGGCTACTTCGATGAAGGGTGTTGGGTCAAAACTTCAACTGAAACATTTTAAAACTATTTATTACTATTTATTTGTGTCTATAAATGACATTTTAGACTGAGCGACACTTGTTAGTTAGCACGCCACTCTACTGTGAGTGTAGAGTGTGTAACAGTTATATTATATAGCAGAGCCAAATGTCAAGAATTTAGGGTTTATAAGCTATCAGGTAAGAAGTAAATTCAGATGAGTTACTGTCTGTCATTTGCACTTAAACGCTGTGAATCTTTTCCTCTGAAGAACTGAACCTGCTATGTGTGATTAACTTTGACTACAGCTAATTAAAAAGCATTCAGAGTTGTCAGTCAGTGGGGAAAAGACCAGCCAACCTTCCAAAACGTCCTGCCCCCTGAAACCTTTGTATTAGATGGTGTGTTACGTTAAAAGAAATGAGAAAATCAAGTTGACTATCCACCTTGTTCACTTTTTATATCGTTCATCAAATGTTATATTTAATTTGTTGTTTTGTGCACACTGTTTTGTGCACACTCAGTGATTGTGAAGGCGCAGTGAAGCATTCCTCTCCTCATTTCTGTGTGCAGCACAAGACAAGCAACAAGACAGGAGCCCACAAAAATGCATTAAAGATGTAATGAACAAAGTCACTCAGTGCTGTACATGTGCTAAGGCTATAAAGTGGAACAAAAATGAGTTAATGTGAGTATAGGACGACTGGGGACTGACAAGGGTCTCAGAAGACCTGCTGGAGGGCAGTGGGAGGCCTTGTTGCGGATACACTGTGCAAGCAGTAACATAGGACCTTGTGTCCGTCTCCATGTCTGGCCACCAGAAGTGTCTTACAGCTAGTGTACGAGTAACTCCCGAGTGGCAGGCAAACCGAGAGGTGCGAGCCCACTGCAGGACCTGAGAACGAACAGAGCTGGGGACAAACAGACTGTTAGCAGGTCCAGAGCCTGGATCAGGTTGCTGTAGGAGTGCAGATCTTACAACCTGTTTGATTTCACAGGTCACTGCTGCTACCACCTGGGAGGTTGGCAAGATGTTGTCTTCCACTAGCAGGTTGGGGAACTCTGAGAACTGCCGGGAGAGGGCATCTGGCTTCACGTTGCGGGACCCAGGACGATAAGTCAACGTGAAGTTAAATCTACTGAAATACAGGGCCCACCTGGCCTGCTGGGAGTTTAGCCGCTTAGCTGACTGGATGTATGCCAGATTCTTATGGTCAGTTCAAACAATAAAAGGCAGTTCGGAGTATATAGGGCTTCGGCCCAAAATAATGTTCTGCCTCCAAGCAGTCCAATAATATACTGACCAACATTGGAAACTCATAATTTTAAAAAAAACCCTGTGATTTCTATTCACTAGCCCTAATCTACTGAAACAAATAATCATGTGATACACTGAATAGACTTTTTCAAGAACCCACAACCAAAACATGTCAAATGGATCCACTGCTAATGGATGCAAAACTTGTCCACATTCACAGCCATCCCTCTCTGACATACGGTTCTAGATCCACACGTCATACATACAGCAATCAGGCACCACCTTAATGCATGACAATGCACTCTATGGGACGTTCAGGATCACCTGGGACATCCACACTTTCTGACTTGCAAATACTAAGGCAAAAACCAATAATCTGCACAAAAACGATTTTTCTGTATGGCTAAGGGGTGAATAAAGATGTGTGAACCATAATTTGCCTTTGATATTTAATATGGACAGGATGGCATGACATCAAAAATATGCGTTTCTACTGATGGTCAGTAGGCTATATAATGAATCTTGCTCTAATTCAAAAGGTCTGAGGATGCTGTTTAAAAGCCAGTGAGCATTGGAGCAAAAACCCCTGACACTTATTAAACTCGCCCGAGAAGAGCTCAGGATTAGTGGTGTAAGACTCACCGGGTGTGGCTTGGGGTGCGGGCGGTGGAGCGGACTGAGGCGCCGGGCGCGGAGCAAGCGGAGGTTCCGGGGTACCGTGAATGTGGACAAGTTCTGACCGTCATCCATTAGTAGTGGCCCCCCACATCATAACACCACCACCTAACGATCCACTTCCGCTGCACTATAGCGGTCCCAGCGGCGATGGCAAAAACGCCAAGACCACCCTGTGTACAAGTTGTCACTAAATGTGATCTCGTCCACTTTGCAATCAGCCATAACATCTGGAACATCTGTGCTGCACGTGTCTGTAGAGTTCAGACCGTAGCATGTAAACTGCACGTTCACGTAAGTTTTTTCGGAAGTCGTGATATTATCAATTGTTTCTCTAGGACATCAATTAGACCCGGTAAATTATCGCCTTGGCCAGGTCTTTTCAATCAGGCAGCGAAAAATCTCACATCACATCATCGTTTACTCTGAAATGCACCAATGACTTTAATTTCTATGTTATGACTAAATGATGGTTATTCGTGATTTAACATGTTTTTGGTTGTGGGTAATTAAAAAGGTCTATTCTGTGTATCACGGTTGTTTGTTTCAGTAGATTAAGGCTAGTGAATGGAACAGCTAGTGTGTTTCCGCTGTTGGTTACGTTACGTTACGTTACGTTACGTTACGCAGTACGTAAGGATATATATAGATAGGCCTTCTTCAAAAAATGCAAAAGCTAGCAAAACATTTTGATCTAGCCGTCGAGTGTTTTGGAGAGTTTATTGACTTCATATCGAGAAATATACAGTAGCCTACAGTACTGAAAACCTTCTAACTTCTGTTATGACCCATAATAGACCCCTCATTGCCCTGGAGCAGCAACCAGGAGCCGCCCAGCAGCAACCAGGAGCCGCCCACCACTTACATATTCATAGCAGCGGTAAGAGGACTTTTTCCATTCATTTTATGCACAGTAAAATCATAGTGTTGGATTTTCACTGTTAGAGATGAGAGTAAAAATATATATTCGTTTCAACTGTGATAAATTAAATTTAACTACATGTGAGTTATTCAATGAGAGTTGTTGCTGTTAGCTAAAATTGGACTTTTGACATTTTAATTTAACACTTCAACGCTGCTGTGTAATTTTATCGCTGACTGATTCACCTCTTCAAAAGGCCTTAAAAATGATCAGAGCTGATCAGAAATTAGTGTTTTTTATTTATTTAAATTAGGTCTGTTGGTCAAACACAGATCGGTGACTTTCCCGGTGTTTTGCTCGTGAGTCCCATCGTCGGACACACGTTTAAACCAGAGCGCTGTTCTGCGGAGGCTCTGGGTTGGTTTGTTTAGACTGTGTCGCTTGATTTACAGGTGAAGCTGAAACATTTAGTCCTTATCCATAGGCCTATCCATCAAAATACACCAACAGATGGCGTTTAAGGGAGATAAAGTGACCGGTGTGTTCAATTTGTACCTATATTTAATAGCATTGAGACGCTCCCCGTTTGTTTGTCAGGTGTTTAATATTCCAGCGAGAATAGAGCTGTTTGTCATGCACATAACCATCATAGGGTAAACTGGATTATACTCTCAGACATACTGTAGGTCATGGTATTTGTTTTTTATTTCCATGCTAAGCAAAAAGCTTTTCTTCTTCACACAAACACTCTGACATGTTTTCTAGTAATTAACAGCACAACTACAAAGAAGTAGTGATCTATTATTTAGTAATTCTGACAGAAATAGGAGACTCACAACCAGTGAAAAGAAAGAAAGGAATAAAAATTTTAACCTGAAGGTTATTAAAATATATATATATTTATATATATATATATATATATATATATATATATATATATATGTGTACTGTATACAGATATATATATATATATATCTGTACACATACTAAATATAGAGAGAAATACATAATAATGTACAGTATAGATAGACAGATATGTATTGATTGCCAGAAAACTGTGTTTCTGATGTTTGTGTGTGTGTGTGTTGTGATTCTCCTCGCTTTACACTTTGTACACCAGGGAAATGTCCTGTGGTCTGATCATGTGTGTAGGCCCTATTGATTGGTCTGTATCTGTTTGTTATTGTCGCTCCACCTTGTATCATGACCAGTTCACCTCACTTTATGTCCATTCACCGCATTTATCTCTTTTGTTTCACATGTAAGAATGGCTTCTTTTGATCCCTGCTCACTGATTCCTTAATATCCGCTTAAACAAATCACGTTTTCCACCATAAGAAAATGTAAGATGCAGCATGTATGCACCTGTCTGTCAGGCATGTAAGCACCTTGGCAATGTTAGATTTCTGACTCGGCAGGTTTTTTAGAGTCCAGAGACAGTTCAGATTGACCACGTGCAATTGTCAGGTGTATAAAATATGTATTTGTAGGAGGGGATCTTTATTAGCCACTATTTGGTAACAAATAGGCCTAGAAGCGTACGACTGCCAGCTGAGATGATGGGGTTTGGTGTAATCTCCCACGGTTTTAGAAATCTATCCAGATGAGTTGGATTTATTTTGTGATTTTTGGATCCAGATCTGGTGCATCTAAAGATGTATATGATTGTTTGGCCCCTGGCGGTCTGCTCTACTGAGTAATATTCTAGTTTGGATATTTTTTCCTTACATTCACATCTCTCTCAATGCTGTGAGAAGTTTGTGTCCATCAGTTACGTGTGTAAGTCAAAAAGGCTCATGTTGTATTTTCTATCGTGTTGAGTTTCCAAAAACAAATTTGTTGACTTTAAACTCAAACAGCTATGCTGGATTTTTAACAACAACATATCAACAGTTTTTCCAAGCAAACTAAGCAGAGTAAACAGTGATTCTCATTAAGTTACACTTGAATGCATCACATTATTCTAATTCAGAGGCACAAATTTCATGTGACTCTTGTGTGTCAGTTTCTTAGTGATGTGTGTATTACACTCGTAGTTAGTGTATGGATTGTACTTTGTTCTAACTTTTAGTTATATTGTTGCTTATTTAATCCCAAATATTTAATGTTATGATGTTCATGATTCGAAATTTGATTGAACTTTTGTCCCTTTAGCCGGTGTACACTACATCACTGAGCGTCCTGCAGGAGATGGTCTTCCAGAACTCATCAGGATTTATGACAGCGACGAGGAAGACCCTCCGATCTACATCCCTCCTGATGAGGAAGACCCTCCGATCTACATCTTTTCTGATGAGGAAGAGGAAAGTGAGGATGACGAGGAAACGTGGTCATCCTCGGATGATGAAAGCGACGTTGACGAGCTCATGGATTCCTCTGATGACTCAGACAGAGATTCTGGATACAGTACAGTGGCTGATGATAGTGAGGACGAAGAGGACCACTATGATGACATCAGACCCTACTCCCCTCTTGACCAGCAGCTCCTCCAGGATCCTTTACCGCAGGAATGGCAACTGGAGTATTCTCCCAGTCCTAGTCCTAGTCCTAGTCCTAGTCCTTCTGCTGCTGGTGATCTTGCTGTCCCTCAGGAACCCCCAGTTTTCAGACCCCTGCAAGACCCACCTCAGCAGCAAGCCACAAGGCGGACCAGGGAAGACAGCGACACCGAGGAGGTCGGTGAGCCGAGCCAGAAGAGGACGCGTGAAGACAGCCATGAAGACTCAGCTCCCTCCACTTCAGGCCTCGGATCATCCAGGACATGCTGGCAGCGGGATGATGACAGCGACTCGGATCAGGACCTCCCCCACCCAGCGGGGATAGAGCAGCCTCCAGTTTAGTTTAGTTTATTTACATCAGGGACCATGAAAGAGAACAGATGCTTTGGACCAGATTTAGCTACCAGCTAATTTCCATCTGCAGTCCCTGGGCAGGTAATCAATACCAGTCACACACAAACCACAACACACTACACAAAAAACACAGTACAAAAAAAAAAAAAATGCAATCATTGTAAAATATAAGAACAAGTTGTTAATGAATTCCTATTGTGTCGAAAGTTAGCTAAGTTATATTTCAGTCAGTTCTACAACTGGGTGGGGGGGGGGGGGGGGCTGTGTGGGGGAGAGCGGTCTCTGGTGAGTTTGACATCTGGGGGGAAGAGGGGGCGCTGGGCGGGGGAGAAAGGCGCCTCTCCCCGACCCAGCATCCCCTCCCTCACCTCAGATGTCAAACACACTGGAGGTCTCTCCCCCCACTCCCTTTCCTGCAGTTGTGTTGGGGTGGAGTGTTTGTGGGTAGTGTGGACAAAACAATACAGAAAATAAGCCATTTGTTTCTAGCTAATACATCTAACATTATGAATATAGAGCACATATCAGAGCATTTAAGCCTCATTTTTACAGGAACTAATGCAGATTTTGTTTGTTCTCTTCCCCTGATTTCCTGTGTCCTGTTCGACCACCGATCTTTGTCCTGCCTTCCACTGGAGCACTACTGCATGACCTCATTGGATGTTGTGGTCCAGGAGACGAATGAAGACGAGGATCAGAATAAAGAGGCTGGAGGACTTCTCTGTGAGGACATGGATGTTCTCTCCAGCCAACAAAGGTACCTGCACTGTCTCACAGGTTCACTTCAGTGTTAAACCCATAATTTAGTATTTGCCCATGTCCGTCCATCCGTATAGACATCTCCTCCACTACTGCTACACAGAATTAAGTCAAATTTCACACATGCTTTGTAGGGGACTTAAAGATGTGCAACTCATCTTATTATTGTTTTTGTTTTATTCCTTGGGGTCTGTTTTAAATGTTTCTGAAGGACTGATGGTTATATGAACCTGTTTTACCAATATAACTTCATTTTACGTTTCTTTCCTGCAGTTGTGTTTGGGTGGAGTGTTTGTGGGTAGTGTTGACAAAACAATGCAGAAAATAAGCCATTTGTTTCTAGCTAATACATCTAACATTATGAATATAGAGCACATATCAGAGCATTTAAGCCTCATTTTTACAGGAACTAATGCAGATTTTGTTTGTTCTCTTCCCCTGATTTCCTGTGTCCTGTTCGACCACCGATCTTTGTCCTGCCTTCCACTGGAGCACTATTGCATGACCTCAGTGGATGTTGTGGTCCAGGAGACGAATGAAGACGAGGATCAGAATAAAGAGGCTGGAGGACTTCTCTGTGAGGACATGGATGGTCTCTCCAGCCAACAAAGGTACCTGCACTGTCTCACAGGTTCACTTCAGTGTTAAACCCATAATTTAGTATTTGCCCATGTCCGTCCATCCGTATAGACATCTCCTCCACTACTGCTACACAGAATTAAGTCAAATTTCACACATGCTTTGTAGGGGACTTAAAGATGTGCATCTCATCCCATTATTATATTTGTTTTATTCCTTGGGGTCTGTTTTAAATGTTTCTGAAGGACTGTTGGTTATATGAACCTGTTTTACCAATATAACTTCATTTTACGTTTCTTTCCTGCAGTTGTGTTGGGGTGGAGTGTTTGTGGGTAGTGTGGACAAAACAATACAGAAAATAAGCCATTTGTTTGCAGCTAATACATCTAACATTATGAATATAGAGCACATATCAGAGCATTTAAGCCTCATTTTTACAGAAACTAATGCAGATTTTGTTTGTTCTCTTCCCCTGATTTCCTGTGTCCTGTTCGACCACCGATCTTTGTCCTGCCTTCCACTGGAGCACTACTGCATGACCTCAGTGGATGTTGTGGCCCAGGAGACGAATGAAGACGAGGATCAGAATGAAGAGGCTGGAGGACTTCTCTGTGAGGACATGGATGGTCTCTCCAGCCAACAAAGGTACCTGCACTGTCTCAGAGGTTCACTTCAGTGTTAAACCCATAATTTAGTATTTGCCCATGTCCGTCCATCCGTATAGACATCTCCTCCACTACTGCTACACAGAATTAAATCAAATTTCACACATGCTTTGTAGGGGACTTAAAGATGTGCGACTCATCTTATTATTGTTTTTGTTTTATTCCTTGGGGTCTGTTTTAAATGTTTCTGAAGGACTGTTGGTTATATGAACCTGTTTTACCAATATAACTTCATTTTACGTTTCTTTCCTGCAGTTGTGTTGGGGTGGAGTGTTTGTGGGTAGTGTGGACAAAACAATACAGAAAATAAGCCATTTGTTTCTAGCTAATACATCTAACATTATGAATATAGAGCACATATCAGAGCATTTAAGCCTCATTTTTACAGGAACTAATGCAGATTTTGTTTGTTCTCTTCCCCTGATTTCCTGTGTCCTGATCGACCACCGATCTTTGTCCTGCCTTCCACTGGAGCACTACTGCATGACCTCAGTGGATGTTGTGGCCCAGGAGACGAATGAAGACGAGGATCAGAATGAAGAGGCTGGAGGACTTCTCTGTGAGGACATGGATGGTCTCTCCAGCCAACAAAGGTACCTGCACTGTCTCACAGGTTCACTTCAGTGTTAAACCCATAATTTAGTATTTGCCCACGTCCGTCCATCCGTATAGACATCTCCTCCACTACTGCTACACAGAATTAAGTCAAATTTCACACATGCTTTGTAGGGGACTTAAAGATGTGCAACTCATCTTATTATTGTTTTTGTTTTATTCCTTGGGGTCTGTTTTAAATGTTTCTGAAGGACTGTTGGTTATATGAACCTGTTTTACCAATATAACTTCATTTTACGTTTCTTTCCTGCAGTTGTGTTGGGGTGGAGTGTTTGTGGGTAGTGTTGACAAAACAATGCAGAAAATAAGCCATTTGTTTCTAGCTAATACATCTAACATTATGAATATAGAGCACATATCAGAGCATTTAAGCCTCATTTTTACAGGAACTAATGCAGATTTTGTTTGTTCTCTTCCCCTGATTTCCTGTGTCCTGTTCGACCACCGATCTTTGTCCTGCCTTCCACTGGAGCACTATTGCATGACCTCATTGGATGTTGTGGTCCAGGAGACGAATGAAGACGAGGATCAGAATAAAGAGGCTGGAGGACTTCTCTGTGAGGACATGGATGGTCTCTCCAGCCAACAAAGGTACCTGCACTGTCTCACAGGTTCACTTCAGTGTTAAACCCATAATTTAGTATTTGCCCATGTCCGTCCATCCGTATAGACATCTCCTCCACTACTGCTACACAGAATTAAGTCAAATTTCACACATGCTTTGTAGGGGACTTAAAGATGTGCATCTCATCCCATTATTATATTTGTTTTATTCCTTGGGGTCTGTTTTAAATGTTTCTGAAGGACTGTTGGTTATATGAACCTGTTTTACCAATATAACTTCATTTTACGTTTCTTTCCTGCAGTTGTGTTGGGGTGGAGTGTTTGTGGGTAGTGTGGACAAAACAATACAGAAAATAAGCCATTTGTTTGCAGCTAATACATCTAACATTATGAATATAGAGCACATATCAGAGCATTTAAGCCTCATTTTTACAGGAACTAATGCAGATTTTGTTTGTTCTCTTCCCCTGATTTCCTGTGTCCTGTTCGACCACCGATCTTTGTCCTGCCTTCCACTGGAGCACTACTGCATGACCTCAGTGGATGTTGTGGCCCAGGAGACGAATGAAGACGAGGATCAGAATGAAGAGGCTGGAGGACTTCTCTGTGAGGACATGGATGGTCTCTCCAGCCAACAAAGGTACCTGCACTGTCTCACAGGTTCACTTCAGTGTTAAACCCATAATTTAGTATTTGCCCATGTCCGTCCATCCGTATAGACATCTCCTCCACTACTGCTACACAGAATTAAGTCAAATTTCACACATGCTTTGTAGGGGACTTAAAGATGTGCAACTCATCTTATTATTGTTTTTGTTTTATTCCTTGGGGTCTGTTTTAAATGTTTCTGAAGGACTGATGGTTATATGAACCTGTTTTACCAATATAACTTCATTTTACGTTTCTTTCCTGCAGTTGTGTTTGGGTGGAGTGTTTGTGGGTAGTGTTGACAAAACAATGCAGAAAATAAGCCATTTGTTTCTAGCTAATACATCTAACATTATGAATATAGAGCACATATCAGAGCATTTAAGCCTCATTTTTACAGGAACTAATGCAGATTTTGTTTGTTCTCTTCCCCTGATTTCCTGTGTCCTGTTCGACCACCGATCTTTGTCCTGCCTTCCACTGGAGCACTATTGCATGACCTCAGTGGATGTTGTGGCCCAGGAGACGAATGAAGACGAGGATCAGAATGAAGAGGCTGGAGGACTTCTCTGTGAGGACATGGATGGTCTCTCCAGCCAACAAAGGTACCTGCACTGTCTCACAGGTTCACTTCAGTGTTAAACCCATAATTTAGTATTTGCCCATGTCCGTCCATCCGTATAGACATCTCCTCCACTACTGCTACACAGAATTAAATCAAATTTCACACATGCTTTGTAGGGGACTTAAAGATGTGCGACTCATCTTATTATTGTTTTTGTTTTATTCCTTGGGGTCTGTTTTAAATGTTTCTGAAGGACTGTTGGTTATATGAACCTGTTTTACCAATATAACTTCATTTTACGTTTCTTTCCTGCAGTTGTGTTGGGGTGGAGTGTTTGTGGGTAGTGTGGACAAAACAATACAGAAAATAAGCCATTTGTTTCTAGCTAATACATCTAACATTATGAATATAGAGCACATATCAGAGCATTTAAGCCTCATTTTTACAGGAACTAATGCAGATTTTGTTTGTTCTCTTCCCCTGATTTCCTGTGTCCTGTTCGACCACCGATCTTTGTCCTGCCTTCCACTGGAGCACTATTGCATGACCTCATTGGATGTTGTGGTCCAGGAGACGAATGAAGACGAGGATCAGAATAAAGAGGCTGGAGGACTTCTCTGTGAGGACATGGATGGTCTCTCCAGCCAACAAAGGTACCTGCACTGTCTCACAGGTTCACTTCAGTGTTAAACCCATAATTTAGTATTTGCCCATGTCCGTCCATCCGTATAGACATCTCCTCCACTACTGCTACACAGAATTAAGTCAAATTTCACACATGCTTTGTAGGGGACTTAAAGATGTGCATCTCATCCCATTATTATATTTGTTTTATTCCTTGGGGTCTGTTTTAAATGTTTCTGAAGGACTGTTGGTTATATGAACCTGTTTTACCAATATAACTTCATTTTACGTTTCTTTCCTGCAGTTGTGTTGGGGTGGAGTGTTTGTGGGTAGTGTGGAAAAAAAATACAGAAAATAAGCCATTTGTTTCTAGCTAATACATCTAACATTATGAATATAGAGCACATATCAGAGCATTTAAGCCTCATTTTTAGAGGAACTAATTTTGTTTTGTTTTATCTCTTCCCCTGATTTCCTGTGTCCTGTTCGACCACCGATCTTTGTCCTGCCTTCCACTGGAGCACTACTGCATGACCTCAGTGGATGTTGTGGTCCAGGAGACGAATGAAGACGAGGATCAGAATGAAGAGGCTGGAGGACTTCTCTGTGAGGACATGGATGGTCTCTCCAGCCAACAAAGGTACCTGCACTGTCTCACAGGTTCACTTCAGTGTTAAACCCATAATTTAGTATTTGCCCATGTCCGTCCATCCGTATAGACATCTCCTCCACTACTGCTACACAGAATTAAATCAAATTACACACATGCTTTGTAGGGGACTTAAAGATGTGCATCTCATCCCATTATTATATTTGTTTTATTCCTTGGGGTCTGTTTTAAATGTTTCTGAAGGACTGTTGGTTATATGAACCTGTTTTACCAATATAACTTCATTTTACGTTTCTTTCCTGCAGTTGTGTTGGGGTGGAGTGTTTGTGGGTAGTGTGGACAAAACAATACAGAAAATAAGCCATTTGTTTGCAGCTAATACATCTAACATTATGAATATAGAGCACATATCAGAGCATTTAAGCCTCATTTTTACAGGAACTAATGCAGATTTTGTTTGTTCTCTTCCCCTGATTTCCTGTGTCCTGTTCGACCACCGATCTTTGTCCTGCCTTCCACTGGAGCACTACTGCATGACCTCAGTGGATGTTGTGGCCCAGGAGACGAATGAAGACGAGGATCAGAATGAAGAGGCTGGAGGACTTCTCTGTGAGGACATGGATGGTCTCTCCAGCCAACAAAGGTACCTGCACTGTCTCACAGGTTCACTTCAGTGTTAAACCCATAATTTAGTATTTGCCCATGTCCGTCCATCCGTATAGACATCTCCTCCACTACTGCTACACAGAATTAAATCAAATTTCACACATGCTTTGTAGGGGACTTAAAGATGTGCGACTCATCTTATTATTGTTTTTGTTTTATTCCTTGGGGTCTGTTTTAAATGTTTCTGAAGGACTGTTGGTTATATGAACCTGTTTTACCAATATAACTTCATTTTACGTTTCTTTCCTGCAGTTGTGTTGGGGTGGAGTGTTTGTGGGTAGTGTGGACAAAACAATACAGAAAATAAGCCATTTGTTTCTAGCTAATACATCTAACATTATGAATATAGAGCACATATCAGAGCATTTAAGCCTCATTTTTACAGGAACTAATGCAGATTTTGTTTGTTCTCTTCCCCTGATTTCCTGTGTCCTGATCGACCACCGATCTTTGTCCTGCCTTCCACTGGAGCACTACTGCATGACCTCAGTGGATGTTGTGGCCCAGGAGACGAATGAAGACGAGGATCAGAATGAAGAGGCTGGAGGACTTCTCTGTGAGGACATGGATGGTCTCTCCAGCCAACAAAGGTACCTGCACTGTCTCACAGGTTCACTTCAGTGTTAAACCCATAATTTAGTATTTGCCCACGTCCGTCCATCCGTATAGACATCTCCTCCACTACTGCTACACAGAATTAAGTCAAATTTCACACATGCTTTGTAGGGGACTTAAAGATGTGCATCTCATCCCATTATTATATTTGTTTTATTCCTTGGGGTCTGTTTTAAATGTTTCTGAAGGACTGTTGGTTATATGAACCTGTTTTACCAATATAACTTCATTTTACGTTTCTTTCCTGCAGTTGTGTTGGGGTGGAGTGTTTGTGGGTAGTGTGGAAAAAAAATACAGAAAATAAGCCATTTGTTTCTAGCTAATACATCTAACATTATGAATATAGAGCACATATCAGAGCATTTAAGCCTCATTTTTAGAGGAACTAATTTTGTTTTGTTTTATCTCTTCCCCTGATTTCCTGTGTCCTGTTCGACCACCGATCTTTGTCCTGCCTTCCACTGGAGCACTACTGCATGACCTCAGTGGATGTTGTGGTCCAGGAGACGAATGAAGACGAGGATCAGAATGAAGAGGCTGGAGGACTTCTCTGTGAGGACATGGATGGTCTCTCCAGCCAACAAAGGTACCTGCACTGTCTCACAGGTTCACTTCAGTGTTAAACCCATAATTTAGTATTTGCCCATGTCCGTCCATCCGTATAGACATCTCCTCCACTACTGCTACACAGAATTAAATCAAATTACACACATGCTTTGTAGGGGACTTAAAGATGTGCATCTCATCCCATTATTATATTTGTTTTATTCCTTGGGGTCTGTTTTAAATGTTTCTGAAGGACTGTTGGTTATATGAACCTGTTTTACCAATATAACTTCATTTTACGTTTCTTTCCTGCAGTTGTGTTGGGGTGGAGTGTTTGTGGGTAGTGTGGACAAAACAATACAGAAAATAAGCCATTTGTTTGCAGCTAATACATCTAACATTATGAATATAGAGCACATATCAGAGCATTTAAGCCTCATTTTTACAGAAACTAATGCAGATTTTGTTTGTTCTCTTCCCCTGATTTCCTGTGTCCTGTTCGACCACCAATCTTTGTCCTGCCTTCCACTGGAGCACTACTGCATGACCTCAGTGGATGTTGTGGCCCAGGAGACGAATGAAGACGAGGATCAGAATGAAGAGGCTGGAGGACTTCTCTGTGAGGACATGGATGGTCTCTCCAGCCAACAAAGGTACCTGCACTGTCTCAGAGGTTCACTTCAGTGTTAAACCCATAATTTAGTATTTGCCCATGTCCGTCCATCCGTATAGACATCTCCTCCACTACTGCTACACAGAATTAAATCAAATTTCACACATGCTTTGTAGGGGACTTAAAGATGTGCATCTCATCTTATTATTGTTTTTGTTTTATTCCTTGGGGTCTGTTTTAAATGTTTCTGAAGGACTGTTGGTTATATGAACCTGTTTTACCAATATAACTTCATTTTACGTTTCTTTCCTGCAGTTGTGTTGGGGTGGAGTGTTTGTGGGTAGTGTGGACAAAACAATACAGAAAATAAGCCATTTGTTTCTAGCTAATACATCTAACATTATGAATATAGAGCACATATCAGAGCATTTAAGCCTCATTTTTACAGGAACTAATGCAGATTTTGTTTGTTCTCTTCCCCTGATTTCCTGTGTCCTGTTCGACCACCGATCTTTGTCCTGCCTTCCACTGGAGCACTACTGCATGACCTCATTGGATGTTGTGGCCCAGGAGACGACTGAAGACGAGGATCAGAATGAAGAGGCTGGAGGACTTCTCTGTGAGGACATGGATGTCTCTCCAGCCAACAAAGGTACCTGCACTGTCTCACAGGTTCACTTCAGTGTTAAACCCATAATTTAGTATTTGCCCACGTCCGTCCATCCGTATAGACATCTCCTCCACTACTGCTACACAGAATTAAGTCAAATTTCACACATGCTTTGTAGGGGACTTAAAGATGTGCAACTCATCTTATTATTGTTTTTGTTTTATTCCTTGGGGTCTGTTTTAAATGTTTCTGAAGGACTGTTGGTTATATGAACCTGTTTTACCAATATAACTTCATTTTACGTTTCTTTCCTGCAGTTGTGTTGGGGTGGAGTGTTTGTGGGTAGTGTGGACAAAACAATGCAGAAAATAAGCCATTTGTTTCTAGCTAATACATCTAACATTATGAATATAGAGCACATATCAGAGCATTTAAGCCTCATTTTTACAGCAACTAATCCAGATTTTGTTTGTTCTCTTCCCCTGATTTCCTGTGTCCTGTTCGACCACCGATCTTTGTCCTGCCTTCCACTGGAGCACTACTGCATGACCTCAGTGGATGTTGTGGTCCAGGAGACGAATGAAGACGAGGATCAGAATGAAGAGGCTGGAGGACTTCTCTGTGAGGACATGGATGGTCTCTCCAGCCAACAAACGTACCTGCACTGTCTCACAGGTTCACTTCAGTGTTAAACCCATAATTTAGTATTTGCCCATGTCCGTCCATCCGTATAGACATCTCCTCCACTACTGCTACACAGAATTAAGTCAAATTTCACACATGCTTTGTAGGGGACTTAAAGATATGCAACTCATCTTATTATTGTTTTTGTTTTATTCCTTGGGGTCTGTTTTAAATGTTTCTGAAGGACTGTTGGTTATATGAACCTGTTTTACCAATATAACTTCATTTTACGTTTCTTTCCTGCAGTTGTGTTGGGGTGGAGTGTTTGTGGGTAGTGTTGACAAAACAATGCAGAAAATAAGCCATTTGTTTCTAGCTAATACATCTAACATTATGAATATAGAGCACATATCAGAGCATTTAAGCCTCATTTTTACAGGAACTAATGCAGATTTTGTTTGTTCTCTTCCCCTGATTTCCTGTGTCCTGTTCGACCACCGATCTTTGTCCTGCCTTCCACTGGAGCACTATTGCATGACCTCAGTGGATGTTGTGGCCCAGGAGACGAATGAAGACGAGGATCAGAATGAAGAGGCTGGAGGACTTCTCTGTGAGGACATGGATGGTCTCTCCAGCCAACAAAGGTACCTGCACTGTCTCACAGGTTCACTTCAGTGTTAAACCCATAATTTAGTATTTGCCCATGTCCGTCCATCCGTATAGACATCTCCTCCACTACTGCTACACAGAATTAAATCAAATTTCACACATGCTTTGTAGGGGACTTAAAGATGTGCGACTCATCTTATTATTGTTTTTGTTTTATTCCTTGGGGTCTGTTTTAAATGTTTCTGAAGGACTGTTGGTTATATGAACCTGTTTTACCAATATAACTTCATTTTACGTTTCTTTCCTGCAGTTGTGTTGGGGTGGAGTGTTTGTGGGTAGTGTGGACAAAACAATACAGAAAATAAGCCATTTGTTTCTAGCTAATACATCTAACATTATGAATATAGAGCACATATCAGAGCATTTAAGCCTCATTTTTACAGGAACTAATGCAGATTTTGTTTGTTCTCTTCCCCTGATTTCCTGTGTCCTGTTCGACCACCGATCTTTGTCCTGCCTTCCACTGGAGCACTATTGCATGACCTCATTGGATGTTGTGGTCCAGGAGACGAATGAAGACGAGGATCAGAATAAAGAGGCTGGAGGACTTCTCTGTGAGGACATGGATGGTCTCTCCAGCCAACAAAGGTACCTGCACTGTCTCACAGGTTCACTTCAGTGTTAAACCCATAATTTAGTATTTGCCCATGTCCGTCCATCCGTATAGACATCTCCTCCACTACTGCTACACAGAATTAAGTCAAATTTCACACATGCTTTGTAGGGGACTTAAAGATGTGCATCTCATCCCATTATTATATTTGTTTTATTCCTTGGGGTCTGTTTTAAATGTTTCTGAAGGACTGTTGGTTATATGAACCTGTTTTACCAATATAACTTCATTTTACGTTTCTTTCCTGCAGTTGTGTTGGGGTGGAGTGTTTGTGGGTAGTGTGGAAAAAAAATACAGAAAATAAGCCATTTGTTTCTAGCTAATACATCTAACATTATGAATATAGAGCACATATCAGAGCATTTAAGCCTCATTTTTAGAGGAACTAATTTTGTTTTGTTTTATCTCTTCCCCTGATTTCCTGTGTCCTGTTCGACCACCGATCTTTGTCCTGCCTTCCACTGGAGCACTACTGCATGACCTCAGTGGATGTTGTGGTCCAGGAGACGAATGAAGACGAGGATCAGAATGAAGAGGCTGGAGGACTTCTCTGTGAGGACATGGATGGTCTCTCCAGCCAACAAAGGTACCTGCACTGTCTCACAGGTTCACTTCAGTGTTAAACCCATAATTTAGTATTTGCCCATGTCCGTCCATCCGTATAGACATCTCCTCCACTACTGCTACACAGAATTAAATCAAATTACACACATGCTTTGTAGGGGACTTAAAGATGTGCATCTCATCCCATTATTATATTTGTTTTATTCCTTGGGGTCTGTTTTAAATGTTTCTGAAGGACTGTTGGTTATATGAACCTGTTTTACCAATATAACTTCATTTTACGTTTCTTTCCTGCAGTTGTGTTGGGGTGGAGTGTTTGTGGGTAGTGTGGACAAAACAATACAGAAAATAAGCCATTTGTTTGCAGCTAATACATCTAACATTATGAATATAGAGCACATATCAGAGCATTTAAGCCTCATTTTTACAGGAACTAATGCAGATTTTGTTTGTTCTCTTCCCCTGATTTCCTGTGTCCTGTTCGACCACCGATCTTTGTCCTGCCTTCCACTGGAGCACTACTGCATGACCTCAGTGGATGTTGTGGCCCAGGAGACGAATGAAGACGAGGATCAGAATGAAGAGGCTGGAGGACTTCTCTGTGAGGACATGGATGGTCTCTCCAGCCAACAAAGGTACCTGCACTGTCTCACAGGTTCACTTCAGTGTTAAACCCATAATTTAGTATTTGCCCATGTCCGTCCATCCGTATAGACATCTCCTCCACTACTGCTACACAGAATTAAATCAAATTTCACACATGCTTTGTAGGGGACTTAAAGATGTGCGACTCATCTTATTATTGTTTTTGTTTTATTCCTTGGGGTCTGTTTTAAATGTTTCTGAAGGACTGTTGGTTATATGAACCTGTTTTACCAATATAACTTCATTTTACGTTTCTTTCCTGCAGTTGTGTTGGGGTGGAGTGTTTGTGGGTAGTGTGGACAAAACAATACAGAAAATAAGCCATTTGTTTCTAGCTAATACATCTAACATTATGAATATAGAGCACATATCAGAGCATTTAAGCCTCATTTTTACAGGAACTAATGCAGATTTTGTTTGTTCTCTTCCCCTGATTTCCTGTGTCCTGATCGACCACCGATCTTTGTCCTGCCTTCCACTGGAGCACTACTGCATGACCTCAGTGGATGTTGTGGCCCAGGAGACGAATGAAGACGAGGATCAGAATGAAGAGGCTGGAGGACTTCTCTGTGAGGACATGGATGGTCTCTCCAGCCAACAAAGGTACCTGCACTGTCTCACAGGTTCACTTCAGTGTTAAACCCATAATTTAGTATTTGCCCACGTCCGTCCATCCGTATAGACATCTCCTCCACTACTGCTACACAGAATTAAGTCAAATTTCACACATGCTTTGTAGGGGACTTAAAGATGTGCATCTCATCCCATTATTATATTTGTTTTATTCCTTGGGGTCTGTTTTAAATGTTTCTGAAGGACTGTTGGTTATATGAACCTGTTTTACCAATATAACTTCATTTTACGTTTCTTTCCTGCAGTTGTGTTGGGGTGGCGTGTTTGTGGGTAGTGTGGAAAAAAAATACAGAAAATAAGCCATTTGTTTCTAGCTAATACATCTAACATTATGAATATAGAGCACATATCAGAGCATTTAAGCCTCATTTTTAGAGGAACTAATTTTGTTTTGTTTTATCTCTTCCCCTGATTTCCTGTGTCCTGTTCGACCACCGATCTTTGTCCTGCCTTCCACTGGAGCACTACTGCATGACCTCAGTGGATGTTGTGGTCCAGGAGACGAATGAAGACGAGGATCAGAATGAAGAGGCTGGAGGACTTCTCTGTGAGGACATGGATGGTCTCTCCAGCCAACAAAGGTACCTGCACTGTCTCACAGGTTCACTTCAGTGTTAAACCCATAATTTAGTATTTGCCCATGTCCGTCCATCCGTATAGACATCTCCTCCACTACTGCTACACAGAATTAAATCAAATTACACACATGCTTTGTAGGGGACTTAAAGATGTGCATCTCATCCCATTATTATATTTGTTTTATTCCTTGGGGTCTGTTTTAAATGTTTCTGAAGGACTGTTGGTTATATGAACCTGTTTTACCAATATAACTTCATTTTACGTTTCTTTCCTGCAGTTGTGTTGGGGTGGAGTGTTTGTGGGTAGTGTGGACAAAACAATACAGAAAATAAGCCATTTGTTTGCAGCTAATACATCTAACATTATGAATATAGAGCACATATCAGAGCATTTAAGCCTCATTTTTACAGAAACTAATGCAGATTTTGTTTGTTCTCTTCCCCTGATTTCCTGTGTCCTGTTCGACCACCAATCTTTGTCCTGCCTTCCACTGGAGCACTACTGCATGACCTCAGTGGATGTTGTGGCCCAGGAGACGAATGAAGACGAGGATCAGAATGAAGAGGCTGGAGGACTTCTCTGTGAGGACATGGATGGTCTCTCCAGCCAACAAAGGTACCTGCACTGTCTCAGAGGTTCACTTCAGTGTTAAACCCATAATTTAGTATTTGCCCATGTCCGTCCATCCGTATAGACATCTCCTCCACTACTGCTACACAGAATTAAATCAAATTTCACACATGCTTTGTAGGGGACTTAAAGATGTGCATCTCATCTTATTATTGTTTTTGTTTTATTCCTTGGGGTCTGTTTTAAATGTTTCTGAAGGACTGTTGGTTATATGAACCTGTTTTACCAATATAACTTCATTTTACGTTTCTTTCCTGCAGTTGTGTTGGGGTGGAGTGTTTGTGGGTAGTGTGGACAAAACAATACAGAAAATAAGCCATTTGTTTCTAGCTAATACATCTAACATTATGAATATAGAGCACATATCAGAGCATTTAAGCCTCATTTTTACAGGAACTAATGCAGATTTTGTTTGTTCTCTTCCCCTGATTTCCTGTGTCCTGATCGACCACCGATCTTTGTCCTGCCTTCCACTGGAGCACTACTGCATGACCTCAGTGGATGTTGTGGCCCAGGAGACGAATGAAGACGAGGATCAGAATGAAGAGGCTGGAGGACTTCTCTGTGAGGACATGGATGGTCTCTCCAGCCAACAAAGGTACCTGCACTGTCTCACAGGTTCACTTCAGTGTTAAACCCATAATTTAGTATTTGCCCACGTCCGTCCATCCGTATAGACATCTCCTCCACTACTGCTACACAGAATTAAGTCAAATTTCACACATGCTTTGTAGGGGACTTAAAGATGTGCAACTCATCTTATTATTGTTTTTGTTTTATTCCTTGGGGTCTGTTTTAAATGTTTCTGAAGGACTGTTGGTTATATGAACCTGTTTTACCAATATAACTTCATTTTACGTTTCTTTCCTGCAGTTGTGTTGGGGTGGAGTGTTTGTGGGTAGTGTGGACAAAACAATGCAGAAAATAAGCCATTTGTTTCTAGCTAATACATCTAACATTATGAATATAGAGCACATATCAGAGCATTTAAGCCTCATTTTTACAGCAACTAATCCAGATTTTGTTTGTTCTCTTCCCCTGATTTCCTGTGTCCTGTTCGACCACCGATCTTTGTCCTGCCTTCCACTGGAGCACTACTGCATGACCTCAGTGGATGTTGTGGTCCAGGAGACGAATGAAGACGAGGATCAGAATGAAGAGGCTGGAGGACTTCTCTGTGAGGACATGGATGGTCTCTCCAGCCAACAAACGTACCTGCACTGTCTCACAGGTTCACTTCAGTGTTAAACCCATAATTTAGTATTTGCCCATGTCCGTCCATCCGTATAGACATCTCCTCCACTACTGCTACACAGAATTAAGTCAAATTTCACACATGCTTTGTAGGGGACTTAAAGATATGCAACTCATCTTATTATTGTTTTTGTTTTATTCCTTGGGGTCTGTTTTAAATGTTTCTGAAGGACTGTTGGTTATATGAACCTGTTTTACCAATATAACTTCATTTTACGTTTCTTTCCTGCAGTTGTGTTGGGGTGGAGTGTTTGTGGGTAGTGTTGACAAAACAATGCAGAAAATAAGCCATTTGTTTCTAGCTAATACATCTAACATTATGAATATAGAGCACATATCAGAGCATTTAAGCCTCATTTTTACAGGAACTAATGCAGATTTTGTTTGTTCTCTTCCCCTGATTTCCTGTGTCCTGTTCGACCACCGATCTTTGTCCTGCCTTCCACTGGAGCACTACTGCATGACCTCAGTGGATGTTGTGGTCCAGGAGACGATTGAAGACGAGGATCAGAATAAAGAGGCTGGAGGACTTCTCTGTGAGGACATGGATGGTCTCTCCAGCCAACAAAGGTACCTGCACTGTCTCACAGGTTCACTTCAGTGTTAAACCCATAATTTAGTATTTGCCCATGTCCGTCCATCCGTATAGACATCTCCTCCACTACTGCTACACAGAATTAAATCAAATTTCAGACATGCTTTGTAGGGGACTTAAAGATGTGCATCTCATCCCATTATTATATTTGTTTTATTCCTTGGGGTCTGTTTTAAATGTTTCTGAAGGACTGTTGGTTATATGAACCTGTTTTACCAATATAACTTCATTTTACGTTTCTTTCCTGCAGTTGTGTTGGGGTGGAGTGTTTGTGGGTAGTGTGGACAAAACAATGCAGAAAATAAGCCATTTGTTTCTAGCTAATACATCTAACATTATGAATATAGAGCACATATCAGAGCATTTAAGCCTCATTTTTACAGGAACTAATGCAGATTTTGTTTGTTCTCTTCCCCTGATTTCCTGTGTCCTGTTCGACCACCGATCTTTGTCCTGCCTTCCACTGGAGCACTACTGCATGACCTCAGTGGATGTTGTGGCCCAGGAGACGAATGAAGACGAGGATCAGAATGAAGAGGCTGGAGGACTTCTCTGTGAGGACATGGATGGTCTCTCCAGCCAACAAAGGTACCTGCACTGTCTCACAGGTTCACTTCAGTGTTAAACCCATAATTTAGTATTTGCCCATGTCCGTCCATCCGTATAGACATCTCCTCCACTACTGCTACACAGAATTAATCAAATTTCACACATGCTTTGTAGGGGACTTAAAGATGTGCAACTCATCTTATCATTGTTTTTGTTTTATTCCTTGGGGTCTGTTTTAAATGTTTCTGAAGGACTGTTGGTTATATGAACCTGTTTTACCAATATAACTTCATTTTACGTTTCTTTCCTGCAGTTGTGTTGGGGTGGAGTGTTTGTGGGTAGTGTGGACAAAACAATACAGAAAATAAGCCATTTGTTTCTAGCTAATACATCTAACATTATGAATATAGAGCACATATCAGAGCATTTAAGCCTCATTTTTACAAGCTGCCGGAAATGAAATGAAACTTCTACATTCTTGGAAATCTGGAAGTTATTGGAAGAAATGCAGTCAAACCTGGTGGGCCGACCACCTCTGCAAGACAACATTGTGCTCATGACTGCTTTTTCGCTGTCCTGTTGATATCTGGGAAATTCTGTGCAAAGTTATTGTTTTCTAGCACTATATTAAACGGGATATAGCGGTAAAAAGGACCTTTTCCAGGCAACATTTTCACTCATTTTTGATTTCATATGAGCACAAGAGAAAACACTGAAGAAGGCAAAAGTGAAGAAGACACTGGGTGAGATCATTTGAAAAACAAAAACATGCTGCACATGCGTATAATATATGCTCAAAAATGTTCAGTTGTGATTGTTGTTTAATTTGTATTTTCGTATAGCACACTAGCATTTTTTTTCAAATGGCATTCTTCAATCCTGACAGTGTTTGAAGAGAAAGAGAGATTTTTAACACTGATAGTTTAATCTGTTTTCTGTGGGTGATCATGTAGGGGCATGATCACCCACTCTTTCCTTGGCTCTGCCCACGTGAACTTTCACAATTCAGATTCAGGTATGTACTTTATCAAAACTAGAGACTTAAATGTGTAATCATCAATCTGTAAATCATTTTATGTATATCACTGATCAGAGCACAGGTCTGCGTCTGCATCTGGTTTTCATGTGTGTGTTTCAGTGTTTTACTGAAATAGGCCCATATTATTTTCTCATTTTTGCCAAAAACTGTTAACTATTAGAAGAATAACTGGACAGACGTCTAAAATCCTGAAAAATAAGCACTCATCACATTTATGCAAGAACATTTTAAAAGTCATCAGCACCATATAGAAATTGTGGCTTAGCACAAATCAGCCTGTCAATGTATGTCAAAGGTCAATCAGTCAATGATCTAAGTGACTTTTTAAAGCTAGTATTGGTGGTTTTCTTACTATTTTATGATAGTAAACTGAATATTTTAGGATGCTGACATCAGAAAAAAAATTCATTGAATATAAATATGCACTATACACCTGGCCTCAAACAGCACCTGAGCACTAGAAACCCATTCAAGACGACCAACCACACCTTTAACATGTGCTGTTATATCCGGCTCTCGAGAATTTATATTTACTAAACAACTTAAGTCCTTTTTCTTTGCTCCTTCCCTCAGCCAAGGTTGCAATGAATGCCTTGAACCTTTTTGAGAACAAGGGGCAGCAAATGCGCATCACGTGGTCACAGCCTCATCAGAGTGAAAGCGGGAAAGGTATTCATCAGGAATCTTGAAAAGTCCATTAACACCAAGGCTCTAACTGCAACCTTGTCAACTTTTGGAAACGTCCTGGCACGCGAGGTAGGAGGCTAGTGTCTGATTCCCGCTTCTCGTATCTAATCTGAAGTAGGGGTATGGTCTGCAGTCGTTGTTGTAGCATAGCATTGTGACCGCAGGTGTAATTAGCTGGTGTAAATGTCCTAGAGTTGTTTGCACTAACAGAGAGGTCAATCATCCGTACATGTGATATGTGAATCATTACACAATTGATTAAATAATAGATGGAGTTTGGTTATGTTTAGTTGTGCCCTTAAACTAATAATGGGATTGTATTTTCAATAATATTGGAATATAAGTACGTACTTCATGTCCCAAAAAAGGCTTTGCAATAAATTCAATTAGTCAGATGCAATCAACAAAAATGGGAGGTAGGGTTTTAAAGTCATCTATCCATTTGAAGAAATGTTTAACTCGGCCTGTTTCCCAATGCAAAGAACATCTCAATAGTTGGACTATAAAATCAGCTTTACTGTACTCTTACTGCATGTGTGTGGGGCCTAAACGTTTAGCATGTGTCTACTTTCTCAAAGGTGATTCAAAAAGACTCTGGAGGATACGGCTTTGTGCAGTTTGGGATTCAGGAGGCAGCCGACCGGGCCATTGAGAGACTGAATGGCCTGCTGTTCAATGACCAACAAGTGTAAGTGACGTTGTTTTAAACTAAGTTGGTACCTTTTAATACGTATAATGAAAATAAGACTGTTGAATGAATATGGCACCTGGTCTCATTCAAAGCTGCACAATGATACCTGAGCAGTTTTAATGTGTCTTTGCAGAGATGACTTAATAGAGTTCTACAGTGTGCAATAACACTTGGAGGAAGCTTGATGATGCCTAAGTAGCTCATACAATGTACCAAAAATACATAAATGGCTTTACAGTTGTGGAAAGGATAAAATTGTATTATTACTATTATATTATTACAAATTATTATTATTATTATCATTTATTACTGTAATTAATGTTGTTAATGCGCATTAAGATTCTGCTAAATGTCCATTTGAATGCAGCTCTTTTAGGTGCTACTACTCAAACATGGAGTGGAATTTGGAGCAGCATGACATGGATGAAGAGAAGCCTGGCCCTGCCCAAGAGAAGAGGGAGCAACAGACGGAGACTCGCCATCAGGTCCATTTTCTCCTGCGCAAATTCACAAAACAACGTGTCATAGTTCACTTAATTAACTTCAGTCATATTGTCTGGTCAGTCATATGACAGACTGCAGCTTTGTCATATCCAGTGTTCCGTCTCTCATGGTTGCACTGGCCAAAATGGCTAATATATAGTGTTTTAAAAGTTAACACTCTATCTCATCTTCAGGGTGTCAACTTATATATTAGGAACCTTCATCACAGAATTGATGATCAGCGTCTCTGGCAGGAATTCTCCCCCTTCGGTACCATCACCAGTGCAAAGGTAGGACCTCGTCTCTTCACTTAGTGGCTCTTCTGTGATTAGATGGCTGTGAAACAGCTGTCATTTACTGGTACTGATAATCAACTGGTGTCCAAATTTGGTCATTCGTTTCATTTGACTCTCGCTCTCAGGTCACGATGCTGGATGGACACAGCAAGGGCTTTTGCTTTATCTGCTTCTCCTCCCAAGAGGAGGCCAGCAACGCCATGGCTGAAATGAATGGACGCGTTGTGGAAACCAAGCGTTTGTACGTGGCTCCGTTTCAGCCCAAGGAGGAGCGTCAAGCAATGCTGAGGAAACAGCACATGCAGAGACAAACACAAGCCCCTGCAGCTGCTGCAACAGCCGCTCCTGTGCGTGGAGTCCTTCACCGCCGTGATGCCGCAGGAGGCCGCAACACCCAGCAGAACGAGACAGCTCAGACGCAGGTCACCAGGCAGCAGGTAGGAATGAACATTTCTTTGTTAGACCAGACCTACTGACCTACTCTGAAATTTTCATTTCTCCTTCGCAGCCCACACTTTACCCTCAAATAGAGGTGTGTGTGCCGTGTCAGTCGTTTGGACACATTTTGGCGTCAGAGACGGTGACACCAAACAAAGAGAGAAAATATCCCGACTTTAACGGTTCAGAATATTTAAGGTACAACCCTTGTCAGAGCACTCTGCAGGCAGAAAAGAAGCATATAAAATAAATAATCATTGATTAACTGGAATCGAGGTAAAACTTTGAAATAACTGTGATAATGATTTGAAGTCACATGGCCTAGACAAACACCATACCCCATATCATAGGTGAATATGAGCAAAATGACATGAAATCATCAAGGTTTAAATGTGTCCAAAATATTAAAATAAACCAACTGAAGAGACCAATTATTAGATGCATACCTTTAGGGCCCCTACAAGGCACGTGTGAAATTTCATTGAATTCTGTCAGGTGGTGTTTGAGATGTGGATAGATCATACCGCGTTACACCGGTGGCTTGGTGATGCTCTGGGTATCAGATCAGCATCAGGAAATCCTAGAAGAAAACGTATCAACATATGTGAGAATGCTGAAGCTTGGGTGTCATTGGACGTTCCAAAAGGACAATGATACCGAGCAGACCTTAAAGTCCACCAAGGCTTGCTTTCAGAAGAAGTCCTGGATCATTCTAGAGTGGCCGTCACAGTCACCTGACTTGAATCCCATAGACAGCATGTAAATCCAGGAATATTCCATAACTGGAGGCCTTTGTTGATGAGGAATGGGCTAAGATTCCTCAGGAACAATGCCAGAAGCTAGAGTCTGGATTTGCATCATGTTTGCAGCAGGTCATAGCAGCTCAAAGGTCTCTACAAAGTACTAGAGATGCTTTTTATTAACGGTTGAATCATTTAGAGACAGACACAGTCAGTAAAATAAGTATTTCATGCTATATTTGGGAAAACACTTCTATTATCTGTTGTATAGAACTATTTAAACTGTTCTTGTTTGATTTGGTTATTGCAAATAGCTGATAAATAGTGGATTTCGCCAATAAACCTAATACACAATGGGAGTTGAATAATTTTGCTTTCAAATCTATATCAGAAATCTGGGACACAACTACTTTGCAGTGTTCTGGATGCTAATGTGTTTTAGGTCAGAAACTACACAACAGTGATGTTGAGCCGACACTAGTGACAGATTTAAAAGTGTAGGGTCATTAACAGCTTTGAAAAGCTTCTTCTCCAGAGGAGACAGGTCTGTGATGAGTCCATCTGTAACTAGGTTAAGTGTAGAGGGTCTGTCTGCAACTCCCCCAACGACTGTATGTCCGACTGTGGCATGCAAATGGTCCTTCATCTAAACACTTCCGACCATACAAAATGGAATGGGAAACTCATTTTGCAAAGTTAATTTAACTAAATGTAGTATTCTGTGATTAAAAAACATGTTCAAACATGTCTAAAAAAAAAAGACGCTCAGTGCCTCGTCATGCTACTGGCGGACACAGGCCTTAACAATTATGTTGAGGATTCTCAACTCTTGTTATTTCATTTTATGGTCAGGATTTTGATATTAGTTTCAATAGATGTCAGTGTGGCTGCAGCAGAAATTCATAATTTTTTCCATCATTCTGTTTTGATTGTGTTTTAACTGTTTTGAACACAGTGTGCATTTGTGCATTTGAAAAATGTGCTGCAGAAGTATGGTGTTTTGCAAGTGGTGGACTCTGACTGAGAAGAGTTCATGGATTTTGGTTACTGTGGTCAAACTGTAATTCACAGTTTGCTCCACATAGACTTCTGTTTTGCTGACTGTGTGAAGAGTTTTGACAATGTGACTTCAGTTTTGACCAATGAATGTTAGCAATTGAAACAAGAGCGCTTGGAGAATGCAAACCTCCGTCAAGGCCTTTTAATTCCCGGATCCGGATCCTCACCAAAATGTAATCACCTCTAGGATATGCTAGGGTCCATCTTTGGTGAAATTTCATGCAAATCCGTCCATTAGTTTTTGCATAATCCTGCTAACAAACAAACAATACAAACAAACTAACCAAATCGATCCCATAATCTCAGGAGATCCCGAGGGGTTGCTCTGAATTTGGTGACTTTGCAGTGCATCAGTTATTGAATATTTTTACCAATAAAAACTCCCCCAAATTAGTAAAAAGCAGGGGCGGATCCAGGGGCGGGGCTAGAGGGGCACTGGCCCCAGCTGAAATCTGATTGGCCCCTGAAGTGCCCCTGTCACTTGTCTGTCTGTGTTTGTTTACAACTTGAATACTTGTGTGTGTCAAGTTTTTCTCCTCTAAACTGTTGCGTATGCTGTAATAAAGTACATAAGCATTTTCTTGAATGTAAAAACATTTTTTAAATGATTTTATGTATTACATAATTGGAAAAAAGTGTGTTATGTTTTATATTTATTTATGCATCCTAGTTTAAAATTCATAAACTTTTTTGAAGTACACAATATGCTTGAAAAGGGCACAATTTGCATAATATATTCAATTATGTGTGTCTTTACTAAAAGCTATGGAGCCAACAGCAAACAATGAATGACTGGTAAAATATTCTGTGTATACATCTTACTGAAGAAGGAAATGTGCATGAATGTTGGACATATAGTTGACCCCTCTGTAAAAAATGTGGCCCCTCTATGGCCCCTGATTTAGAAAAATTCTAGATCCACCACTGGTCAAAAGCATATTTCCCCAAAATATTGCTGTAGTTTAGTCAGCAGTATTCAACTGATGTGTAGAATGATTCTCCATTTTTTTGTAGACGGTCCCAGTGTAACCGGTGGACTCATGCGTCGTGTTTATGTGTAGAAACCAATCTCAGCACTAGTTTCTCTTTGGAGATCACTCCGTTTATTGCCACACTGACAAAAGATGAGACAGCTCATCAGTGTGCAAGCTACAGTTATGCCCCAGCTCCTTACTCTATAACACAAACAGGAAAATAACTTACTATAGTATAGTACATACTATATACAAGAATTAACAGGGTGCTATTAGTAGCAACAACAGGTAACCAACCTCTGCCATGTGGGGACAATACAAAAGGGGAGAGGCTATGGGACTAGCAGAATATATAGGGGGAACCAGAGAAGAAGAAATAAGGAGGGGCAACACAGAAGGACCCGGGGCGGTCCTGGCAGTCAGGTATAACCAAAGGAAGGGTACAGTAGAACTGATTTTGTGTAATTATAGTGCCCAAACTGGCCCGGTTACACCTGCACACGCAGCAGTCAACCAGCTATAAATAGTGACCAGTGACCGCCCGGATTAGAGGACGGCTTCTTTCTGATGAAGCTGAGATCGTTGCTCGTTGTCTGCCTCACTGTGGGACGGTCACTGTCACTGTGGGACGGTCACTGTGGGACGGTCACCACTGTGGGACGGTCACTGTGGGACGGTCACCACTGTGGGACGGTCACTGTGGGACGGTCACCACTGTGGGACGGTCACTGTGGGACGGTCACCACTGTGGGACGGTCACTGTCACTGTGGGACGGAGTTTTTGACCCGTGAATCTGTGGATACTTTTTCCCACTTTACCACAGTCATTATTAATAAGTCAATACGCGTTGTTGTTTTTTCGGCAATGGAAATAGAAGCTACTGTGATTCCCTTGCTCTTTACTCCATCACATTTACCGCTGTTTATCGAGGGCTTACCTTATAAAGAGCCATTTAAAAGGTTGTGACTCTGTCAGCAGTCGTGTTCTTCTCCTCTACCCACAGGTTGGGCACTGTTGAGGACATGACAACCTTCAATCTAAGATCGATATCTTGCGTCTGCGGCTTTGCGAGCATGTCTTCGTATCTAAACAACAGGATAGGTCGACTGCTACTGCGTCCCAAAATACACGACTGTTTCCACATTTGCCTGTCTAGCACCTCTATAGGGCGGAGGGGGAAAAGCACCAGTGTGTGACATTTTCTGAGGTGAGAAGGGTAAAGAACAATAAATAGTGTAAAGCTGTTTAGGACCCTTAGTTTTTTTTTCAACAGCTTCATCTGACGACCTGGGAGACCAAGTAGAGATGGACAAGAGTGAGAACACAAGTTTTGAACGTGAATCAAGTTTTACTTGTTAATGTAAAAAAAATAATCCTGGTGCCTTGAGTTGGACTACAGAGATAAAGTTAGCTCGCTGAAGTGTGACATTAGTTTCGTACATTAGTGACATTAGGAGGAGGAAAATAAACTGATGGACTTTACTGTCAAGTCACAGGGAGCTGAGCAGCATTTGGTGATACTTTGAGAACATTAAACATACATTCATTCATTCATTTTCTGTAACTCCTTTTCCTGTGTAGGGTTCACCCTGGACAAGTCACCAGTTCATCACAGAGCCACATAGAAAGACAAATAATTCACACTCACATTCATGCTTACGGTCAATTTAAAGTGACCGGTTCTCCTCTACTGCTTGTTTTTGGTAGTGGGAGGAAGCCGGAGAACCTGGAGAGAACCCACACAGACACAGGGAGAACATCCAAAGTCCACACAGGAAAGTCCCAGGTCCTCAGCTGGATTTGAACCCAGCACCTTCTTGCTGTGAGGCAAAAGCCTGAGACCAGGGGCCTCATTTATAAAAGGTTGCTACACACAAAAAAGTAGCGTATACGGGGGTGAAATGTGTGTGTGAACGTCTTTCACTGCAAACATTGGTAATTATAGAGAATTTCTATACAGAAAAAGGTTCAGATTTCTACGTTTACTTTCACCCTGATGTAGAGTCAGAATCAGAGACATTCGATGGTTTTATCACTAAATAAAGTTCAGTCAGAAGTAAAAACACAGATGAATGTAAAACACACATCAGCACATATATATTTCATAATGAACAGGCCTGCCTCTGATGGTGGATATAGTCTATATTTATTTGTTAGAGCCTAAATACATAAATATGTAAATGTAATTTAATGTCATTCTATTGTTTGATGCAGATATGGTTGAATTATTTGAGGATTGTTGATGTTGTTCCATCTTTAATTGAATGTCAGCATTGTGTATCAGTGAGGAGGTGAGACTTTTCCTCTGTGTATCAAACAGTTTCTGACTGCAGTCAAAATGTGGTTTTTAAAGGCTAAAAACCAACAAATATGGACAGAAGCAGAATATCTGGTTCGATAAAAACATGTTGACTCACACTCTGCAAACACTGCTTTCTTCTTCGTACTCATCACTGATACTCCAACAAAGGCTCATTAACATCAGTATATTCATGACCTATTTAGCATTGACTATTTATGGATGAATGTGGGACGACACTAGGATGAGTAGTGGGATGATACTGGGAGGAGACCATACTCACACAGTTCACCACAGGTGGGTATTTATAAAGAGAAGACTGCATACAGGTCTGCGCCGCATGGTTTTTTAAATCTGAATATTTTCTGGCATAAGAACATTCTGAGATCTGTGAGTACAGAATGTTTCAGGATGGAATATATGCTGAGTTTTATAAATGAGGCCCCTGGTCCTGAAACTGCGGTCTTGAAAGGAGGCTGCAGCTTTATGTCACAGGTGAACTTGGATTTTATTGGCAGTTGGCAAACCATCTTATAGGCGCATTACTGCCACCTACTGGAGTGGAGTAGTAGATAGTAGTAGATGGAGTAGTAAGTAGATTGGAAGTAAAAAAAATTCTATTATTCCTATTATTTAGTCCTAGCAGACTCCCAAATGAATTAGTGGATTGCTTACTTTCTTCTTCTTCCATTGTAATGCTAATAATACAATATATTTATTAATTTATGTATCATGAAAGATGTTCTCTTTTTCACTGCTACCCCACAATGAGGGACAAAGAATACATCACCTGTAAATGTTATATGCAGTTCAAAAATAGGACCCAAACGCATACAACAGGAACAAGACAAAAGCTTAAGTCAACGAAAAATACTTTCAATTAACTAAGTCGGTGACCAGCAAGGTCCATGAAAAACAAACTAACAAAACCCACCATGAAGAAACTTACTGAGGAGAAATGCAGGAAATCACAGGGGTTGACAAGGGGCTAAACAGGGACAAAAACATGGCAAGGCAGAGCTAGGAAGGAATCACAGGGTTGGGGGGAATAACAGACAAACTGACACAGAGGACAGAACCAAACAGACTTAAATACACAGAGTAACGAGACAATGACACACAGGTGACAAAGGGAGGAGGAGAGAATCAGAGACAGGTGGAAACACTCAGACAATCACAAAGGAGGGAAAACGAAGAGAAGGGAAAACCTTAAAGGGGAAAATATGAGGAGGATAAACTAATAAACTAACAAGACAGAGCAAACATAAACACAGGGAAAAGGAACAAACCAGAACTAAAAACATAGAAGACTAAAACACAGAGGAACTGTAAGGGTAAAACAGATCATAAGAAAATAAGACAGGAAGTGTGAGGCATGAGACATGACATGGAGAACTAAACTTACAAAATAAAACAGGAAATGGCAACCTGAATACATGACCATGACAGTAAAATTGTAAATTAATCCAATACGCTGACATAATTCCTGATTCCATGAGGTATTTCTCTCATTTCAGTTTGCATTGCAGATACTGGTGATGTTTTAAATGCTTCACTACAAATTTGGAGAGCCTTAGCCTGTTCAACATCGAGCTTGTTAAGGTTGCTCTTTGCTGCAGACATATAAGCTATGCATCCTTAGTCGAGAATTGCTCTCATTAGAGTCCATTAGAGTCCCCAGCCTCATTCTGACAGACATCGCAGTATTTTATTGCACTTACTTTGTACTTTGTCAGTATGTTGACACCAGGTAAGCCTCTCAGCAAACAGAACTCAAAGAAATCTCACCAGCTTAACCTGTTTGAGAACTTGTCCATCTAATTTCATGGGCACTGATATATGGCGTTTCGTAAAAACGTATGACTTGTGACTTTGCGATTGACTTTTTAAATCTCCCATTTATTTGTCCACTCTTCCACTTTTTCTATTGCACCTTGAATTTATTTTTCAAACACTCTAGATTTCGACCTCTGATCTAGATTGAAAAGTGATTTTCTTATTTTGTATGCGACCTGCTCAAAAATGTCATTATTCGTTATATTAAAGAGCAGTGAACTGCACACACTACACTGATGAGTTCAATTTTTTGCTGTATACATATTGGAATATGTATGCATATTAACTTGTATTTACTGGCCCTCTCTGATGCCTACATGGTTGATAAAACATGATAAATGTCCCACTGTGTCCTTCCAGCAGACAAAATGTGTTGACTGTGGAAGTAAAATGATATTTTTATCATTTATTCTCTTATTGCCATGACCCTAATTACCTTTGGAGGCTCAGAGCTTTGCTCATTTTGAGTTCATGTCCTAAAAAGTAATTGTCTAGTCTCACATGAGGAAACATCTGAAGATGACGTATCGTCTGTGACATCCCCCAAAACATTGTATAGCAGATGCATTGGTATATGACACATTCTCCGTTATTTTAATGAGTCTAGAGTACTGGATATTGTTTTGGGTATATGCTATGGAGAAGATGACCAACCTTACAAGTCACCATAAAATCATCTTTCCATAGAAAACAAAAAATAGATTTGTAAAAAAGAAAATCAAAATGTTAAAAGGCACAGCTATTTATTATGGTTAATTTATATTTAAAGGTTGGTATAGCAAGAATTTTTTGTTTGCCAGATATACTCTGGACAAAAGGACTGACCGCCCTTCAGAGTCATCACATGAAGTAAAATTAGTATAACATTCTAAATATCCAAAGACACAACAACTTATCATGGTTAATTTATGAGTAAAGGTTGGTGAAGCTAGTATGAATATTTTGTGAATAAAAATATAAAAAATGATTACAGACAGATTACAGACATCATGACTACTAAATCTCCCTGTTATTTTTATGTCGTGAGAGATAAAAATGAAAAGGCAGATGACATTTTTGTGGATCTGTTAAGAAATGTGACTTTCCTTGTTGTACTACTTGGAGCGTTGCCATGGTTATGACTTGATGGAAACACTCATTCTGACTTCCTGTACTAAGTTTTGTGTGTCTCGTATGTGAGATGATGTGACAAGTTAAACTCAGCAACATTGGATTTATTTTAGGCAAATATTTATATTTGGGAGTTTAAAGATATGAATAATTATATATTGTTAGAAATTTAAAAAAACAACAACAATAATAATAATAATCAAGCCATTTTGAGATAATTAGGCTGTTATGAGATAATTACACCCCTAGGGAAAGAACAGAATCCAAGAGTGGCTTCCATACTAGTTAATATTTTTTTTATAGTAAGTACAGAAGTCCATGCAGGCAAACACACTGAACAATCATGTCAAATGATTTTCCACTTTAAACCTCTGAAACCACTGGTTTATCTAAACTCTAGAGGCTATAGTTACATTAAAAAGTAGCTTAAGCTACTGTGTGAGAGCAAAAGCTCCACTAACATTTCACAAAAGAAATAACTTGACATTTGAATATACAATAAGAATTAGTATCCTCTAGTGCAGACAAGACTGGACTAGTTTATATCACCACAACAACAGCCATTAAAAGGAACATGTGGTGTTAAATCAAATGTTCAAATGTCTACATGACTGCTTAAAACATATAGAACAAATAGAGATAATAATTCATGCCAGGGATCTATTGTCACTCTGAGCCTTCACATTCAGTTTACATGCATGTTTTTATAACACATATTGGTAACACATATTACTTTTAATTGAAAAAAATACACCAAAATGCATTTTGCAAAATGCACTTTCATATTTACGGCACAAGGAAATGTCTTCATACATATATATCATTTTTGTACACAGTGTTTGTTTTGCACCTGGCGTTTCCTCGGAGCTCTGAGAGGACTGTGTTTATCATCATGAAGCAGATACAGCTGGTATTCCCAGTCGGGAGGAAACCTCAGCATTGCATAAGAATGACTTCCCCTCTCTCCCAATTCCCAAGGATCACCACAGTAGGAGCAGTCTGAGCAGAATAGATTTATTCATTAACCAGTGAAAGGGGGTCAGGGTGGGCATGGCCCAAAATAACAAACACAACAAGCTTTAATATTACAAACTATACACTAAACGTCATGCAAAATAAAGAGAAGAAAATACATGTAACATCAAACAGGAGAAAAGAGGTTTCAATCAAACAGGTGTCCCACCTCCAGACAGCTGGGCTGCAATACAATATTATACATTTACAGCTGCAAAACACAGACTGCACTTTTTAAATGCATAAAAAGCACAGTCTTATTTTATGCCAATAACTTCTGTTACTCTAAAATAGAAAGGCCCAAACTTTATTATTTCAGTTTTGATCATTTAGACTGCATACTCGCATTGCTTAAATATGATTAAATATGATGCTTCAATATTTCTTAAAAAGAAATTTCTTAAAAGAACATATTATATTATGAGCATAATTTTTCTTCCCCCCCCCTTTTTTTTTCTTCTTCTTCTATTTATTTTTCTTCTCCTCTCAGTTGTAATTTCTTAAAATACAAGAAAAACAATATAAATATGATTCTTTCAGGGCTTAGTGACTTGGTACTAATGGGTAATGGAAATCTGATGGTGATGCTTGACAGGAGCTGAGAACACCACTGGTCAGGAGGTTACAGACCATAATAATAGGAGTAGTTTTTTGCTTTATATGGATATGTCCTGTAGGAGGGACATGTGACTATATAACCAATTTAGAGAACTCCGTTTTGTTTTATCCCTTTATTTTATGGTTCTTTTTTCTTAGTTTTTGTCTATTTTGCGTTCCTTTTTTTCCATTCTTTTTCAGCATATGTCATAGGCCTTACAAGCACAACAAATAATGTAGTCATAGATCTTGTTTATCAAGATTACAGTATATTTTATGTTTTAGATGTCAGTAAGGGGCAATGATAAGTTGAGTCTGTCTTCCTGGAACATTAAGGGGCTATAAAGAGACGGAAGGTTCTTAATTTTTGAAAATCTAGACATTACGATATTGTCTTTCTACAAGAGACCCGTTTAACAGAACACGAGTCTAAGAGGCGTTTTGGGGGCTGAGTGGGACGTGTATTTTACAGCACTGGATCAAGTAAGAGCAGTGGTTTAGTAACATTAATAAGTAAATTCATTCAATTCAAATGTATGAGAGAAATATCTGATGATGACGGTTGAATGCTGATTGTTCAGGCTGATATCCAGGACCAAAGTCTACTGCTGGCAAATATTTACATACCTAACGGTGACAACTCCGCTTTCTTTATTAACCTGGAGAATGCCCTACATAAAGCAGGTGATTTCCCTATCATTTTGGGGGGAGACTTTAATAAAACCCTCGACTATACAGTACTATATAAAAGTATAGTAGTGCAGGTAGTCAAGTGTATTTGCTCCTCTCTTGATCTTATAGACAATCTTTGATCTTTGGAGGCTGCTTAACCCAAAAGGTAGGGATTATACCTTTTTCTCAAATGTTTATTTCAGCATCAATTTACTTTTGATTTCAACAGCCGTGATTTCCTCCACATCAACATGCTCTATTGGTAATATTATAATTTCAGATCATATAAATGTATCATTGGACATTCTATCTTATTATGAGAGATTTCAAACACCAAGGTGGAGGTTTAATAATTCCCTTCTACACGACCAGGCCTTTAAAGGCCTTTCTATCTTGAAACTAATATACCAACAGCAGCCAATGTGGGGACTGCATGGGAAGCTATGAAGGCTTACTTTAGGAGAATTATAATCCAACATTCAAGTCATGAGAAAAAACAGAATACAGAAGAACAAGCACAACATATGGATTAATGACAGTATTTATTCTACCGGCACAAACCAACACAACATGGATCTATATGTAAAATCAATTTCTACTCCTGGCTTTTCTTTTACTTTTGGCTGCCCTTCTGTTTACATTTTCATCACATCCAGTTCCTTTAATGTACAACTAAAGTAGAGGAGCAGCCCAGTGTGGGCTTGTGAAGCATGTGATAGTAGATATGATGTGCAAGTTTGAAGATAGATGTAAGTGCAGAACAAAGGTGTTGAAATATTCCATCTTTCTTTGTAAGATTTGGTCTTAATATGAGATTTGATGCCTTTAATAATCACGTGTTGATTGTGTCCTATGTTGATTTTTTAAATTCTGATTCTGATTCTCTCTAATACAGACTCTGTGGTGTTTGACAGGCAGCTGACCTTTAACCAGTGTTGCTCCAGAATTCTGAGAAATGCTTTGGCAGGTCTCATGCACTCTGGAAGCAAACAAGAGGAAATAACTAAACAGGACAAGCTAATAAATGAAAGGCCAGCAGAAGAGGATGGATGTAAATAGACAGGTCTTAAAACATTCATCTGCATGCTTAAATAAACTAAACACTGAGCTGCTAGGCAGAGTGACAGCTTTATTTTATATTTCATTAGCTCTTATGAGCAAGTATATATATATATACACTACCAGTCAAAAATTTGGACACAGTTTCCCATTCACTGGTACTGTATATATAATTACCCAAAATTTTGTGGGTTCTTTCCTGGTCCATGGTCCATCCTTCCACCACGTTTTGTGGAAGTCTGTCAAGTAGTTTTTGTACAATCCTGTGATAAAATAAGTGAGTGAGTGGATCTCCATCCAGGAAAGAAATCACAGTAGCTTGTTTTGCTAAACAACATGATTTTTTTTGTCTTTTTTTGCCTCAACATCAGTGTGAACATCTGTGTCATGATCCTATAAATTCACAACAAGCACGCTGCAGAAAATATAATGTGCATGAATAAATAAGTGTTGCAGGCATTCATTTGTTGAACTCTTTGTTGTGGTAACAGCAGTGTGGTCACAGTCTGACAGCGCTTCAGGACAAGAAGGGAAAAAGGCCTCTGATTTAAATACATTCTTACATACAGTATCTAGTGAACATGCAGCCTCCTGTCTCCCAGTCGTCAACGCTGTGATCCTCCACTGCTGATAAATGATGCTTAATGATGAAACAGCGATGTGAGCATGCTCAGTGAGAGGAATACCAAATTCATTGGGAACTGACTGCTCACACAACCATCACATCAGCAGGACTCAGATATGTATCTGATTTAGGACCACAGATGATAGTGGAACCAATCACAATTGAAATGGTCAGATTCCATTCCAGGAGTTATTGAACAAACCAAAGGGTCTTTTTATCTACAGTGGTCTAAAGTCCATGGGATAAGTGTATTTAGGGCATGACTTTGACTGCATAAGAGCAAATGCACCAAGATTTAACTGAGGAGGATGGATAGAGCTGCTGCACATCCCTGTGTGTAATAAGCCTAGTAATGCATTGTGGATCACAGATCAGGTGGACCAGCTTAATAAAAAAACACCATTCTGATTAATAGTGGATGGGATGTTTTTTTTACAATCATATTACTTACAGCAATCCCCCAGCAGCCATTTATACCAAAGGAACAGCAGCTTAACTTCACTGATTATTTAAATCTCTGACACGATGACAGAATGAAATATCAATTAGTGTTCTTGGTCAGCCATCCTCCTGATCAGTCCTGAGGCACTGCTGTCCAGGTGCAAGTCTTCAGTAAATCAGAAAAAAATTAATTCTTCGGGCAGCTGGCATATGCATAAAAAAATGTACATGCAAATTCAGATAATGCCAGTTTGTGTGTGTAACAAGCAAAGCGTATCATTTAAATGGCAGGACACACTGTGCCATTGACTTCAGTCCAGGTTTTCCTTGGTCAATGGCAAAATCTCTTTCTGTTGCCTCAAGACAGCAATGCAACAACGATGCAACCAACCACACTTCATGTTAAGATCAACACACACAGATGGGTGCAAGTACATTTCCTGTTCATACAATGTATGTGCTGGACATGAAAATGACAACCGATCAGAAACTATTAGTGACACGTGTGCTGTGAGCCACTTTGCACTGGGTATAAGATACTGTAGAGTACATCCTCTGACAAAGATAGTTAGGCCTGAAATTCATGATTTAATTGCATATAAACTTTCCATTCACTTGAATCACATAGTTTAAACCTAAACAAACAAATGAAAGAAGAATGACATATATGTAATAATACAAATTAACCAATGTGTTCTAAATACATAACAGGGTTTATGTATTTATCAATGATAAATCTAATGTATTTTAAATTGATAAGAACCAGGTATTTGTATTATTAATAGTAATTTGGTGTATGCAAAAACCCAATTAACTTAAAATGCATCAGATTTATGTACTTCTTATTATTTAATACAATGCTTTATATGTTATACCAGATACTTAAAATTTAATAATGCTTCTAGGCATGTGGCAACTTTGAGCATCACGAGAATTCACACATGCACACTCAAAAAGAGGGGCAAGCAAACCAGCCAGCTGTTTGTTGGTAAACAGAACAGAAAATAAATTATATAAAATGCCATCATATTTACAAAGGATATTAAGCCCTCTGTACTTCGCCATTAAGCAGTTCTGGAGCAGGAACATGCTACATGAGGCCAGCGGACGCCATCGTCCTCAGCAAAAGTCGATTGTCGATTTTTAATCTTTTTTAATTTTTAATTTTAATGACTTGATTTATTTAGAAATACGTGGAATGCAGGTTAATGAGGAAGAATTGCTGAAGCTAGTCGGTACTAGAACCTTGCACAAGTTAGCTAGCTAGTAGACTATATGAAAATTACTCCAATGATTGACATATTTGACATTTGACAGTAACTGTATTTATATTAGTGTGATACGATAGCATTAATAAAATAATGTACATACTGAAAACTGACAACAGATAACATGATGGATGCAGATAAAACTCACCTGTTACAATCACAGGCCAAAGAGATTTAAAGAGGTCCAAATAGTTCATAATAATCTGTGGCATGATTCATTTTTTGAGTGTAAGATAGAGTTCATGACGATTATTACAGTAGCCAAGATAGGCAGGAGTAATCTAGTTTTAGTGCTAAAGAATAGGACAAAGAACACCAGTACATATCAGACAGCTGGATCCACATTCAGAAAATGCTATTTACCCAATAATAACCTTCTGTGCTTGTCAGGGTTTGAACTTTGGAACTTTGCCGAGTCTGTATGCCTCTGGTACTCAGCAGGGCTGGGTTATGGAGGGAAGAGCGACTTTATAAGAGATCTAGGAGGAGGACCTGCTGTATTAGTCCAGACTGAGAGAGAGAACACAGACGAAGGCCCTTTCTTTAGCCCATGATGGGTTACAGCAAGCTTTGCCTGCTACTGCTGATGAGCAGCTACACGTTGGCTCGTAAGTAGGAAACCACCCTGGTTCAAAGTAACCACATTTGTACAAAATCTGTAAAAAAAAAAAAATGCAATAAATTATGTGCACTGTTTAATTCTTATCAGCTGATATTTTGATATGGCAGGAAAAGCACAAGTGTTATAATTTTAAGGATGGAGGCATGAGCCCGTGGCAAAATCAGGATGATGAAAACTGAAAAAGGAATTCAGCCGTCATTTATTTTATCATTTCAACGTCAAAATGTATTCTGAGAAAAATGTGTGATGGTTATGGAGTCATGCAATTTTGCATGTTGGTTCCCTGCAGCAAAGAAATACAACAGAGTCGTCATTAAACTTATTCAAACTCAGATGAGTCTAATATGACAAAAAGGTCAACTTTTAGTCTCTATTGCATAAATATTTTGAATTGAGATCATCTTTAATCTTAGTGTTTACTGTTATCCTGACATACATGCAGAGTCTGGTTAAAAAAGCAGAGACAGGTGTGAACATGTACAGATATTTGTTCAGACATACTTTTATTGAACTGATTTCCAGATAATGATTTAGTTGTTGCTCAGTTTGCAGTTTATCACTTTGTAAAATCAATGCATGTATTTTAAAGTGTCCATTGGTTTTCAATCAGTAAAAGAAAAACAGAACGTGATCTGAGTAAAAAAACAAAAAACATGACAAAGTGATCAATTATTTTATTCTAATTTTAAATCACATGGTCCTAGTGATTGTAAATACTGTGTAATTAAGAGAGCTTGTTATTTAATGAATATTTAATATAGGATTTACTGTCTATTATCTACTTGTCAGCAGACTTTCATTGTAAGTTGCAAAATAGATATAATTAATGCTTGATCCAAAGTATGTAAATAACATCTATGTTATTTTACTCAATGTGTTTTTATTTCCACGGTTTGTTTGTCCATTAAATTAATTTACAAGGGAATTATATTATTTTTCTTAAGTTCACCAATTGAATATTTTGAATGTATAACATATCTATGAACCCTTTTTAATCAATCATTTGATATGATTGTTCACTGTGTTTTATTTTCCAGAGGAAGGCAGGAACAATAATGAGCAAACTCCAAGATGTTTATGTAAGTTTCTACCTACACTTCACTTACATTCACATTCAAATGTGCATTATTTGTTAAAAAAGAAAGATTATGTGTGTGTGTGTGTATATATATATATATATATATATATATATATACAGTACCAGTCAAAAGTTTGGACACAGTTTCCCGATGGGAAGGTGTATCCAAACATTTGACTGGTAGTGTATATATATATATATGTATATAGAGGGGCCAATGTTGTTGCAAACAGACACATTGACCTGCTAACAGATCGATAGCAGCTGGGCTAAACTAATAAACACATGGCCTGTTTTCTGGAGATAGCAGCTGATGGACTTTTGATCCCTGTTGTTTATGAATCAGAACAATAGCTGTTGTTCACTGTTGGGAATGTTTAGCTGCTTCGGTCCAAAGGCCTGCTGCCAAGTGATGATGCTGAACCATGAGGGGAACTTATGATACAGGAGGAACGGATTGATCCTATAGGCTTAACGTAGGTACATGGGGGCAGGGCCACAGGGGCATTGCCCCCCTTCTGAAGAGCCTTTTTTTTCTGTGCTTTGCTTTAGAGCATTTCTTTGCCTGAATTTGGAAAGAATAAAAAAATAAATGAATAAATAGCATTGTTGTCTGTCGCCTAAATTTTGTGTTTCAAAGACAATTCCACCCATAAATGATATAGCCTTTAGTATAAAGTATCACAATGTATAATTTAACATATTTAATGTTCAAACTGGTAAACTTTATTGTTTTGATAAATACTGCAACACGTTTCAAAAGAGTTGGGACTGGTTCATATTTACCATTACATTGCATCACCTTTTCTTTTAACAACACTCAGTAAATGTTTGGTAAGAGAAGACACTGACTGTTGAAGTTTTAACGTGAATCATGTCCCATTCTCCCTAGTTATACAACTTCCGTTACTCAACAGTTTGAGGTCTCTGTTGTTGTAATTGGTGCTTTGTAAAGCGCCACACATTTTCATTGGGGGACAGGTCAGGACAGCAGACAGACCAGTGTAGTACTGGACTCCGAGTCTGAGGCTGTGCTGTTGTAAGGCAGCAGAATGTGGCTTCATTGTCTGCTGGAATAAATAGGGACGTCCCTGAAAAAGATTTTGTCTGGATGGCAGCAGATGTTCCTAAACCTGTATGCACCTTTCAGCATTAATGGAGCCATCACAGATGTGCAGGATGCGCATGCCATGGCCACTAACACCCCCCCATACCATCATAGATGCTGGTTTTTGGACTTTGTGTGAGTAACAGTCTGGATGGTCTGAAATGTGGACTCTTCAGACCAGAGGACACTTTTCCACTTTGTCTCAGTCCATCTCAGATTAACTCTGCAGCGTTTCTGGATGTTGTTGATACATGGCTTGTGCTTCATATGGTAGAGTCTTAACTTCCATTTGTAGATTCAGCGACAAACTGTGTTCATTGACAACGGTTCTCCAAAGTGAGCCCATGTAGTAAAATGCTTCATATCATCATGTTGGTTTTTAATGCAGTGCCATTTGAGGGATTGAAGGTCATTCATTGTTAGTTTTCAGCCTTGTTCCTTGTGTGCAGTGATTTCTGCAGATTCTTTTTATCTTTTGATGATATTACGGTCTATGGATGGTGAAATCCTCATATTCCTTGCGCGTTGAGAAGCGTGGTGCCCCTTTCACACTCAGTCATGACACTATCACCTGTTACCAATGAACCAATTTACCAATTTTTACCTGTGAAATGGTCCAATCAGGTGTTTTTGAGCATTCCACAACTTTTCCAGTCTTTCGTTGCCACTGTCACAACTTTTTTGAGACGTATTGCTGACATGAATTTCTCACTAACTAATATATTTGCAAAAAATCAATAGAGGTGAGGTGAAGCACAGCTTTAGATATATTGTCTTTGTACTGTTTTAAATGTGTCCCAACCTCCTTGGAGTCCGGATTGTAAATTTGAAGTATCGCTAATATCTGTAAGTTTTCATATTGGCTCACTTTCTTGTATGAGGGATAGAGGGGAGAGCCAATCAGGTTGGCTTTCTTTGTTTGTTAGAAGATTATGATCAAACCTTTCAGCTGTTCCATCGACCAGACTGGACACCAAGGGTGACCATAAATTTAAGGTTACTGCCCTACGGCTTTGGAACATCCTTCGACTCAGTGTGACACCAGCAGACTCCACTGCAGCTTTTAAGTCCCTCTTTAAAGCTAATTTTTTATACAACGACCTACTCTTAACAATGTTTTACCTTCGTTGTTTGTTTTACCACATCACTTCATATTTCCTCTCTCTATTATTTATAAATATATAATATTATTATATGAATATACAATAATTCATAGATTATTTTATGGTGTTTTGTCTGTGTTTTGGTATTGGTTTATTGTTGTTAATTTGCAGTTTTGACCTTATTATCATGACATGTGTAAATGTAAATATGTCATTATTTCAGTGTTCTTATTTTGCACTTTTGTTTTAAATTCAAGAGTGTGTTCATTGATTGGTAATTTAACTGCTGTATGTGAGATTATTGTCTGATATCTCATGAGAAAGCCCTGGACGATGACAGGCGTGTGTGAGAGTATGTGAATGACAGCATGGTATTAGAAATAAACTATGGCCTATAGAGCTTCATTGGGCCTCAGTGCTACTTTATATATGGACTCTCATGTTCCAACTTTTGTAAGTCATGCAGAGAGTGGGGCTTAGACTGGTTTCTGATTTTTATTTTATTCTGTAAATATTTTAATCTGGAAAGCACTTAAGCTGGAAAATTGCCATATGCAGTAAATTAAATTTTATTATTCATTTTCCACAACACACTCTAAGTTGATTTGCTGTTTTGCGGTTATTTGCATGCATAAAAAGTAACCAGAATGCAGATAGTGATGTGTCTAACATTTAAATTGTCCTGGGGGAAGACTCCCAGACCTCCTACATAAAACCTTGCACCACTGTAAAATATGGCCCCTTCGTTGACCCTGAAACTCCTAAAGCCATCCCTGTGTAGGAACATGAACTCTTTGGCTTCAAATGGGCGACAAAGATCCTAGAGAGTCAATATAACCATGTTACATCATCATCTTATTTCAGTGGCGACCAGATTCAAGGTCTATAGGAAATATATGTACCAGTACACCACAGAGAGCACAAATGGTGTGGTAGGCGCTGCCAACCTGAGGAATGGCCTTAAAGTCTCCTGTCAGGTACGTCATTGTTTATGTGTCCCTGATTACCCCTTCACTTGGTAACAGAATGTTTTTATCTGAACTCCCTGTCTCTCCATTGACTCTGTCTGTGGTTACATATCTTTAGGTAGAGATCGAAGTCCCTCAGACCTGCAGATTCATCATGCACACCAGACACTGTACTCTCAGTGAGGTGTCGGCCACTAATCCCCAGGGCCAGCTGGTCTACCAGCAGACCCCAAGCTCTGAGGCCTTCCAGGCTGCCATGGAAAAGTTAGTGCAAAGCTTTCTTCACATGATCTGAAACACATGAAGTAAAATAACGCCTCTTTTCTAAGTTAACAAGTTGGGGAAAAAATCTGATTCGTTTGAGGTCTGTGTTGATCAATGACAAAGCAAAATAGACAAAGTAAATCAAACTTTAAAGGAAGAGTTTACTCAGAAATGAAAATTCAGTCATTATGCCCACACCCATACAGATGGAAAGTCTGGTTAAGTTTCATATCAGGAAAACAGCATTGCAGCATTTTTAAAACAGTTTTTGTTTTAAAATGTGAAAAAAAACAACCAAGAATATAAAATGACTCCTCACAGCTGGTATGCTGTAATCCAAGTCTCCTGGTATGCAGTGAACATGAGCTCTTCCTCTCATGAGGAGGTATAAACATAATCGGGAGTAAATAAGATCTTTTAAAATTTAGTCTTCTGGAGACTTGGATTACACGGTGTGAGCTGTGTGGAGTCATTTTGTGTTTGCTGTCAGCTGTTTGTTTTTTTTTCCTTTTTAAAACAAGTCCCCATCCTCTTCAGTCGATTAGGAGAGTGTTGCAACACTGTGAGTCTCCAGAAATGTCTGATGGACTAAGAAAATGCACCTGACTTTTCATCCACTTACAGATCATGACTGAATTTCCACTTTTTAATACTGAGGACAAAAAAACAGGATCTGATTAAAGCATTTTCCCATTCATCTTTTAAATTTGCAACCTCATGTCTCCCAGTTGTCTTTATGCCATCCGTCATATTTGACCTTGTCATTGCTGACAGAACATTGATGTGAGCGTGCTCAGGTGGAGAAAAGTCACATGAATTCTGATGTAACTGTTCACACTGCTGTCACATCAGCAGGAATCAAATACGGTATGTACCTGATTTAGGACCACCTGTGAAAGGGGCCCAAATCAGAATTGAAAAAAAAAAATCTGATTCCAGGTGATCTACAATATGCCGTTCACACTGGCCTGAATAAAACCCCCAACAACATCAGATTTTGGCCACTTTTGACTGCAATGTGAACATAACATAAACCTAAAGAGCTGTTTACACCTTTTCTTCACACGACAATGCAAACATTTGAAAGCGCCACCATTACGTCACCTTGTAAACTGGCAAAACACAACACTTGTCACAACTGTGACTTGGACTCTCAAAGGTAGTGTGCACTTTATATTATTTAAGTGACAAGGGAGGGCTATGAAAAATGGCAAATGCCTTTGGTTTGTGAACTGTGTCAGTCATTATCAGGCAACATACAAAGTCTTCACTGTTCACCAGGTCTACTGGCCTGGCATGCATACTACAGCTTTTCCAATAGTTTTTGCTGATCTCTGTTGAATGTGGAACTATTTTAAAACATAAAGTTTTTTTTTGTTTTTTTTAGCAAGCTGTTGTCTATGGTATCTGTATTTTTTTCACCCAGAAACCCTCTGAAGTTTGTTGTGGAGGACGTCACCAGAGTCCAGCTTTACCCCGAGACAGACGAACCCGTCAACATCCTCAATATTAAGAGAGGAATCGTTTCAGGCTTCATGGTGCCCATCATGGAGGATGAACAGAACAGCCTCATGGTTAGTATCCTCTCACAGCCCAAAATGGTTTCTCTGAAAATGGACAGGGGTGGAGGGAGAGTATTTACTCAAGTAAAAGTTTTATTACTTTAATTTATAAACAAATTTAAGGAAAATTACAAATAAAATTACTTGTGTAAAATTGAACCTACATAAAACTTAAAAGTAGGTCTATTGACCAACTTACAGCGATCAGCCGTAACATTATAACCCTCTCATTACAATGGAAGCTGCCAGTAGGTGGGATATATCAGACCTTTTGTCCTCAAAGCTGATGTGTTGGAAGGAGGAAAATGGGCAACTGAAAGGATCTGAGTGACTTTGACAAGGACCAAATGGTGATGGCTAGATGACTGGGTCAGAGCGTCTCCAAACTGCAGGTCTTGTTTGGTGTTCCTGGTCTGCAGTGGTTAGTACCTACCAAAAGTGGTCTAAGGAAGGACAAACGGTGAACCGGCGACAGGGTCATGGGCACCCAAAGCTCATTGATGCATGTTGGGAGTGAAGGCTAGCCAGTGTGGTCCGAGAAGAGCTACTGTAGCACAAACCGCTGAAAAAATTAATGCTGGTTCTGATAGAGAGGTGTTAGAACACACAGAGCATCACAGCATGTTGTGTATGAGGCTGCATAGCCACAGACTGGTTATAGTGGCCATGCTGACCCCTGTTCACTGCAGAAGGTGCCTACAATGAGCATGTGAGCAGGACCACGGAGTAATGGAATGGAATGGTTTGAGGAACACAACGAGTTCAACAAGTTGACTTGGCCTCCAAATTCCCCACATCTCAGTCCAATCCAGCATCTGTGGAATGACCTGGACAAACATGTCCGATCCATGGATGCCCCACCTCGCAACTTAGAGGACTTAAAGGATCTGCTGCTGATGTCTTGGTGCCAGATACCCCAGCACACTTGGAGAGGTCTTGTGGAGTCCATGCCTCGATGGCTCAGAGCTGTTTTGGCGGTACAACGGGACCTACACAATATTAGCAGGTGGTTCTAATGTTCGGGCTGATTGTGTACATCACCTATAATGACGTAATTAGGGTGAAAGAGTTACAAGTGTCGTCTGCATAGTTAGGATAAGCAGCATTATTGATATGTATGATTTGATGTAGACGAAGGATGTGACGTTAGCAACCCAAGAATCAAACCCTGTTGGACTCTGCATGTCATGGTGATCACATTAAATGATGTCGGAGACACAATGCCTTACTGCCTTATTTATTGTTACTTTGTGAAGAATTTGGTTATGTACCTGGGCATGTAGAGGTGCACATACACAGTCCCATTTTCTCTGACAGGTAAAAACGGCACCTGCCCTGTTTGCCATATGGAATTTTGTACGTTTAAAACTTGGAAACTAAAACAATGTAAGCATCACCATGAGTCTTGGCAGGAAACGTGCATTACTGGATTAAATGTCATCCTGCCCGGACCAGTAAACACAAGTTTATTTAAACGTAACACGCTTTTAGATCGCTCTTTTAGATGTTAGGTTGGAAGGTGGGGTCTCCATGATTGGACTTATTCCAGAAGAGATGCTTGAGAGGCTGGATATCTGGAGAATTTGGGGCACAGGTCCATGCCTTGGGAAATAGTTGCCAATCAATTGTCTAAGGGTAATTGAATAACAAAAATATGTTGTAAACATTGTAAGCAAAGCAGAGAGCAACTGTAAAAAAGCAGGAAGGACTCAAAAACAACTTTGCTACAATAACAAGAGTGAGTAATTTGCTACTTCCACCCATGAAAGTTCAAGTAGTTGTGGGTAAACTAGTTTGTTGCAGCAGCAAATGAGTAGTAGTAGTAATAGTTGTGTGCAGATACAAATGGCAGTACATGAAAGATAAGGTGGGAAGTTAAAGGTGATGTTAGTGTGCAAATATAATCACATGGTAGAAGAATAAAGCTCAGATTCTGCTAAAATGTCTGGATGCAGGCTTACATTTGCACGTTGTTTTGTCTCCTGCACTTTTTCAGCGAATGTTCATGAACTCAGCTGTTTTCTTTTTCAGAGCACAGTCCATGGTCAGTGTGCAACAGACTACATAGTGAATGCCAGGAAGGATCTAGCCACAGATGTGACCCTGTCCAGAGATCTGTCCCAGTGCAACCAGTTCTATAGCAGGGCACTTGCCAACAGCCCCCTCGCCCTGCTGCAAAAACTGGTGAGTCTTCATTACACGCCTGCATCTGTAGCCTCTGAGTGGATACTGTTTTTAAGACCATTATTTCTTCTGTAAAGCTTTTGGTAAACTACGATCCCGGCTTATAAAAATTGCTTTGAGAGCAGTTCTACAAAGACAGTACGAAACTTTACTGGCTTAAAGAAACATTCTCTTTGATTTCTTCTGTGTAAATGGAGGATGAAGGACCGTAGATCCAAACACGATCATTTTCTTCAGGAGGGGGCTGTCATGGATTCACAGCCAGAATTGTGAGGACCCAAATGCAGATATATGACAGAGACACAGGGAGAGTAGTGCAGTTCAGAGATTTAATAAGTAGATAAGGTGAGCAAAATAAATCCAAAAACATGACATGAGACAGGGCCTAAAAAAGACACAGAGGGAGAGGGAACAAACCAGAACTGAAAACCGAAGAATAAAAACAAGACAGGGGGTCAAAACAGATCACAAGAGAAGACGACAGGAAGTGTAAAGCAAAAACACATAGCATGGAAATAGACTTACAAAATAAAACAAGAAACAGTGGCACAAAATAATGACATAACCCTACAAAATAAAAGGAACAACAACTCCATTACAGAGGCAGGTGAGAAATAACCTCCTGTCATCACCAGGGAACCAAATGAAAATAGGAGGAGTTTCAACTCATGACTCTATAACCTCTATTAACCTTTATTACCTCAGCTAATGAGGATATGCTTTAACCAAGGTCTTGTTTATTTGTTTGTTGGTTTGTTTGTTAGCAGGATGAAAAAACAACTAAAACAGGAATTAACTAAACTAAAACTTAAAGCTATAACAGTGAGATTTTTTTTTACATTTCTCTTACTACACATAAATTACTATACTCTGGTAATTGAGACTGTTTGACTCTGAATTGTATATATTAGAACTTTATAGTAAATGTTGTTTTAAGCTTGCAGTTTTCTTAAATTACCTGATGCATAAAGAAAACTGTTTGATATATGGTTGATTAATATATTAGCACTTTGTGTTGAATGTTTACCTGCCTTAAAATGGATACACTGTTATTGAATGACTTTTATTGGAAATGGAAAACAACTGGTTCCATTCATGTCAATTATTGCACATAAAGATGTTTTCATTATGTAAAACTACTTTTCTATATCAGTTTAAAATTTCTGACATTTTGATTCATAGGTTGCCAGAAATGCCAATAAAATGAAGTAATTTTGTGTTATTAAGTCAACATTTTCCAGTGACTTTAAAGTATCCAATATCAACATGAACGCACATTAACATTGTGGATTTATATTTCCAGGACCGCCCCATGTCTAAGCTGATCACCAGCTCTCAAGAGTGTAACTACCAGTTTGATAACAGGGGGATGCACATCATGGGAGCCACATGCAAAGAAAAGCACATTTATTTGGCCTTCTCCAATGAGTAAGTCAACGTGTGAGTTTATATTGATGAATGTGTACTGTTGTGTATTTTAAATCCCTTTCTCATCTGCCTTGTAGGGACAATGGAATATCATCCGTGGTGACACAGGATCTGAGCTTTCTAAGCTCCAAAAGGACCAACAACAGAGTATTTGGTGAGTGATGCCTGCTGTAAAAGACATGTATAGCTTTAGTTCACATCTCTTATTGGGAAATGCTAATGCACTGCTAAATATGTGTTTACAGATGCGAACCGCAGTCAGAGCAAGCCACTCCACTTTGAAGACCCAGATGATAAAGCTCCAGTCCAGACGAAGGATGCTGCTCTGAGTATCTTGCAGGACCTCATGGCTTTGGCAGGCACAGACCAGGGTCAGAAGAGGGCCAGCCTTTTCCATAAACTGGTGTCCAGCCTGCGTGCTCTGAGGAATGACACCCTGAGCGAGACGGTCACTGAGATGTTGGGTATGTCAGGCTGGCTCACTTGGCAGGCCCTGCTCCAGTGTGGAACCCCGGAGTGCACTAGCGCCATCCTCCAGGCTATCAGGACCTTTGATGGGGTGTCACTAGAAGTGGATGCTCTGGTCTATGCGCTGAGTCTACAGGCTAACCCTGATGCTGCACGTGTCCGGGATATGCTCAGCATGGCTCAGTACAAACAGAGCAAGGCAATCATGTATGCTCTAGCCAACACGGTCAAGAAGTAAGCAAAATAATTTTACCGTCTTATTTTTGACAGTGTTGTAACTGCTTCAGGCGACCACTAGGGGGAAGCAAACATAACACTTTAACACATCATACGCGACAGTGCTTCTTCTGTTATCTTCTCTGTCTGTGGCCCATAGGTTTCACAAAGGAGAGGTTACTCCAGTCGTCACAGATGTGGCAGAATTCATGGAAACACTCTTAAACGACTGCTCAGGAGAAATCTTGGATCATGGCTCTGACGTTCCCCCTGACCCTGTAGACGAGTCCTTCCTTGTGCTGAGGGTACTAATAAGCAAGCATCTCAATTACTGTATTTCTGCATTCTGTAATGAGTCAGCTCTTGTCAAATAATATGACTCAGGGATGCAGTGCCCCAAATTAATGTTTTTTTTTTCTTCTAATCTTCAGGTTGTTGGTGTCATGGGTCAAGCCTTACAAGCCGTCAGCCCCAGCCTGATTTCCTCTATTTTGCGTTGTGCTCAAAAAACAGACATTCCATTATCGAACCAAAAGGCCGCCATACAGGCTTTGAGGTTGATGGATATCAATGATGAGGTACAATCACCTCTCACAAACGCACAGTTGTTACAATTGGAGCAAATTCAAATACAAGCAACAGCAAAAAGAGCAGTGCAAGAAATGAAATTAACCACTGAAACTGGATTTATTTTAAACATACAGTGTGCCTCTTCATATTTACTTGGAATCCTCTGTTGTTCTTTCATAGTCCAATAATTTCAACAACTATCTAATACAGTAATTAATCATTTGGTTTGACTACAGATCAGAAACGTTCTCCTGGAAGTGTACCACGATGATCAGAGCCCTGTTGAAAAACGTGTAGCAGCCTACCTGGTTCTAATGAAGAACCCAGACCGAGCCCTGGTTAGAAAAATCGTCGATAATATTGAGAACATGAGGGATGAGCAGCTCCAGACGTTTGTGGCTTCCCACCTGAACAACATCCGCAAATCTGAAGAGCCACAGTTGCGTCGGTAAGTAGCGAAAAAATGGCCAATAGCTTGTTATTTGCCTGAACATAAAGTTTAAAAATGAAAAATAAAAAAATAGAGGTTAAGTTTATTTGTTGTTTGTCATCAATTTTTGTGGAAAAATATTATTAAAATTAAAAATGAGTTAATACATAAATCTTATTAACACTATATGCCAATCACCTAGCGCCAAACCACAGGCAGAAAAAAGTTACAGGATATGTGCAATTTCTTGCTAATGTGTTAGTTATAGCAATTTTGTGGATATAGATATTAGCATTGTGGGTTTTATTTAAAGGACCAAGAATCAATTAAGTCAATCAGATTAGGTATAAAATAACCTCTTTAGTGTATTTCCCTTTAACATTCTCAGTACGAGTTAAGAAAATAGTGTTTCAGACATTACATGGACATGGAAAACTAAAGGAAAGAATCTTTTTCTCACAAACGCTTTTTGATTTTAGAGAGAAAATGTAAATACTAATGTTCTACCGTGTCACACTAAAACTTTTTCTATCCTCCCAACTAAAGATTCAGGGAGTACATCGAGTTGGCCACAAACGACCCGCTATCAACTACAAACAACCCACTTCATGTCATGTCACAAAACTACAAAATAGACTCTCCCTTGGGCTCCGCACAGAGCAACGTCATCTTCGATTCCATGGACACTTTACCTAAGGAGGTGATGCTGGAGACCACACTAAAGGTTTTTGACTACAACTATGACATCTTTGAGGTATGATATCAATAGCATTTTTGTTATAAGAAGTTACAGCATGCAAAGTAGACATTTATACATTTTAAACGTTTGAAATGTCCCCCTTCAAGGTCGGTATTGAGGGAACAGGATTTGAACCAACAATCGATGCTCTCTTTGGAGAAAAGGGTTTCTTCCCAGACTCCATCTCAAAAGTTATCTACTGGGCTGGAGACCAAGCCCAGATGCTAAGAGGGGCTTTGGACAGGATGGCACCCAAGAGAGACGGAGGGAAAAGAGAGGTGAAATCCTTTTTGGACACATCATACATCATACATAACTGATGAATCAAAATCCTGCCTCTCCAACTATTAAAACTACATTTTACTTTGTATTGGAGGTTCATACGTCATATTACACCTGTAATATCTCTCCAGGTCCCACAGGATCTTCTGAAAGATATTGGGAGAAAAATCCAAAGGATTGTAGATGCCTTGCGTGTCAATCCAGCACCTGAAGCCATTGCTTACCTTCGTCTCTTTGGAAATGAGATAGGATACATGAAGACCAGCGAAATAAGAAAGCTGGCTGGGACTCTGTTCATGTACTACCATGTTTTCATCAGGGTCCTGCCTGTCGAGGTCAGATCCATTGTTCCCTGACATCAACTTTGCTAGAGAAAGTAACTGAAAAATGTTTGAAATTTTACATGAATTTTCAAAAATGTCACGGCACAGTACTTCAAGAAGGTCAAAACCTTTGTTATATTGGGTATGCCACCAAAACAAGACTGAGATTTTATTTAAATCTAATCTACTAAACCAAATTATCCATAATTCTTCTAACACATCTGATTGCAGAAGAAGCTAGTAATTTACTAAGCAACTGTAATTAATATGCTTAAGCCACCACAGGTCAGGTCAGGTACTTTATTGTCCCTATGGAGAAACTCTGTGTCAGTGAAATTTCATACATACACACAGAATAACAAGATAAAACACATGACATTGACACACTGAGTAGAAAAAATATATAGTACCCAGAAAAAAGGACAAGACAAGACCAGCCTGAAAATCAACACAGTGCAGTGCCCCGCCCACCTACATCACCTGTTTGTTTCCTCTCCAACAGGCCTTTTTTGCATTGACATCCAGCACTGAAAATGAAGTGTTTGCCCACTATATCTTCATGGAGAATGCCTTTTCTCTACCCACCGCCTCTGGCTTTCCTCTGAAGTTCTCACTGGCTGGTGTTTTCGCACCTGGAGCCAAAGGAGGCCTGACTCCCTCACGTACCGAGGTAAGTTACTTTCCCTTCATCTTACTCTTCGTGTAAAAAAAAAAGACTTTCTGTTTTATCCATCTCTTTCCAGACGAGCGTGTCACTCATGCCTTCACTTGGGCTAGAGTTCATCACCCAAATGGGTGTGTACATTCCAGACTATGTGGACACTTGGCTTGAGATGCACACTAACATGTACCATGAGAGTTCTCTCAACGCTAAGGTCACCGTGAACATACCCCAGATGAGACTGTCGTTCCCCACTCCTAAGTCCAAAACTCAGTTACTCAGTGTTAGGTCAGTACCACATGTGACAAATGACTCAAAACACTTTGCAGCGCAGTGGTTACATGTGCTCTCTTTCACCACTTCATGACTGCCCTTTCTCTTTTTGGAATAAAGCAACACGCTGCTGTCAGTCTCCTCTGGTAAAACTGAAATCGTGCAATCACTAGTGAAGGACCGGACTGACTCAAATGACTGCCAACCCCTGTTCAGTGGTCTGCAATTGTGCACAATAATGCGTTACTCCAACGCTACTTCCTTGGACCAGGCTCCATATTACCCCTTGACTGGAGAAACCAGGTAAGAATGTCCCAAAGCAAAGCGAATTTAAAATCCACTGCTGGGGTCTTTTTGATGATTTTATTTGAGTAGTTTCTATTTTGGTAATATGTAAAGAGTTACTAAATTATCTGATCAAAAACGTTATTATCTTAACTAACGAGATCATTAAATGTTTACCAGAGAGCCCCATTTAGTGAAAGCTTTTATTTTCTCAGGTTTGCAGTTGAAATCCAGCCCACGGGGGAAGTTTCCGAGTACACTGCCACCATCACGGATGAAACATTCAAAGAGAGTAAAAAGATCCATCATACAGTAGATTCTGTGAAGCTAACACTGAAAGCAGAAGGTACTGTTGTGAGATAATGTGATTGTGTGTATGTGTACAGTATGTGTATGTGTATGTGTGTGTGTGTGTGTGTGTGGGCCAAGCTTATATCTTTAGGAATTACATCCATATTGTCCAATGACACTGCAACTGCTTTTGACACTAACTACAATATTTTCCTTAACCATACCAAAGCAGCCCTATGCAGTTATTATAGGCAAGTAAGCAAATTTATTAAAAACTAGAAAATTTGTGTCCAAGAAACAGAATTGCCATGGTCATTCATCCTGTATTTTAGTATGGACATGTAGAGTAATTGTCCAGAATGAATAAATGAGTGCCACAAGATTTGGTCCATATTTAAAACTCCATCCTTTTCTATGCTATAATGGAGCTTATGTGACATTAATATGGGTACATGTGCTAACGCAGCTTGAAAACACCTGTTGAAATTGCTCCTGGAGATAATCATTGACCGCTGAGTCTAATTTCTGCTGTTACTAGGTGATGATTCAACAGAAGTCACTGCATCTCTGAGATATGATCGCAGCAAGAAGATTCTCACCACTGATGTTGTCATACCTGACTACGATGTGGAAGCACGCATGACGCTGTCTCTAACTGAGAGTGAGGCCAAAGGAAAGGAGATGCGTGGTATCACCATCGATGTCACCAACAACAACATCCCACAGCTGACTCTTGTTGGAAACACAAGGTGCATCATCCTATACATAAACCTTGAGTCCTTCGTAATGATTGATAACACTGAGGTTTCTGTTGCCTGGTATCTTGAAACAAGTTCTTTTTAGCAGGAAATCGATAAGAAACATCCCAGGAAATGCAAATAATTGATAGTCTCACCAACCTACATGTTGTTGTTTTAAATATAGACTTGACATGATGAAAGATGCCATGCTGCAACTCCAGATGGTCATTCCCTCCCTGAAAACGGATGCCTCTTTCACTGCAGCCCTGAAGAAGGATGAGGGTGTGCTCATGGATATAGAGACAGTCATCAAACTTCCAGAGACACTCTACCAGCAGAAAGCTTCTCTCAAATACGGTAACAGTCACCCGTCACTCACACCTTGAACACAGATGACAGAGTGAGAACATTCATTCATTTGTATATTTATGGTTGCGTTTGGATTTTCCCTTTGCAGATGATGATAAGTTTGAGCTGGAACTGAAATCGGACATAAATTCAGAGATTCAGAAACTTATCCCAAACGTCGAGAATCATCACAGGCAGCTGCAACAGCTCATTGACCATATCCTGGACCAGAGAGTGGCAATGACTGACATGAAATACCGGCACATTGTCTCAAAAGGAATTGAGGTACTGCTTTCACATTTCACACTATAATTATTACCTTATTTGTTGTTGGTCATTATTTAACACAATAAAAACTAAAACTGCAAAAAAAGTGACATAGTAGCTCATATAGCACAGATATACTGACATCTAGTTGGTGTGGATGGTTCTATTTTTCCATTCCTTTTTTATTTATTTAGCATTGCCATCCAATAACACTGTTGGTCTATTTTTTGACACAATGGACACTTTAAAGAAAAATTGATCATATCTCATTAGAGCCAGAGATATCATCACATTCTTATTCCCTCTAAGAACATCACTGTCAACGGTGGATGTCAGAGATTCAGGTGTGTAGTGCTATTAGCGGCTAATGTAGCCTGGAACCTCTACCCCAAGTAGAGATGAGTAGCAGGATGCACAGATCTGAAATGCTCAATTTTTTCTGACTGGACAACTCCAAGTTTTATTTCATCATTTTCAAAATTTCAGTTTTCAGCCTCAACCAGGGCTGGACTGTGATACAAAAAAAATCAGCCCTGGACTTTTGCCCAGACCGGCCCACTACAATCGGTCAGACACCACGTATTCTAGCACTCCCGTTCAATACATTCAACCTGTAGGACAGGAATATCTGACACAAATCGCATGGTTTATTTGTTTACTGTTTACCAAGTTTATACAAATATTAAATAATTAAACCAGAACAGTTCGGTAAATCTAGAGAGAATATGAATAGATTAATAAATACAGATAGATATTTCTTATTGAAATGTCAACAAATGACATCAAGACAGACACATTTGTTTAAGTATTAACATCTTTGCAGCAGAAAACTTTCTGCACCACTGGGAGAACCTGGCCTTTTGTTGAGGATGATATTTGAAAAACAACTGAAAGTTGCCTGGGTTGGGACGGGCAGAATAATTTAATGTTGGGCAGGAACTTGAACTGGCAATTCCCTCCTGGCTCGTACTGGACCTAACATGAGCCTGAACGTGTGAGAAGGAGATGATTATGAATGGATGATGGATGAGCATGATAAATGAACTAATGACTCTGCAATGCAATTAGAGCTGTGGCTAGTTAGCTATGGAAAACAATAACAGGATTTTAGCTGACTAGACATAGGATCTAGAATCTGCTTTTTTTAATTTTAACAATTTTAATGCAAACTGCCCCAATTTAAGTGAGGACATTTTAGGTGTCAGATGAGAGACAAACCAGTGGGACAATCACGTGTTCTATCTCCGCTCCGTGGTCTGGGCAGCCAAGGTCCTTGAAAAAAAATTTTTTTTTAAACAACACACAGCCTTCCACCGGCCCACAGACAACCGGCCCACTGGGAATTCTCCCGGTACTCCCGATGGCCAGTCCATCCATCACCTCAACCAATACTCACTCAAATGGAATCAATTTATTAGACTTCATACAGCTCCCTCCCGTGCCACATAAGGATTTATACAACTTTTTTCCATATGCTATAGTACTCCCCAAGACATGTGAACACACTCAGTAAAGGTAACTTTACATTCTGCAAATGTGGTGCACAACATGATCCTAAATAAAAAGCTCATGACGATAATTTCTATTCTAGAAAACATGGTCCAGTTCCCAGATGACACAGCGACTATGAAAGTTTGACTGTAGGTAGTGTTACGGGACCACGACAAAATGGCCATAACTCTTGGAAAATGTACACACCTACAAAACTAGCTTGTTTACATTGTATAAAGTATGTTTTGTTCTTAGATTCAGATCCAGGTTAAAACCTTCAAAAACTTCTGTTTTGGTAAATAAACAAATTCAGAGTGCTTTCAAGCTTTTTCTGAGAAGTGGAATGTAATTTATCTTCATGTCACCCTGAAGGCAGGTAATATATGGCTGGAAAAATTGGCAGTACACGTTCCCTATCTTGCAAACTTGCGAAGTAAGAGGAGCATCTCTGATCTCACTCTGCCAGCCCTGCCTGAGAAACTGTTTCTGCAGTCGTAAGTGTTTGAATAGGTTGTTTTCAAAAATTACTGGGCGTAAATAGCAATTCATCAGTTCAGCTATACTGTCCCTTGTCTGATTTCTTTTCCATGCATAGTTTGTTCATATATTTTCTGGTGTTAAATATGAAACTGAAAAGATATGTTTTGTTTTGTTTTTTAATTAACAGTGACAGCTTGCTCCGATACCAGTTCAACAAGGACAAAATAGACATCTCTCTTCTGCTTCCACTTGGAGGCAAAACGTCGGAAGAGCTGAACATCCCAAAAATTCTGCATATTCCCGTCATAGATTTACCAGAAATAGGTCTATATTACCCTGCCAACAAGTATCGGGTACCATCATTCACTATCCCACCTTCTTTGGATTTCACTGTCCCCCTTCTCGGTCTGGCTGAAGCATCCACCAAGATCAACAGCAACCTCTACAGCTGGGAAGGCTCCATCTCTGGTGGCAACAACACTGTTGATGTTCCAAGCTACATTGCACATTTTAAGGCCATGGCCCAATCACCTTTCAACCTACTGTCATACAAGCTTGAAGGTAAACATCCTCTTAAATTTGAAGAATTTCCATGATGAATAATGGTGTGGGCTTTTTTTAATATATTCGATCAGAGAAAGTAATGATTGTGAATACTTTGTGTAGGCCTATATTGTATTAGCGATAACTGGCTAATTTCTTTGTAAAATAGAATGTCTTATATCATGAAAGATGAGCTCTTGAGCAGATGGTTGTATTAAGAGTTATTAATTAGGTGTGGCAACTAACTTAGACATAAAAAATGTGTTCATTAGACCTTACTCTACATCTTGTCCTGTACTGTTACAAATACCGATACTAGTATAATTTTTCCTCTGTTTCAAGGAACCGGGATGATGTCAGGGACACCTGATGATAACCTCAAATATCTTCTAAGTAGTTCCTTCAGCCATAGCCTGATTGACACAAGCTTCAGTGTGTCCGAAATGTTAAGAGTAGCGGACAAATTGCGTGCAAGAACCAATTATAAAATTGAAGCCACAAGTCCATTAGGCCTGCAAGCCTCTCTCCACTATTCTGCTCAATCAACTTCCACTCTAGATTCAGAAGAAGTCACAGGAGATGGCACCATGAATGGATTGCTTCAAATAGGTTCCTTCAACACCAATACTTCATACACACAAAACTACAACTTGCATCCTCTGGATGGAGAAGGAAGAGGACAGTCCACTCTATACTTCAACTCACCATTCATCCAAGTTCACAACACAATCCACGGAGTCTACGCAAACTCTGAGTTGAACATAGTGTCCAACACCAATACCCAGGACGACATCCTCAGCCATGTTGCAGAGTTCAAGTATAAAGATGCACAACTGACCCTAAAGAGCAATGCCCTTGCCACCGGTATGGGTAAAACATTTAATAACAAGGCTGAACTTGGTGTGTCCAGCCATATGGCCATCCTCAGAATTGAGTCACAGGCAGATGACGCCACCAATACAGTATACTCACTTATAACAGGATCCCTGGATTCAAATGGGCTTGAGGTAAACTCTGAAGGGTCTCTCATCTTTGACACAGGCCGTGGATTGCACAAAGCTTCAGTTATAGTTGGCAGAAATGGTCTGACCACAAGTGGAACTAACAGCATTCAGTGCAGCCCTGTCACAGTGGAGAATATCTTCAATGGTGCCATAGAAAGCAATGGAGCAACCCTATCTTCCAAGACCAAAATGATAGCTGAGGAAAGCAGAGGAGAGCTGAAAATTGAGGGAACAATCACAGCTGCAGAAGCCTCTTTGCATGGTGCCCTCAAGGGCCATGCATATGATGCAAATACAAGAAACAACGTGAATATTGTACTTAACCGAAGAGCTCTGACCCTTACTAGCAATATCATGGGAACACTGAAGCAGATGAATACAGAAAATAGCCACACACTGACCCTAACTCTGTGGACCCTGTCCCTCCACTCCAAGTCTAATAACGTCATCTGTGAAGATATTTATTACAAGCAAGACACCAAGGTTGATATGAAGCCATTTGTGATGGCATTCGATATGACAAATGACCTCAGGTTGCATGATGTCGGTTTGAACACTGAAGGCCACATGAGGCTTGAGCCAGTTAAGGTGGATCTGAGTGGAGGTATGAGAGCAAATTATGGAGAGGAACACAACATTAAAAATATATATGAACTCAACTATCACAATATGGCTGGTACAATGAAACATAGCACATCTGGAGATGTAATGGGTGCCCAGCTGAGTAACAACTGTGAACTTGAGTTTGCTGGACTTTCCTTTAAGTCAGACTGTAAAACACGAATAAATTCTGAGCCTCTACGGTTTGACAGCACAGTTCGCACCATCGCACTGCCTTTCAGCCTCAGTGTTGATGCTCTTGCCAATAGTGATGGAGAAATTAATCTAGGTGGGAAGCACACTGGACAGCTGTACAGCAAATTGTTGGTTAAAGCTGAGCCCCTAGCTCTTGCGTTCTCACATGACAGCAGAGTATCAACCACACATATGCTTCCAAGTGGGGAGTCTTCTACTAATGCAGAAAACAAATGTGATGGTCTCCTGACACCAACGGACCAGTCTCTGGCATGGAAAGTAAAATCTAAATTGAACAACCATGCTTATAACCAGGACATCAGTGCTTACAATAACCCTGAAAAGATTGGATTTGAGTTTACAGGAGTAATGTCATCAGACATTTTCAGCAAATTCAGCAGAAACAAGAGATCACTGCCAGAAATACAAGACTTCAGTGTGGCTGGTGTCCTCAAGTATGACAAGAACAGTGACTGTCACATCATTGAGATTCCATTCATCGAGAGCTTTCCTGCTGCTTTTGAGCAGCTCAAGAACACACTTATACAAGCCCTAGAATCACTTCAAAAGTTCATTGACACTTTAAATATTAATCAGGTAATCACTGACTTCAGAGCCAAGTTAGACCGGCTACCAATGCAAGTTGATGACTTCATGCGAGAAATGGACTTAGAGAGCAAAATAAGTCAAGTAAAAACAAAACTTGATTATTTGATTGATGAGTTTTCTGTAACAATGGATGATTTGGAGGTTGTAATGGGCAACATGAGAAAGAACTTGGAAAATATGGCAATAGACATTGCCGACAAAATTAGAGACTTCGTCCTTAGAGTCAAAGACTATGTCAACACCGGACAACTTGCTGACAGCATAACAAATGTACTTTCACAGATTGAAAATCAGCTTTTGGCCTTTGATATGAAGTATGAAATCAAACAAAGACTTATCAAAGCACTTGATGCCATTGAGGACATCATCAGACAGATTGATTTACAGAAACTCACAGAAAGCAGCGCTGCATGGCTGAAAGAGTTTGATTCTAAATATTTAAATTTGGACAAAATTCAAGACAAACTGTTTGAAATGAAACAGACCATTGAGAACTTTGACATTAGCATGTTCTTCCAAGATGTGAAGGATTCCCTTCTCTCACTTGATTTGGCACTGTATGTTCAGCAGTTACTAGAGAAAATCCCCTCTTCAGAGATATCACATGTGATTGAATCTATGAATGATGTTATTGTCAACTGGATTGATGAGTATGAAATCCCCAACAAACTAAATGCAGTTTATTTTTACGTCAGGGATCTACTTTTAAAGTACAAACTCGATGAGAGATTCAAAGAATTAATGAATCAAGTCGTCATTCTAATCAAGGACTTCAAAATCGATGAGACTGTGCAGTCATTGGTAGATGCTCTAAAAACTATCAACCTTGAATTTATTTACAATAAAATCATGGAATTTTTGTTCAATGTGACAAGCGAACTCAGAGCAATTGACTTTAAAAAAAGTATTATTTATGTTAATGAACGTATTTCTTCAATACTTAAGTCACTGAAGGTATTTGACTACAGTTTATTTGTTGATGAGACCAATGAAAAGATTGCTGAGCTAATAGACTATATGAACAAGCAGATTAAAACATATGAGATTGTTCAAAAAATTGAGGCGGTCAGAGAATTTTTTAGAGAGATCCAAAGTTCTATTTTCACATATTTGGACAATCTCAAAAACACAAAGGTGGCTGACGCTCTAAAGAAACTGAAGAAGGTGACTGACACTACATTTTATAATGACATCAAGATGAAATTGAAGGATATGCTTGAGGACATGAGACAAAGAATCATTGACATGGATATCAGAGACGAAATCTACATTTACCTTCAAAGAGCAAGTGAGTCCTACAGCAATGTGGTTGCCTACATGTCTGCACAGTTTAATCAACTGATAGAAAACATTAGAAAAGTGGCAAAGGACAGCGAGATCTTAAGCCAAATAAAGAAAACTGTAGATGCCGTTTTTGCTGCACTGAAAAGAGCTGAGATTGAAGTTCCTGCTTTTATTGTACCTCTCACTGATCTCGTCATTCCAGCTTTTACAATCAACCTGAACAAATTGCAACAGATCAGAATCACAAACCAAATTTCAGTCCCTGAATTCACCATACTCAGCTCCTACACAATTCCTGCCTTTACCATAGATTTTAATGAGATCAAATCAAAAATAGTTGCAATCATAGATGACATTAGAGAATTTGAGATCCAATTGCCCGACCCTGAGGTAATCTTTGGTGACCTAAAAGTTCTCTACCTATCTGAACTACCCGATCTCACCTTCCCTGAAATAACACTTTCAGAAATAAAATTTCCAGCCATCAACATTCCCACATTAAATCTCAAGGACTCTGAAATCACATTGCTTCAAATTCCAGATATCAAATTGCCAGAGGTTACCGGTGACATTTGTATCCCAGTTTTTGGAAAACTCCAAGTAGAATTTAGAGTGAACTCCCCACTGTACAATCTTGTAACTACAGGCAAGATTGAGAACTCAACATCCATATCAAAGCACCCACAGTTCACAGCAACTATCACTTCTCATGCTACATCACCCATTGAACCCCTGGAATACACCTTTGAGGCCACTGCTCAGCTGGAAGCACCCAGATTAAAGAAGTTACTGTTCAGAGAAGAAATGAAAGCTGCTCATATGGCTTTCTCCATTGATCATGAAGGCTCCTTGACACTCACTGGACGTTCTGCTGTGGCTTATGCTAAGACTGCTACCAAGGCCACAACCCACATGTACAAGGCAGACTTTCTCAACAATATGGCTCTTACATTGAGGAGTGGAATCTCTGCAGTAATAGACACAACCTACAACCACATCTTGGATATTCCATCAATTGAAACATCAAGTCAGGCATCAGTGAAACACAATATAGAAGCCACAATGGAATCTGGCACAATCACTGTGACTGGTGAAACGACAGCTAATGGAAAGTGGTCCATTCAAGACTACTCTGATGAAGGTACACACAAAAGCAACGTAGTATTCAACATCAACTTTGGCACAACCAAGTTAACTTTTGTAGGAGAAACAGATTGTAAGGCCTTGAAATCGAAACAAGCGCTGACTGCTGAATCGGTGATCTTAAGCCATATCACTGTTGAAGGAAGATGTGAAACTGAAGGTCCATCTGTCAAGAGGAGTGTTATGATTTTAAATGGAGAGGGTCATATTGCGGACTTGAAAGTTGCACTGACAGCCACTCATGATGCTGAATTCAATGGAAATCTAGTTGGATCCATGGTCAACTCCTTGGAATTAATGATCCATCCATTTGAAATTGTGCTTGATGTTAAGAATAAAGTCAACTCAAAGATTTTCTTCCCCCTGAAACTCACCGGTAAGGTGGACCTGCAGCATGATTTTGGTTTAACGTTAAACTCTGAGCAGCAGGGTGTTTATTCGATTGCTTTGGTGAGATTCAACCAGTACAAGTACAATCACAACTTTGCAGCAGAAAACAATGAAATGGACATATTCTTTCACTTATCAGCTAATGGAGAGGCTAATCTTGACTTTCTGACTGTTCCTCTGTCCATCCCAGACATTACCATACCTTATCTTGAAATTAATACCCCTGAGGTTAGAGATTTCTCTTTGTGGGAGCATGCTGGGTTCAAAACCTTTCTTAGCACTCCGCAACAGTCATTCGACATAAGCCTGAAGCTTCAATACTACAAGAACCCTGATGCCCACAGCTTTGAATTACACCTTGAGCCAATCTACAATGCAATCAGTGACAATGCCAACATTGTCCAAGCTCAATTTGAACAATATAGAGACAAAGTAGTTTTGCTTCTAAAGGATTCATATTATCAAGCAAAGTCACAATATATCAAACACAAAATTGACACTTCTAGTCAGCCTCCTAGAATCTTCACTGTCCCTGGATACAAAATACCACTGTTGAATATTGAGGTTTCTGCTTTCAGGGCTGAGATGCCGACGTTTAGCTACTTTGTTCCAAAGGAGGTCAGCACACCAAGCTTCAAAGTTCCAGCACTGGGTTTCTCTGTGCCATCCTATACACTTCTGCTACCATCTTTGGAGTTACCTGCCATCCATGTTCCAGAAACTTTAAGTGATATAAAGCTGCCCACTTTCACTCTACCAGCCATTCAGAACAACATTGTAATCCCAGCCATGGGTAACATAACTTGTGACTTCTCCTTCAAATCTACTGTGGTTACATTAATTGTTAATGGTGGCCTTTACAACCAGTCTGACATTGTAACTCGATTGAGCGCTTCCTCGACATCTGTGTTTGATATATTGAATGGAAAAATTGATTGCACCAGCAGTTTGACAAGGAAGAGAGGAATAAAGCTCGCCACCACAGTGTCCCTACAGCACAACAACATGGAAGCAAACCATGACTGTGCTGTTAGTCTCAGCAAAAGGAGCATGGAAGCATCCATAGCCAACACTGCAAAAATCTATCTACCATTCCTCAATCTGGAAATAAATCAGGAACTCACTGGACACACGAAGAACAAGCCAAATCTTGCTTTCAAGGAAAACCTAAAATACATGTTTTACATACCTTTGATTGAGTCTGTAGGCAAAGGGAACCTTGATATGAACTGGGCAATGGAAGCACTTTCTTCATATGTATCACTGGAGACCTCTACCCAGGGGAAGTCAGACATAACTATAATGGACAGTAGTAACTTTGCAGGTCATCTAGACAATGAGGCCAATTTCTATCTCAATGCTAACAGCCTGCGTGCGACTGTCAGGACTGCCTTAAACACAAACATTGACAAACAGGAGAAACAGAAACGAAGCACAAACATAAACATATTCCAGTTTGACTTGAATGAGAACTTGGCTCTTGAGGTCTCCTTGCGGCGTTTGTTTGCAGCAGTTGATTACACAAGCAATAACAATGTCAATCTTGCATTTTTCAGCACTAATGGAAAGCACATTATTAAAGGAGAGCTAGATTTAGTTCCTTTAACATCCCTCATGGCCACACTGAACATTGATGCAAGTCAGCCAAGTAGTTTGGGTCATACTGGACTCAGTGAAAGCGTCACCCTCTCCATCAGCTTTGCAAAGCAGTCGTTCACCTGGAGTGGTAAAGAACAGCTGGCATATCTCATCCATGCTCGTGATTTACTTATGTCCAACGATGAATCTGAAGTACACATGGACTTCTCTGGATCAGTGGAAGGCTACCTAGTTTTCTTGAAGTCAGTTAAGCTTCCTGTATATCAGAAGACCCTGTGGGACGTTCTCAAATTTGATCAGGTGACTAATATGGACCACTTACAATTCCTTAACATCTCGTCCAGCATTGTATACACAAAGAGCATGGATGGCTATGAGTATACAATACCATTGAAACTATTTGAGAACGGCATCAGTTTTAGCATCCCTGAGATTAACATTGCAATGCCTTCTTTGGCAACAATTCCAAATGCCTTAAGGAATACAGAAATGCAATTTGAAAACTCTGATGTCCCTGATCATCTCATTCTCCCCCCAGTAGTATCCGTTCCAGCCTTTTATGTGCCATTTACCAACTTGCTTGTGGAACCCTTTACAATTGACCCTAAGAATCTTAAAATCCCTGAGGTGATCACTACCTCACCTTTTGAACTCATGCTACCTGGCTTGCCAATAATCTCAGTGCCCAGTTATGATATTAGAACAGAGTATCTACAGGGGAAAATGTCGTTCCTTTCATTCAAGATGCCACAACATAAAATTACAGTCTCTTCTTTCGCACTCCCAAAATCCTTCACCATTGGAGAGCACACAATCAACCTAGATGAAATCACAAGCCAGATTTCAAACTTTGAACTTCCAACCATCGTCATTCCAGAACAAAACATTGAAATCCCTGAAATTGCCCTGCATCTACCTTCAAGTGTGTTTATCCCAACCTTTGGAGCTCTCAGTGCCACTTTGAAGGTTTCCTCCCCAATTTATAAGGTGTCAACAACTGCCAGCCTGCAGAAAAAGGACTCGAGCCTTGTTACTTTGCTGAATTCAATCTGCACTTCAACCATGATATTCTTGGAATATGACCTCTCTGGTAAGACTGAAACACACCTTATTTGATGAGACATTTTTATGTGATGTATTAGATAAAAGACATAGAAACATGTATAATATTTTACTTTACTTATGTCCCCTAAGCCAGTGCAACTCTTGGATTTGATAATGGAATGTTCAGTCTAAATGGGAAGTGCAACTTGATCCACAATGATATAAATGTGGATTGGCAGCATGTTTTGGCACGAAACCTGAGGTAAGCATGTAGGGTATATTTTGTCTTTCTGTCTGTCTTCAGTTTCTATATAGATTGGAAATCTAGTCATATTTTCTTATTAGCTACATTTAAGTTAAATTAAAGAATGGGTTATGGGCTAGTTAGTTAAAATTTTGACCCCTTATTTCATAATTTTGCCTTTTTTATTTGCTCTAATCAAATTCTTTTGAACTGGTAAATTGACTGATATGCATGCTTTAAATCATGATAACCTTTCATTATTTTATTTTGCTATTGAATATAGGCTCTTATATGTCGTGACTTCCACATAAACCTCCTGTTTCATTTTGTTCATGTTATACAGGTGTTAATAACATATTAATATGTTATATATGTTACATACACACACACACACACAAACACACACACACACACACACACACACACACACACACACACACACACACGCACACACACTAGATTTGATTTGATTGTTAAGAAAAGCTGAATGTTATACTACCAAGAAACATGAGATGGATTAAAATCCAATGTATTATGTCCAGATAATTAAAACATGTAAATGTATCGGTCTGTCCAACACAAAAGCTAACCTCCTCTCGAAACCATTAGGCTGTGTGTGACCTCTAAAAGGGTGACAAAAGAAATTACCCATTAACTGACATTCTCCCATATAAAATGTACAGTACTTCTTCTGATATTTTTGACCATTCCCAAACAGTTCCTAGTGTATTACCACAGCCATGTTCACTCCATATTAATTCCATTGCACCAAAATGAGCTGCAATTCACCTAGAGGCCGCTCACGAAGGAGTCTTAAATGAATGTGAGTGAATGGAGCTAAATAATAATTATTTTACCCTACTTTTAGACAAAAAAACCCAAGTTTTATTTTAGTTAGTGCAAATACAATATCTATTATATATTAGAAGTGAAATGAAAACACACCAATGTTCTTTCTTTTTCATGACAAGGAAGGCAATTTCGTCCACAAAATGCTTGCATTCTACTAATGAATGCTGATTGGTCAATTAAGGATTTACAACTGATTGCGACGCGATATCCTTCCTCGAAGTCGCTTGGAGGACCTTAGGGTTAACTCTAACTCTTTTGACAGCCAAATGTAGGTCTTGTTAACATAACAGCAGAGATATTCCACCGACTATTAATGCTGTAAAGTGTCTTGTGGTGCTACCAGAGAGTGCTACCAATGCTACAATTTAAAAAATGGAATTTCACAACTGAAGCAGCAAAAAAATATCTAATGCATTGATATTTATTGGATCAACCCATTATATCAAAAACATAATGAAAGTTGACAGAATATTTTTTTCCCCATAAATGTTTAATTTTGGGGCTTCTGCTCCATAGACCCCCATTCATTTTGGACTACCTTGTGAGCGCCCCCTACATACCAGGAAGTTCTGAGACCGGCATATCTTTATACTATTAGAATATCTGTGGTATTACCACCACTATGTGGATTGGAGGAGCGTTAACCCTGATTTACATGTAGCCTGATAAAACCAAATTCAGATTTATGTATATGTGGTCGTGGTAAGGTGTATTAAATCGTATCGTATAAGAAATTCTTTAATTGAGAAGCATAACTGGAACACCACAGACCACTGAGCTGTCAGAATTGTTCTGAGGAATGAATGAAAAAGAATCATTATTTTGAGTAGGAGGTCTTGTTACAAGTTAATGTACAGTATGTAATGCTGCAGCTGGTTGAGCAAGATAAGAGGACATACTGTAATATACTGTAAATTTTTTCTAGGATGAAGCGCCAAGTCCCTTTGGCTGATTCGATGTGAGTTTTTTTCCCCCCAAATGTCTGATTTTCTGCATATTTCAACAGTTCTCACTAATGGGTCAACCAAAGATGCTCTAGAAAATACCTCTACTGACAACTGTTTCTCTGTTTCAAAGGGAGTCTCGTCACACTCTTAATGTTGACATCACCAGTCCAACATTTTTTGATGCGATGTTCCGCTTTGCTTCCCGCAAAGATGGCATCACTGCCTCTATGTCTTCCCCATCATCTGGTTTCCTTGGTTTGCATCTGCAGCGGAGGTCTATGTCACAGTTGTACGGAAAACTGTTCTGTCGCTACCTGGTAAAACACTTTCAAAAAAGCTCCTTTATTTGCATATTGTCAACACCAAACTTGAAGCTTTATGGAGTGCAACTTAACACTGTTTTAATTATAATTCATTTAAATGTCTTCCCTCTATTTCAGTCTAGCCCTGAAAAGGACAGGGATGTTTTCACTGCCAAAGCCACACTTAAAAACTCTAAGAAGTTGGTATTACAGACATCGTGGAATTGGGACTTTCTCCATGATGTGATGGAGGGAACCAAGGACAGGATTCCCACTATGACTGATGCTGTGCTCAAATTCATTAACAAGTACCACACTGCCCACTTTGGATTTGATCTCAACCGTGGCAGCATGAAGCTGAAAAACACAGTTTCCAATGTCATAGAGAGAGCTTATCATGAGGTTCCAATGTCTTTTGACACACTGCAGACTTCAATCCAACGTCTTGGCGATCAAGGAAAAGACATGTACAGTAAAGCTTCCGACAGCTTGATGTCCACGAGAAAGCGGGATATTTTAAATAGGTTGGTTCAAGAGGCTAGAGTAGTCTTGAAAAGCACTGAAGACATGATTTATGCCTTTTTAGATGCGATCACACAGTTTTTGGATGACACAAGGTTTACAGTGCCCGGATCTGAAGAGAAGCTTTCGAGTCTGGAGATGATGAAGCAAGCTCGGTGGGCTGTATTAAGAGCAGCTGACAGAGCAACCCAAAGGTTTGCCAGCCTCATGGAGAAGATTTCTACATACATCAGGGAAATAGAGTTCACCATACCTGGAACTGATGTTGTTGTTAATGGAGATGAGCTCATGGATAAACTGCGATCTTTTATGAGATTTCTCTCTGATCGGCTAGAACAATCAGTGCGAGGGGTTTTCACTTTGCTCCACAAGACATTTAATGATCTCGTCCAGATGATTGATGAAAAAGGGGAAAATTTCAACACTTACCTACACGATAAAAATGGGGAAATTGCTTCACAAGTTGATGCCATCCATGCAGAGATTTTGCAGTATTCAAGACAAAGTATTGAAGAGGCAGAGAGATGTGTGGCTGAGTATAAAGACCTTACCAAACTGAATATTCAAAAAGTGTATAATGCTTTAAATATGGAGCGTATAAATAATGATACCAAGGAAGTTATCAGCATTTTTCAGTCACATCTCTATGGAGGACTTAATGAAGCCATAGATCTAATGAGAAAGACTTCCCACAGCACAGCACCGTACATTAAAGTGACTAATACAAAGATGGACATTGAAATTCCTCTGCCCTTCCTTTGGAAGTCATTCAGCGAATGGCCGAAGCGATCCAGTCACTGAATGGTGTCACTCTTGATGGAGTCGTTTCATCATAGCAAACTGAATCTATGTGTCTGTGTCTAAAAAGCTTTTTGTTTGATGCAAAAAATGTTAAAGGCGTGTAACTCATCTGAAAATATACTAATTATTTGTATATAAGATTTCTTTCAATTTTATGCTTTACCTAAATATATAATGACCAACCAATATTTTGCATGTATGTTAGATGGCTGTGCTCATTTAAATAATACTGAATACTAATTTTTTATGTTTGTCATACATACATACTATTTCCTTATTAAATCAATACACACTGGAAAACCTTAGACTTCTCTAATATCTACAATTATTGTAGCGAAGGAAGACATGTGACTTAACAATGACTTATTCTTATATAATTTTAAATACACAAGATATTGCAATATCAAAATAACTAAAGTGTGGCACCGTTCACTTTTGAATTGATACCAATGCCGGTATCGTATCTGGAGTTCAGTACCAGTACCCACCTGTGCTTCACTCTCTTTAGTGTCATTTCAGTTGTAAACAAAGAAGTCACCAAATATTTTGCAACACTGACATAGTTTTACAGATGAAACTGTTCAATGACCTGGGAGCAGCTGGACAAAGTTCTTTGAAGAAGAAACTGATGGAATATCAACAGAGAATTTGACTTGAAAACATAAATAACTGTCAAAAGGATCCTTATTAACAATCAGGAGAGGACAATAAAATGTAATTGGCACATCTTCACTGCCCTATCCAAAGAAGAAACACTATCTTTGCTTGTTCTCACACACTCTCAACTTTTCGGTAATGTACTGGCAGCAGCTTCACCTGCAAACTACTGTTTTGTTTTTTACAGTTTCTTTCTGTATTTTAGAATTACAATATATTACTTAATAAATATGTAGTTCTTTACTGTACTCTTGTAAAATTACAACACAATACTGGTCACAGTTTTGTCAATAAATGACTGCATATTTACAAAATGTGAGCCGCATTTGAATCACAGTATGCATTAAAAAGAATGCTACTGTAATGTACTACTGCTGAAATGATGAAGGGACTGTACTTACAGTATATAGCACCTTTCAAGTCTGACTTACGACTCAAAACACTTTACAATATAAGTCAGCATTCACCCATTCACACACGGAAGTTAACATGCAAGGAGCAATAAGCATTTACACAATTAATCACACAGCGATGGAGAATGTGGACTGCAGGGGCCGGGCATTGAACCGCCAACTTTACCTTGCAGTAAGTGATTTGCTCTACCTGACTCACAGCTGACCATACTAAATTAAAACTAATAATAGCAATGTTTTTAAAAAAATGACTAATAAGAATAATGAATACTTTACTATCACTGTTTGACCAGGATAATGGTATGCCATTTCCTAACCTTTAGTTTATACTGGAAAAACTCAATTTCTACAGATGTGGATAGACCATAATCTCTGTCATAGCGGAATAAAAGCAGAATGATATAAAAATCTTCAGCTCAAATGTGCTTCTCCTTCCCATGATGCTCTGGTGTTTACAGTTAAGTTTACAGTACATACCTGTAAATAAGGGCATCCATTTAAAGTGCTGTTATCTCATATTATTTCTCCCTGATTGCGTTGCATTTTACAGCACATCACTGCATGACATTAATACAGTAGAATACTGTTCTGATGTCACTTTTCCCATAAACAGTATAAAATTCACATATTAGTGGTTTCATACACAGGTTTCAGACTCATTAAAAATCTAACGTAGTGTTTTAGCGTGCTAAATAGCATGTTGGTAAGGAGTTTCAGACAGAATCAGTGCCTGGCTGTGCGTTGAGGCCTAAGTTGTTGATGCCTAAGTTTTGTCTTTCATAGAGGGTCAACTCTCCATGAGCCAGCACAGTGCTGGTTGCAGACATTAGCTACAGCTGCAGTGTATTAGATTAGATATGTTTTCTTTTGGTTTTCCTCAGGTTAGACATGTTGCCCACGCCTGCTTTGCATTTCACATCACAAATCAGCAGGTGAGTTTGAAAAATTCAGCATGATTACTTGCTTGTGTGACCGACACTTACAAAAAGAGATATAGCCTTCTTCAAGTTCATTATTTATACTTCAGTAAAGTTCAAGTATATTTTCCAAGAATAATTTATGTTGTAAGTATACTAATATCAGTGCACTAACAGTAAACTTGCAAGTGTGCTATAATAATACTTCTTGGGACTAAATTGACCAAATTTTGGGTTTACAAAAGAATACTGTTAAGTATACTTTAAGTGTAAGATTAGTAATCTTTTAGTACTTAACTAGTTTACAAGTTTTATTTTGTACTGTGAACTATACTATAAGTGAACTCATAAGTACTAGTTACATACCTTTTAGTTCATTTTCAGTATAAGGCAATAATATCATACTTTAATTAAGTATATCTCAGCCAAAAGATAAGTACAAGTATAGTTCAAATATACTTCAGTATACTTGTTTGTACAATTTGTTGTTTTGTTGTATCTGTAAGGTGAGCTTGAGTGTCCTGAAAGGCGCCCATAAATAAAATGTATTATTATTATTATTATTATACTTGCCAAGTATAAGCCAAGTGTACGTAAGTATATTTCTATTAAGTATATCTCTGGTAAGTACATATAGTATACTGAAAGTATACTCTCCTATTTTTATTTTAAAAGAAGTATATTGATAGCACAAGTTTCTCCCTCTTGTCTCTCTCTATACTCCAAGTTACGCTCTCACCCCGATACATTCTCAGCTACAGAAGTTTTAGATTGATTTAACATGAATCACACTGCTCACGTACAGTACTCAGCCCTACAAATAAATTGTATTTTTCTGCAATTGCACGTTTTCTGTTTGTTTTTTTCTTCTTCTATTTAACATGCCCTGTTCCCTTTAAGGGGGACGTCCGCTAAACTGACCAATCAGAATCGAACAGTATGCTAAGCAGGAAGTTCTGTCACTAGCAGCAGATTTTTCAATGGGGAGGATACCACCGTCTTTTCTCTATTATTAAGAGGTAAAACACACAACATACTTTATATAGACAACCAACTACTAGGATTGAAGCTAATGTCATTCATTGCCTTGTAATTTTTCTAATGTAATTATTATTTATTGTTATTTGTCAATGCTCGTGGTTCTCTCACACCAAACTTTATTTAAAATATATCAGTACGGATTCATACGATAGAGACATGTGCTTTATTAATACAGGTCACTACAATTATAATGTGATCAAACAGTTATCATATGCTACATTAGCAGATAAGCAAAAATTATATCAGTAAAATGCTGCCTTTTAAGTTAAGTGTACTCACTATTGAATCTTTCACATGGAAGCTGTGTGTTGTACACTGGTGTAAAGTTTAAAGTGTTTGAAACTCTTTAAGTTCTTTGAATATGAGCACCACAAACACAACTCACTGTTGAACCTTTGTCCCGGTTGAAATGCAGCACCTCTGGACCCTGTTGATAAACTGTATTAGCTACTAGAGGCAGCTCTGATGTAATACAGCTGCACCTTTTCAGTTATACTGTATCCATGTATTTACCATGTGATGTGATTGAATGGATTAAAGATCTCAAAGTAAACTGTGAGTTTTAAATTGCTGTTAGTATTGATAATGTTTCCCCCTCTTCCTCAAAGCTAGTGAGATGGACAACATGCTGACAGACAGTAGAGATGAACCACAGACCGACTTTATCTACTGCTGGGGAGCCGCCACAGAGGTTCTGAAATTTGGCTCCTGTCAGTTACACTCAGGGCACAAAGTACTTTTTCTCATCATTCCAGGTGAGTCAGAAAACAGAATCAATCAGGAAATAGTTTCCAGATCAAGCCACAACTAAAGCTTCTAATAAATATTCATCAGTGAAGAAACCGACTATCTGGTGACGAGGCAGAGATGCTTGTGTTGGTGAAGAGAAACTTTATTAAAGATGATTAAAGCCTATACATATGCTGACACACAACCACCTCAAGGTGCCTTATTCTGTTTCTAGTGGCTTTTCAAACTGCGAGCTTTTTGGATCTGTTTTCATTTGAAAAACAAAATGATTTAAAACCATGATTTAGAGATTTGTTTGAGTGAGACAAGGTTGTACCTCTCTGGTGCAGTCTGAGAGAAAAGTTATAAACGACCGTATACATGAAATCTTTATTTACCTGAAAAAGGAGAGGCAGCTACAAATGTTTGTGTTTGCTGTCAATGATGGTTTCAAAACCTTTTAAGAAATCAGTATCAGCAGGTCAGACTTTATAAAAATCAGTCATCAGAAATGGCCAAGAAAATTGCAATCAGCGCACCTCTAATTTTAAGTGGCAAAAATAAGATATAAGTTGACTAAATATGCTTTTTATTTTTTATTTACATTTATATTTTATTATCATTTATTGAGAAATTATTGAAAATGTCAAAATATGCCATATATATCTGGCAATGATAGCAAAACTCCTCGATCTGGATCTGGATCTGGATCTGCCTTAAATCTAACAGTTTTCTTTGGCTCGTCCCTCCACAAAATTTCATCCAAATCTGTTAATAGCTTTTTGAGATGTACACAAACAGACAAATATACTATCAAACATGGGTGATCACAAAAAGACAGGTCCTGCATCAGCTACTTACAGCTGTAACGATTAGTCCATTAATTGATTAGTCAATCGCAAGAAAATTAATCATTAGCTATTTGCTGCTTTTCTTTATCATTTCTGATGGTAAATGAGGAGTCTTTGGGTTGTTGAGTATTTTTGAATATATCTATTTAATTAAAAAGAATAATGTTTTATCACATGTTGTCAACTACATGATTAATCATCAAAATAATCAGCACATGTGCCTCTCCTTCGGATATGCATGTCCATTTGTTGGCTCTCTCTCCCTTTTCTTGTCTTGTTGCCTCACATCCCTTCAGTAAACATGGACACGTGGTAATGAGACCTTCTCTTTACAGAAGTAGCATCCATTTAAACGTATTTAAACACAGTCTGCATCAGAGATGCTTAAACATGACATGTCAAAAGTCCCTTTGAGCGGTCAGAACAAGGACGTCCAAACTTTAGATTGACTTTGTGACTGAGCAGCAAAGACTGACAGCTGAAAGTGACATTAGGATGTTAGCAGGGTCCTTGCACAAGACAAAACAGGTGAGCATTTCACTATCAAAATATGTACGTGACTATAATTTCCAATTTTCATACGAGTGTAACACCGATTTGAAATACATCGCCTGGAGAATTGTCATACTTCTTCAAATTTGAGGCAAATGTTTAGTGATAGTGCGCTTTGCAACTTCATTTTGTCCTATGCTTCTAAAAATAAATCCACAGGTGGATTTATTTAGGTGTATAAGGTGTTTTCTTTCCGGTAAGTCCTCATTTATGCATACAGTCAGAGTTGATCAGAAGCTACAACCATTTTGATTTGGGTATGTCACTTTAGGCATTTTTCCTCCAATCCAAAATAGGGGTGGAAAAAGGTTCATCAATAATGGAGACAGTCATTTAGTCCTGCAGCTAATTTTGTGGTCATGTGTCAAAATGTAGTTTCTATCTATTTCTTTATTTCTTTAGTTTATACTGAGTTTGCATGGTGTTAATTTCTAAATAAAATCACCTCAAGCTAACTGATGCACACAAAGGTGTAGGTGGTTTTACTGGTTGGTATGTGCACAATAGTAGTAATAGTCAGTAAAAGTCATCAGGTTTCTTGAACAGCTAAATCTGGCCATGACTGCATCAACCACTGACACAGCAGTTCAAGTGCTTTTCTGTGTGAGCAGAGAAATTTGAAAAGTTAATCTTACGTCTCAATTCTTCTATGTTCTTTGTTGATGTATAGTAGTATATCAATGACAGTTAGATACAAATCTACACTGCCATTAATAAAACTGTCTCTGTTGTAGTCACTTCTACTCATTTAATATTGAAACTTACAGGAAAGGGATGGGTGTATATTGAGAATGGAACGTATCATGACAGCTTAATAATTAGAGAAATGTGCCTTGAAAGAGAGCCTTGATTAAAATGAGCAGGTTTTTTGGAAGAATCCAAGCATTGATTGTGAAATAAAAACATATATAGATCACATACACGCTGTACCTCTGCTGTCTTCCATTCAGGTAACCCTGGTGTAGTGGGCTTCTACAGAACCTTTATGCAAAACATTCACAGTATGTTTGGATACCGCCACCCGGTGTGGGCTGTAAGCCATGCTGGCCACTGTGTGCCACCAGACTCCATGGATATGATCGAAGGTACGGACTATTCTCAAATTCTTTTCATCTTCCTTGTTGACCTGAGGACACTGGAAGAGAGAGCATGAATAATTATGCTAGCTGAAAGGAGAATGCTCATCTCACCTAACATGTTTAGAAGTTGGGAGTTATTGTTGAGTAACTCTGGCTATAGGGCTGTGGAATATGACCTAAATCTCATGTCCCGGTATTGGTCATTTCACGTCCAGACTTAGGCCTGCTTGGTGGAAGTTGTCCACTCACCAAGGCCAAAGCGTCAGCAGCTTCAAGGAAAATCAGTTCTCTAAATGCTATTAATATGACGTTCTCAAAAGACAGCTATGGGGGCAGTGCAGCACCCGGACAGTCTGCAACACCTCACACGCTAACTTATTTTCAAAAAAGGCAAGCCTTAACTAATGACTAATGACTTTTAAGAGAGGGACAAGATGCAGCAGAGAGGCTGCTCTCCAATGCTGGCATCACGTCATCTGAATAACACAGTAAATTACTTTCAAAATAATGAATCTGTCAAATGCAGTTAGCTTTTTGTATTTCACTGGACAGAGGACACTGGTGAATGGTTTAGCACCCAGTATCCTGGAGAAAAAGCCCCCTATCTCTTCATTCAAGTATTGTGATAGCATCACATCAGGAGATTAGCATGTCGCCTCAGTCATGATTTGGAAGACGTTTTATTAACTACAGGTGCAGCTCATAATGTTTGGAAATCTCAGCATTTATTTACAATATTTGTGCAAATGAACTCATTTATAGATAAAAATAAATATTGATCAAAAATACCACAAATTTGTAACCTTTTCTCTCCTCTGTGTTTATTTTTGCCTTGATGCAAATTTCCCTCCTTTCTGTGCCATGTGGAAGAAGGCAAAGCATCACCCGAAAAATAAATTATCCTATAACTGGAATAAAACTAGATTTCTGGGTTTTGGATAAATTAAAAGAAACGGGATGATCAAATCAAAATGGTTTAAATGGTGTTCTATTTTCTGAAGCAAAGGTTTTAGGGTTCACTATGGAGCACAGAAAAGTATCTAAGTCCAGCTTAGATCATATTTTGTACTGTTCACTTTATCTTCTGTGGTTTTGTTACCTCACAGAGGTGTGGGGCAACATGTACATAACTTATTATAAACCTTTGTATTACAGAAAAGACCAATAAAACACAACAAGGTGGATTGAAATGGTCCAGACATGAAACAAACCGTATCCAGACATTTTCAGGATAGTGCATGTGTGAAAGGTACTGCAGACATTGCAAGGTTGGATCATTTTTTATTATCATTATGGATATTTTGCACTATTTTTCTCCAGATGCCTCCTCATCAGCAGAGTGTGACGTGTTTGGCCTGAACGGACAGATTGAACACAAACTGGCCTTCCTCAGGAAACATGTCCCCAGTGAAACCAGACTGGTGCTGGTGGGACACTCTATTGGCTGCTACATTATTCTGGAGCTGATGAAGAGAGATCCTGAACTCAAGGTTAGACACGATATCTACCAATCTTTCTTTTAGGGCAGGGGTTCCCATTGCGAGCCACCAATGGAGGGGTCGGGAGATGATTTCCAGAAATCAACTAAAATTTTAAAATGATTAGATCTTGTTACAAAAGATAAATAGTAGTTCAATTTATAATAAAACCACTGGATAAGCCTATTACTGTGTTTGCGCTTAATGTTCGTGTGCTTCAACCACCTCCTGGGATAGTGGCCGTCGCGAGTCTCTGTCACCGATATTTTGGGGGTCAGAGGGTAAAAATTTGGGGAAACCGTGTTTTAAGGAGAAACACAACAATAAAACATATGTTATCAAAAACAGCTGGATGACAGTCATAGCAGAGTTAGTGACACCTGTGGCTAGAAAAGACTTCAGCAGAGCTTAAAACACCCCTGCAAAAAAAAAGTTCTTATCTCAGTGAATCTTGTAACTTCTATGATTTGTCTATTTCTGTATGTCCTGTTACCTGAAGTCACGCTGAAAGGTGTCCTTTTTAACCTTTGATTAGGTTGTAAAGGCCGTCATGCTGTTTCCCACCATTGAGCGCATGGCTCAGACCCCTCAGGGGAAAGTGATGACCCCAGTGCTGTGTCACATGCGTTACATGGCCTACCTGCCTCTCTTCCTGCTCTCTCTGCTGCCTGAGCGACTCAAAGCGAACCTGATCAAACTGGTGCTCAGTGGCATCCAGTCTCTGGACCAAACTGTAGTCCAACCTACCGTAGATCTACTCAGTGGAGACTGTGCAGGTTGGTTACGCCTTCTTCTTGACTCATGTGATGTTTATAATGGTTTATAGCTGTGGTGAGTAGCTTAGCTTTCAGTACACTGTTTCTGAGGCACAAATAAGACATAGCTCTGCTTTGGCCTAGAGTGTCAGGGCCCTTTTATAATATTACATGCAATATTTAACCTTAAATTAGTCTAAATAAATCGGTTTATAGCAACTAATCAGCATTGCTATATGATTCCAACCACATACTTGTTTTAACCCAGAAGAAAACGTTTTGTTTTATCACGTTCAGGTGATTTGAAATGAAACAGAGTAATAATAACGATACATTTTATTTATAAGCGCTTTTCAAAATACTCAAAGACGCTTAATATGTCCAGAAATAACAGGAGAAAAAACATAATTAAAAATGAATCAATATCAGATATTAAAAGAAAGCAAATATAAACAACTCAAATGACAGCAACAAATTACATCACACTAATAAACGAAGCAGATTCTAAACTGTTCGTCTTTAGTACGTTAGTACTGTATGCAGTATAGACTCTACAGAGGAGGGTATACCATGCAGCAAGCTGGACGTAGCCGTAGACGTAGCCAATCAATCCTAAAATCCCAGACAGACGTGATGAGTATGATGGCTGTGGTTCAGCTTTTCTCTGTTAACCCAGGCTTTCTGCTCCACGCTCTGTGAATGTTCCCATAAAACAGGGTTTTCTGCATCACCGACTCTCTTTAAAATTGACTGATAATTTTCCTGCCTTCTCAACACAATTAAAATGCTATGAAGCTATAAAGCCAGAAATCTGTTTGTGTACATGTGTAAGTTCATTTGTTTAATTTACAGCTAAATGCTGTTAAATTTTAAACCATTTAGGTCTGACACTGTCAAATAATGAAGAATATGTGGAAATTACCGTTAGTTTTTGGTCAAATCAAAGTGAAATTAGTTATATTGATTGAATGTCTGTGATAAACACCAATAGACTAATCAATTTTGTAACTGATCTTCCATTAGCTACATTATCAGCAGTGTAAATCAGACAATGCCAGCAAAGTAGGACCAAGAGGAAAAACATCCTCCAGTGTGGTCCAACGTGGCTGTGCCTCCATCGTTATTTAAGTGTATGGATTTTTATTACCTGAAGCAAATGGTTGATGCGTTCATCATCAACTGAAAGCATGTATTCTGTGGCAGAAAACAAAACCTCAGTGAGATGCATAGCATTTGGTTTACTCTGCTCTCTCTGTCTGATGACACTATGCAGCTCCCAGGTTTGCATATAGAACGTTTTCCCTCGCTCATAGAGAATATAGTCCGGAGAGAGTTAGTGAATGGACAGCACTGCTTATTTTATTCGGAGACTTTGAACACAACATTCTCTGGAGCAGATTAGGTTAGGTGTGTAGCATCCATTACCATGGGGATTCAGCGAAGTCAAAATAGAGACACCTTCATGACGTTGACAACTCAACATTCCGCCACGAAGAATTATGGCTTCCCCTCTGGAAGCTGCTGCTGTCCTCAAAGAACCAGGAGAATATAGTCACACAGCGACCATTTTCTTCTGACCTCACCCTCGATGGAAAACGTCATTCTGCTGTGTTCCAGGAATCTGACAATCAGACAATCATTTCACCACTTCCTGATTGATCAAAATCACAGTTGATTGCCAAAATCCGGAGGAGCAGCGGCCATATTTCCTGGTAAAACAACATATTTATTGATTAGCTGTAATTGGATAACAGTGTTGAGCCATTCCCTAGCTAACATGTAGTTACACAATAAGACAGGAAAGGGGTGAATTAATTCTGAAATATCAACACACATCTTGGACACATGTATTTAAGCCTGGGAGTACAAAGACTGGATCTTATCAAACCAAACCATAATGTTGGCTATGAAATGATTGAATGCTAACGTTAGCTGTTTTACCCAATGGCTTATCAATTATGTTGTTGTACCTTGAAAAATGACCTAATGTCCTTCTCAGATTTTCACAATCCATTTTGATTTCTAATGCTGATCAATCGTGAAGCATTGAAATGATAACTGTTTGTCAGATTCTTTACGTTTACAGGACTAGAAACCCAACAGTATGATGTGATGCCAGCATTTGAGTTGGCTGCCATGTGAATATGGTCTATAGATGCAAATTGAATCTACTCTGTAAGACAAACTCTGTATGTCTTTTAATATTTCTAGGATGTCTGAAATAATTTTATGGTTTTTGTTTCTCTTCGTAGCCAATGCTATGTACATGGGGGGTCAGGAGATGAGGAAGGTTCTGGAAAGAGACAATGTAACCATAAAGAAAAATCTTGATAAGGTAAGAAGAGGCCTACCTATATTATCCCAATGTGACAATTCTGTTTACTCAATAGCTACAAGTCAATATTTGATCAAATAATATCAGAAAACATAGGACAACACATTTGAACTGTCCATGAATGGTTTACTTGTTCCATGTCCTTTTTAGATGTTATATGTTCCATGTCTGTCCTCCCATTTTCAGCTTATATTTTATTACGGAGCGACAGATCACTGGTGCCCTGTTCAGTATTATCATGACATCAAACAGGACTTCCCACATGGACATTTAAGACTGTGTGAAAAGGGCTTCCGCCACGCCTTCGTCCTGGATGCGGGAAGAGAAGTCGCCAGAATGGTGGTTGAATGGATCAGTGGAGATTTGAGGACATGAGCTCAGACCATCTACCTCACAGGAACACTCTGGATCCAGATCCGACACGGGGCTTTATTTTTATTAGCAGAAACCATTTAATTGGACTGAGAATGAAAGCTAAGGGCTGAAGAAATGTCAAATATTAATTTAAATAACTTTTTACTGATATGGTTGTGAATCAGAATAAGCACAATAAAAAACCCACATGTAAAACATGACAGCTCTAAAAATTGAAACATATTTTATAGAAACACAAAACAGTGTTGTGTCTATTATATTCAGTCATCCGCCTCCAAAGATGAAACCATCAAACTGTTACTGTAGCACTTCTCATGCAGGAACACGTGATTTAAGTTTATTTTACATGATTTTTTACATGTAATAATTCATGCATTCCCCTGTTTAATGACCGAAGTAGTAGAACATTCATGTTGTCTTATGTTAGTTCAGGTCAGTTCTTCAGCAAAACTAATGACGGACTACGTTCAGTCACAATCAGTCAGTGTAAAAAGGAGTAAAATAAAAGTTTTGGAGTGGCCTAGTCAAAGTCTGGACCTGAACCACATTAAGATACTGTGGTGGGACCTGAAAAGAGCAGTTCCTGCTCACAGACCCTCCAATATGGCTGCACTAAAGCAGTTCTGTAAAGAAGAAATTCACTACACCAATGTCAGAGACTGATCTCTAGGTATGACAAGAGTTTGGTTGCAGTTGTTGCTGCTAAAGGTGGCTCAACTAGCAACGACGGTCAGGTGGAAAAACACTGGTGATTCAGGTATTGGATAACTTTTTTGGTTCAATGAATAAAATGATCATTTAAGGTTTCCATTTTGTGTTTACTCAGGTTTTCTTTGTTCAATTTAGTCACAGTTTAGTATGAGATACACACAAAAACAGAAGAAATCAGAAGAGAGTCTAACACTTGTTCATACCACTGTATGTCTGTGTAGCCTGCCAGTATTTTAGTTTTTTTAAAAACACATGTAAATTGTGTACACAGCTCTTTATGAGGAAATGCCCCACCTGCCCCAAATGACCAGTCTCCAGTGAAAATGTCAATACACTTACCAAGCTGTTTGTCATTATTCCTTTAGTAAGACGCACACGGCCAGATGCAGTGTACACTCTAGATTCACTTTTTTTCCATGCTGTTACACTTATAAAAACAGTTTGTTTGGTTCAAGTCTTAAAATCCTAAGAACTGAACATGGAAGGTAATAACTTCATGCAGCTTTATTTAACAAGCCTAGTTTTGTCTATAGGTTGTGACAGTTCAAATAAGACCAGACTATAACAGGACTTTACCTCCCATGCTGGATTACACAGGTCAGGATAGAGATCTGCATGTGCATACAGTATCTGAACCATACAAGCCACAGACTGGCCTTCTGGAAGGTTTTTTCCCTCTACCCTCCAACACAGAGTTCAGATTTGTAATCCAAAGAATATTCAGAGCAGCAGCAACAGAGACGTCTCCAGTATTTCTTTTACAGTTCTTTTTAATCAGACACTAGAAAAAGAGTGATTCATTTTTAAGAACCCTTGAATCCTCTTTAGCAGTCATCGCCCAGGTACCACCAATCATCAACATCTCCTTACCTTTAACCCAGAGGGTCTCCTGGTGGTGGAGCACTGGCAGGGACGTCTGGAGGTGTGCATTTGGACCACTACAGCGGGGACAGCATTCTTCCTGGCCAAACCACAGGTGCAGATTCAGTGTGTGGGGGAGTGTGTCATATGCTGACCTGATGATGAAGCTGAGCATTTCCTGTGGGATCTTCCACAGGCCCTCCATGCCGATGTCTCTGCCAATGATGCCCTCCCACAATGATCATTGCCAGGTTGACTTTTGTGTGGGTTTTCCTTTTGTTGCGTGTGGGACCTTGGTGCATTCTGTTTTTCACACATTAAAGAGTTTATCATACCATTTGAGGGAGATTTGAATGATTCCCACATTACTTAACAATCTTGTGTTACAATCCATTGTCCTTTAAAAGTTTTAGAATCAATGATATTCTCTTCACCTGTCAGTGGTTATAATGTTATGGCTGATCGGTATGTCAGATTCTATGTCTTCAGACATTATAGAATCCTTGCCCTTCTGTCTGCTTCTCTTTTCTCCTGCTGACTGTACACTCTATAAACCTGAACATGACACATGATGTCTGTTTTTGTGTTTCTGTGTCTTCAGGACTGACGTTTCTCAGTACTGTGTGTATGAGGAGGGTCAGATGGTGAAAACGGTCTCCAGTCTGCAGAGTTACAGCACTCAGCCAAGGTATTTTAACAAATACACAGCAGCCCACTGGTTTGGCTGGGTCTGAACACAAATGAAGAGTTCTGCATGGGCCAAAACCTCAAGCCATAGACCAACCATAGTCCAACACCAACTCAGCTCACTGTGAGTTCTCTCTGATGCATGCAAAAACACACACAATAGTAATGTGCAGATCAGCTCTGAGTTGATCTGAATCCACACGTATGCATAAATCATCCACCGGCCGCCCACCTTAACAAGTGTGTAATGGTAAAAATGCACTTTCAATGTATCTCTTCATTTTACAACACTCATAATATTCACAGACACTCATGACCATATTAGGACTGTCTACTTACACAGGCAATGCCTGAAAACCAAGGAGGCGAAGGAGCAATCTCCTCCACCCGAAGTGATATCAAAACACTCTGCAAAATAACACCTGCTTCTCGCCCTTTCACGCAGCATTCTCTGTATAAAAGATTGTTTGTGAAGGCTTATCTTCACTCCTCTGCTGAATCAGACTGTGTTTCACTCTGCTTCCAGATTGAGTCTTTTTGAGTCTGAGATTGAGTCTCAGATTGATTTTCTAAAGTCTTTATTTCACCAGTATCTCTTCACGGAGTAGACAATTAGGTACAAATCTCCACAACAATCGATTTTCTCTCATTTAAAAACCCACATCTGCATGGGGGGTTTCACTGCACCAATACTGGACCCTGTCGGCAATGTGGACGTTAAAATTATACGTAGCTTTTCAGGTGGTTTCTTTATTGTGTGTTGTGTTAATGATTTCCTTTAATTAGAGATGCTGCTTTGAGTATTTTAATGTTTCCATGTGCATAGTAATGTCACTGCAGCAAATATAAACTTCTCCTTTTTATTGTGCTGCCAGGATTACATCAGAGCTGCAGGCTGTGCATCATGGTTCGTTGTCAGACATGGTGTGTTTCTATCTGGGCTGCAGTTTTGGCTTTGAGGGAATTCAGAATTTGGTGCATTAAATGTCAGAAAATGGAGGTCAATGCCAGTCACAATCTCCTAAAGCCCAAGGTGACAGCTTCAGATGTCTTGTTGTGTTTGACCAACAGTATTCAGGCTCCAGTGATATAAAACAGAGAAAATAACATATATTAGCTTTGGATGAGCTGAACACAATGAATTTTTATTTTTATTTCACCTGAAAAATGGCTTCATTGAATAATCAGTTAAAAATAGTTTCTGCTTATTGCTGTTCAATTTTTGTATTTGATCGACTCCTTGTTTTACCTGTTTGACATAAAACAGATTAAAAATGGATCAAATATAATAGATGTATAATAGTCTGTTTGAGAGTTTAGAGTGAAGCATCTTAATGAGACCATGTGATCATTTGGACGGTACACTGTTAATGTGTCTGCTAACAATAATCATATTGTGTTTGTGTGTCAGACTGCAGCTCCCTGTGTTCCTGCTGGAGTGTTTCACTGCCCTCTAGTGGTCACTATGCGTCCTATTCCAGCTGGCATGTTGGATGCAGCAGTGGAAATCACTCACCTCAACCCGACTGCACATGGAGCTCCTGTTCACATAGGAGAGCCAGGTACACACACACACACACACACACACACACACACACACACACACACACACACACACACACACTAACAAACATTCTCTCTCTCTCTCTCTCACTCTCTCTCTCTCATTCTCATTATTTCTCTTTCTCCTTCAGGAGGAGTTGATGCTTTCTGCTCTGGTGAGATTTGGGATAAGAAGTGGGAAAACTGGTCACCTGGCTATGGAGGTGGATGGTTTGGCCTTTCACCCCACTCACTCTGACATCATCACCAGACTACTGGAGGTCACACTGGGCTCCGTCACTCTGACTCCATGATGAGCAGTATATTTAAAAGAGGAATTAATCTCTGGTAATGTAACACATAGAGCCATTCATTGTAGCCAGAGCAAGACATTCATTAATAAAAACAGCTATAAAGGTCATTTCCTCATATCTTCTTCAATGTTAAGGGAAAATAGAGATGTCTTCTTTATTTTTGGGTCAATAATTTCTATGAATTTTAACCTAGAAAGTATTTTAATAAAGGCACAGCAGGTCACCTGAACATGTGATATTCATCCATAGTTAAACATACATAGTAACATATAGAAGTTTCCAATCATGAATAAATAATTAATTAATAATGATTTTGTTTTTTTCAAGGAATTCAGTCTGTAAATCATCACCTGCTTATAAAATCAAAACAAGTCCATTCAAATTACTTTCTCACAATCTATTTTCTGTTTTCTATAATTATCTCCAAATAAAAGAATCTCTGACTGTATGAAAGTCTCTCAATAACCTTTAGATTCTCTGGGTGTCTGATATTTATTGAATACTTTTCACCACACGAGTCAACACATCCAACTTTATACAAGACAGCTTCATTTAAAGAACACATTTCTAACACAGACAATTCAAAGTGCTTATTTTCACTTTATATCACTTCTACAATCACTTTCTCTTATTGGCATTAATGAAAATATGTTCCATTAAAATGGAATAAATGTACCATTTGTTAAATAACATATTACACATTTAAGCAAATCACCATGTCCTTATTTAGAATACTAGACCTATATGAAACTATGAGGAACATTATTAACCTTCCAAAACAGATCATGAATCAAACAATGATTAATATTTCAGTTTCTCATGAAGAAGACATAAACCTGAATTCAGCGATGAATGGATTTGCCAAAGAGGTTGGAAGTGACAGGAAAATAGTAATAAGGGACTGCAATGAAAGCTAGTGACACAGTACAGAAACCACCAGTTATATTGATACCATAAGCTGTTAAGCTCTGCATGCAGTGTTGCTGCATCAGGACACTCATAGGAGGCATGAGTGCAGGGTGGGTTCACATGAGACCATAAGAGATTCTGGGTGACAGGGTACTGAGGACCATGAGCGCTGTTTGCGATTCCCAAGTATGAATGCTGATGGCAAAAGCAATATACCTGTAGCAATTAGCAGAATGGGATGACAATACTTTACCAGAAAATACTTTACCAGATACAACATTGACAATGAAGTGATTAGAGGAAACAGTAAAGATTATGCAATGACCAATACAATAAAATGTGGCAATTACCAGTGAAAGAATATACCATATCAGCAAATTACACCTCAAGTAGCTGCTGCACTCAAATGTTTCATGTTATGACATTAGTATTTAGTATTTTATGTTTATATTGCAATGACAGTACTGCATAACAATTATTTTAACATTTTTAACGTTTCTTACATTGAATTTATTTTTGTATTGGTACTCCTATTCTTTAATTTAACTGTAAATTGAATGGATCGTGTTTCCAATATTATTAAATTTCCAGGTGGAATAAAGGGAGGACGATTATCCCTTTATAATGATTTTAAACACGAGTTTTGAATAAATACCATCAGCTACAGCGGAACAAAAAAGTTAGATCACTTCCTTGTCGGAACTTTAACTGCGGGACATTGAGCGGAAGTCAACAACACAAGTACCGTCAGCTTCATGTGTGCGGTGAACTAAGTGGAAGTTGATATTATATTTGTTTCGCAGCCACTTATTTCAGCAAACAAAAATGTCTGCAGATAAATATTGGAGCGAGTTTCTGAAAAAGCGACTAAAGGCTGCTAATGAAGAAATATTTGGACCTTTTAAAAAAACCAGACTGCAGGATATCGTCTGGGAACCTGAATTAAAGTTACACCGGATAGGTAAACAAACTTCATTGTTTTATTATAACAAAACAGATTAATTTGAGTGTCAAATAATCCAGACTGTTTGAATATAAAACGCTGCCAGGGTTTCCTCTACCATTGTACAGGCCTGGCGGGCTGCCAGACCAACGAGACCCCCCGTCAGGCAAAAACAGGCCAAATGTGTTTTTTTATATGGCACCTATCGTCAAATCTTCGTTCATTTGACAATAATCGTTTGCATTTGATCGTTTTGCTTCTGTGCTGCGCTGTGTTTGGGTGAGGGGAATGAAATCTCGAGCTGCGTGACTCTTTGTTCAACACGGTAGTTTTCTGATAACGTCAACCAACCCGACAGAAGATGGCAAACGCGGCCGCCATCTTACGTAGGAAACATGCGCTCGCCTGAACATAAAAATTGACAAAGCCTGTATTCGACCCTAAATTTGGCATTTTTTTTAAGAATAAGTCGATCTACAATTGAAAATCGGTGTCAATTCGTAAAAATAGTTTATTTATGCATATATACATGAGAATGTTTACTATTTATTTGATGCGCACTTAGTACTAATAAAAGCACTATCACTTGCTAATAAACAAATTTCAACATTATCATGCAGTCCAGTTGATCATATTAGAATGAAGTATGTGCTGATTTACAAATGAACATTATGGCTTAGTTCTGTTGATAAGAAGTACATGTAACATTTTCGTAAAAGAAATAAATAACATTTGATGATATGGTCATTATACCTCTATATATTTAATATTTTTATCACCCATTTGTAAATGATCTGGCAGATCAAAAACAGATGGTTCTGCATGATCCCAAACGTGGATCGTCTGCCCAGTGCCGTCAAAGTCGGCTTCAGTAAAATGATCGCTACAGATGCGATCGTGCCCCTTGGGGGACCAGCCTTCATCTCTTCTCATCAGAAATGCCCATCGGGCATGCCTGTTGGGATCACTTGGGAATCTTAAAGATTGGGTTAGAATTATCAGACTGTGTAGAGCCGTATTGACTTTCTGGTGAATTGTTGCTGTTCTGTGGGGAGAATACAAGACACAGAGTCATACTAGGGCTAACTGTGTGTCTTATCTTGTAAATTACTGTCTTGATGCACATTGGAATACATTTATGAAGCAGACTGTTATTTCTCAAAATAACCTATGAAACGATATTCCTTCCCAACTACCGACAACCTTTCTGCAGGTTGCATGAACTCACTCTGTCTGATCTTGTAGTGTAACACTAAAAGAAGACCGATTTTCTGACTGAGAAACTGTTTAAAAATCAAGTGACATATGTGCACAAGACAGCACAGTGTTTCCCACAGGTTGAGAATTTACTTGTGGTGTGACAGACGGGTTCACTAATAAACTAGTCATAAAAAAGTTTATCACTTGCTCCATTTATTACTGTACAGAAGGAGCTAAGGAGGAAGATCAGGGAGGGAAAGAACAGCTTCAGGAGGAAGATGGAGGATCAGCTGCAGCAGAATAACATCAGTGGAGTTTGGAAAGGCCTGAAAACCATCTCTGGCCACAAGGAACCAAACTCCCAGGCTGTGGGGGACCAACAGTGGGTGAATGACCTGAACTTATTTTTCAATAGGTTTGATCAGTCATCTGCCCCTCCCCCAGCCCAGTCAGGCCTGCTGCAACCCCCTTCATTGGCACCTCCAGGACACTGCCCCACCCCCTCCTCCACCTCCCTTCCTGCAACACTCAGCTCACAGCCACCCCCCACTGCTCATCTCATCAGCTCAACACCACCATCCCCCCCATCCACAAACTTCAGCACACAGCCCCCCTGCTCCACCCTGTCCCTCACACCTCTCCAGGTGAGAGATCAGCTCAGGAAGATGAAGGCGAGGAAGGCTGCGGGTCCGGACGGCATCAGCTCCAGGCTCCTGAAGTCCTGCGCAGACCAGCTGTGTGGGATAGTTGAACACATGTTCAACCTGAGCCTGAAGCTGGGGAGAGTGCCACAGATGTGGAAAACATCCTGCGTGGTACCTGTCCCCAAGACTCCGCACCCCAAGGACCTCAACAGCTACAGGCCGGTGGCTCTAACATCCCACCTGATGAAGACCCTGGAGCGGCTGGTCCTTGTTCATCTCCGCCCCCTGGTGAGCCCAGCGATGGACCCGCTTCAGTTCGCCTACCAACCTGGCATCGGGGTGGACGACGCCATCATCTTCCTTCAACACCGAGCCCTCTCTCACCTGGAGAAGCCAGGAAGCACTGTGAGAATCATGTTCTTTGATTTCTCCAGTGCTTTCAACACGATACAGCCTCAGCTTCTGAGGGACAAGCTGGAGCACACCAGTGTGGACCACCACCTCACATGCTGGATACTGGACTACCTCACCAACCGTCCACAGTATGTGAGGTCACGGGACTGTGTGTCCGACATGGTTGTCTGCAGTACGGGGGCCCCACAGGGAACGGTCCTGGCTCCATTCCTCTTCACCCTCTACACTGCAGACTTCCACTACAACTCACCCACCTGTCACCTGCAGAAGTTCTCTGATGACTCTGCCATCGTCGGTCTCATCACAGATGGGGACGACAGGGAATACAGAGGACTGACGCAGGACTTTGTGGACTGGTGCCAGCGGAACCAACTCCAGATCAACGCAGGGAAAACCAAGGAACTGGTGGTTGATTTCCGCAGGCAGACACACTCCCCCCCGGACCCGGTGAACATTCAGGGAACAGACATTGAGATGGTGACATCTTATAAGTACCTGGGTGTTCACCTGAACAATAAACTGGACTGGACAGGCAATACCACCGCACTTTATAGGAAAGGCCAGAGCAGACTCTATCTGCTCAGGAGACTGAGGTCCTTTGGAGTGCGGGGAGCACTCCTTAAGACATTTTACGACACCGTGGTGGCATCAGCCATTTTTTTATGGTGTGGTCTGCTGGGGCAGCGGCATCTCAGTGTTGGATAGGAAAAGACTCGATAAACTGATAAGGAAGGCCAGCTCTGTCCTGGGATGCCCCCTGGACCCAGTGGAGGTGGTGGGAGGAAGGAGGATGACAACTAAGCTGTCATCCATAATGGACAATCGCTCCCACCCAATGCGGGACCAAGTAACAGCACTGGAGAGGTCCTTCAGCGACAGGTTGCTTCACCCAAAGTGCGTGAAGGAGCGCTTTCGCAAGTCTTTCCTTCCTGCAGCTGTTAGACTATACAATCAGCACTGCTCCCAGTAGACCAAACAATTAGTAGTACTTGTGTGAATTACTGAGACACTTTGCAATAGTATCACTCTAAATATCTTATTTATTTGATGAACTTGTCAAAATAAATAATTTACATAATAACAACAACACAACACTAACTCACATTGTGTCCCTTAAATACCCTACTTTGTGTCATTTAGTGCTTTTGTCATGTGCCTAGTTGCACAGTTGGCATTCCCTGTTTGAACATTTGACTTGTCTTGGTTTGTAAAAAAACATTTCTAACCTGTCTGTATGGGTCTGCTTCAGGGGCAGGTCCAGTTATTGAGATTCTGAGGCCTGCAGCCAGGTGCTCTCCTTTAAGCTTGTTCCTTAGATCAGTTAAACTAACATAACCATTTGAAAGACAGCACAGCAGAAAATGTGCACATTGTGCTCTTTCATGGTTGAAAATCACTTACTCTGTTCATTGTTGAGAAGTCTCACTCACAATTCACAACAGTTTAAAGAATCTTTTATTTAACAAATACAGAGAGTAGAAAATATCAAACAATGTGCTTTGGTTAATACATGCCTGAGTCCTGTTTTAAATAATTATAATAATAATAATAATTTCAATATAATATAAAATCTAATAATTATTTACATTACAGTAAGTATTATCAAACTTATTTGACAGAATTACAGGAGGTATTGGTCAGGAGGAGCTATTCATCAATCCGATGTGCTAAGAATTAAATGCTTAAAACAAATTGTTGCTTGCAGCCCTAATTAAACAAACCATGCTTTGTGAGATAAAGTGGGGGTTAACTGGGGTATATTCGTATTCCAACCCTATTTGCATCCTACCTGTGCTGCTCCCTGGCTCTCCTCATCTTCTTGGTGCTTTCTTTTTGGCTGAAAATAATATGCAATGGCCTTCATGGCTGATGAGAGAGGACAAAAAGCATCAGTTCTCTTGTTTATGTGCAGCTTCCCGATCGTTTAGCTAGCTAGCGAATTAATGTATTACCTTGCTTTCAATGCCAGATATCCCCTAAACTGGGGTTATAATGAGACAAGAGATGAAGAAGGTTGGGATTGGTTAGAGGAACATCTGATGAAGGGAAAAAATTAAATTATTTCATTATCTTCAATGTGGTATCACCCTATCCCACCCACAAAGTTGGATAATTGTATCATTAAGTTTTCTTGCAATGTTGCAAAAAAAGTTAAGAGAATACTAGGTATCACAAAAACAGCTTTACCGTCTTGTCCGATATTGTGTAATACAGCTTTCAAAGCTGCAGGGAATCCACTGTTTAACTATGTATGGCAACAATATAATATCACACAAGTATCACAGATAGTGGGAAATGGGGAATTTATTTCTTTTGGGGAGATTAGATGGAGGCACAATTTGGATTCAAATTCATTCTTACAATATGCCCAATTAAAATCTATTTTCTCAAAATTTCCCAAAGAATTTTTTTAATTATGATCATGAAAAGATAAACATTTCAGATCTTTAGCATTAAGAAGAGGCACTGTCTCAGGTCTATATAAGATGATGATTCACTCTTTCCAAAATCCCCATTTCCAGACTCAGACCAAGTGGGAGCAAAGACTTGAGGATATCAATAACTTCCACAGAATGGGAGCAAATATGGAGAGATTCTGCAACAATTTCCAAATCAGTCCGACATAGAGTTATACACTTAAAGATTCTTCATCCAACTTATATCACCCCCTCTAAAATTAAAAAGATAGACTCAAGTCTTGCTGACCTATGTTGGCATGGTTGTGGTCAAGTAGGGACGTTGATTCACATGTCATGGCACTGCCCTGCAGTAAACTGTTTTTGGACTGAAGTGTTTCACTGCATTTCAAGATTACTGGAAACTTATATCTCTGCTTGTCCAGTGGTCAGCCTATTGGGGAAGAAGGTTGCACAGATAAGGTCAAAAGAAGACAGGAAAATATTAAACTTGGCTTTTATGGCTGATTCTGTTAAACTGGAAGATTCGTAAACCAAAATGTTTTTCTATAGAATCATGGTTAGAGGAATTTCTTGACCACCTCAGCATGGAACGTGTGGCCTATTTGATAAGTGAAAATAAATACAATTTTGAAAGAAATTTGGAACAGATTGGAAACAAATTTATGTTCAACAAATATCAATCAACAAATAAGAGACTAAATAGGACAACTCTGTCTTCCCTTATACATGCAGACCACGGGATACATGGATGTTGAAATGAATGTTTGAGGAGCTATACTGCATTCCCCCATCCTTCCACCCCACAATGTCTTTGATTTTTGTGTAATAGAATTTATTTTTAGTTTATATGGAATCCTATATTTATGGATGTTTTTATTTCCTTTGTATTCTAAGTCTAATTTATGTATGACTTTATGAAGTTTTAAAAAAAGTGCTTAGCTGTCTAGCCAATTAATTCAATACACCACTCTAGCTAGCCAGTCCAACTAGCTACACACTTGAGTTAAAACACGATGTGTATAGAACGTAAAGTTAACACACAGGCAATCCTTTAACACGTCTAATACAAACCAAGCTGCAAGAAATGATGATTTTTATTATCGAGTTAAGAAAAAAAGTTACTTACCTCAAAAACTCAGATGCGGCCAGTCTCCGTCTGAATTTGACATAACGTTGCCGAATAAAACGGCCTGTCACGTATGTCTGGCAAGCACATTACCTTGAGAAAGCTCCATCCATTGGTCCACAGGTCTGTGTGCATCTCCCCAGCGCCGAGGACTAGTGTGCATTATGAAAAGACAAGTGCACCTAGGTTATTGCTTGAAGAAAAAAAAACGAAATTCAGATTTTATCTACCTCGGTGGGTCTTAATTTACCCACAGGTCTCGAGCTTTGTCCATACAAATACCCTGGCAATGCATGGAAAGATGAACCAACATTATGGCCAAGTGTAGAGCATGGTGATATTTACTGCTACTTTACCCTATGAGACCTACATTTCCGTTTTTACCTTCCATTGTGCTTTGCCTCATTATGTTGTCATTTTTTACAGTATCATCAAATGCTACACAGATTCAGATTCTGCACAACCTCAGCTAACTGTGTGTCACTCAATAAACACTTCTTTACACTATAATAGGGTATATTAGACCATAAAACAAAAAGAAACAAAAGAAAACGGACCTTGCATTCTCACTTGTTTTATTGAAAAAAACACTGCAAATCATAATAACAGAAGAAACTCTTGACACATAAAGTTGCACAAATTAGTTTAGGCTGTGCTGCACGTGTCTGCGGAGTTCAGACCATCAGCATCATCAGCATCCCAACTGCCTGGTCATGTAAGTTTTTTCGGAAGTTGTGACATCATCAGTTGTTTCTCTAGGTCGTCTAGGACATTAATTAGACCCGGTAATTTATCTCCTTGACCAGGTGTTTTCAATCATGCAGAAAAAATCTCACCAACACCATCATTTACTCTGAAATGCACCAATGGCTTTTATTTCTATGTTATGACTAAATGAAGGTTATTCATGATTTAACATGTTTTGGTTGTGGGTACTTAAAAAAGTCTATTCAGTGAATCACATTTTTGTTTGTTTCAGTAGATTAGGGCTAGTGAATAGAAATTACAGGGTTTTTAAAATTATGCATTTCCATTGTTGCTTAGTATATATAAAGATAAAAATAATGCTACTTTCCCTCAAACACAAATAGCCAACACAATCCATCTCAATTTGGACCATTTCATAAAGGCATTACTTACTTGTCCTCATACGGATCAATAACATCACCAAAATTGCGCTCGTCCTCTGAATAGCATGACTGAGGCGCAGACTCATCATCATTTTCTTCAATATCTTCACCTTGTAATATCAGCTCCAACGCCTCAGCTGTAGTAAAAGCCTTCCTTTCCATCTCTGTCTGTCTCTTTGTAGCCCTATAATAAACTTCTCATGCAGCTTCTCCAAGCTTTTGGAGCTGGAGAGCTGTTACAGACGCTCACCAGCATCCAAGCAAACACAGCCAAAGCTCAGTATCAGACACTCTGATTAGCTGTAATGGCACCCATTGGAGCCAATAGGAGTGCTCAATATAGAGACATAACCCTTGACATCACCAGCCAATATGGAGAAGGAGAAATTATCTATAAATCAAATTCATGAAGAACAATGTGCCAGGATAACGTGAGATGGTCCAAATCTTTAACAACTTTACGCATGTGTTTATTGTCGGGAGTCAGTGACTTACATGGTTTTACTTGGGCTTGTTTGAAAGGGCTGATTGTCTAGTTTAAGAAGAAAAAAACTGCTTGTCGCTGCCTCAAACCATCACAGAGCTATCACGTTCTCCACACACCATGGTTTTTAGGAGCGCACACGCCCTCGCCTGTCTCATAAGATTAATTGAAAGTCCTGGTAATAAAGTTTTGTTACTCACATTAGCTACTCCTCTGTTGATACTCTTTTGGTCCTAGACTGCATTTCTGTTAGTGTAGTTCCCACCAAGCTAAGGCAGGATGACACTGGAAATAAGTATGTTATACTTTATGTGTTATCGTCGGTATTCATTCATTTATATTTGTATGTACTATATATATGAATTTTTACCAAATAAATTTAATCAATCAAAGACACAAGTTGCTTTCTTGCTACTGGTTTATTGGAGAACTTCTCTCGAATCCACCCTGAAAACTAAAGGCAGTATAACTGAAAAGATACAAATCATGTTGACATAGCATAAACAAACCATAGCAGCCCAAAAGTGAAACACATATTAACAAACATACTGTATACCTCATTGGCTGCATGCTACAAAGGCAACAGTCTTCAGGTTTCCTTATAATCTTTCACCTCTTATTAAAGTTCGCTGTGACAAACAAACTTTTCACCGGAGCAAAAAGGTTTAATGCTGATTGCTTACTGTGCCGGTGTGTGAGCTTTTATAAGTTTTGTAGGCCAGTTTATCCATTACTTTAGTGTATTTCTTGAATACTCATCTCTGCAAAACATCCTGTGCCTGGATTTCATTTTTAAGGGTATTTGCTCCCAATCATGCGTGTTTTTGTTCACAGCTGCCAGCTATGGATTTCTGAGGTCTGGGGAACAATTTCTCTGGAAAGAAAAAAAAAAACTTTTCCCCTTGTTTAAGGTTTGCTTGAATAACAATACACAGCTTCACAACTCTTAGGCATAGCTGTGTCAGTTTTACGGCTGTTGGCAAAAAGCTCATAGGTGCATTACCGTTAGGAATGGCTGTCTGCTGGGGCCTAGTTTTCACTTACACATCTTTAGAAACTAGAGAAGTGGGTCAAAGTACCCATATAGAGAATTACTTTTGTTCTTTGTCCCTCCAGACCGCCCACAACGACATATCTGTAAGAAGGAGGAGGATGAGGAGCTTCCTGTTGACCAGCAGCACTGTAACCAGGAGATGAACTCCAGTATGGACCAAGAGGACCCAGAGCCTCCTGAGGTGAAAGAGGAACAGGAGGAACTCTGCACCAGTCAGGAGGGAGAGCAGCTTGTACTGAAGCAGGAGACTGATACCTTCATGTTGACTCCTACTGATGAGGAAAATGACCACAGTGAAGATCAGACTCTGTACATGAAACCTGATGAAAGTGCAGCACAGGAAGAGTCTGTAGTCAACATGCCAGTTATAATCTCTGTGGTAGGAGCAGCAAACAGTGACCTGCTGCTGCTCCCTAACTGCTCTAATGTATCTGTAAGCCATGATAAGAGAAGTGAAACATGTGGAGAAGATGTTGAATTTGAGCCCAAATTTCAATCCCACTGTAAAAAGAACAGAAGTAAGAGGTCATATGTTTGCACAACATGTGGCAAAGATTTCACAAGAAATGATAGCTTGAAATCACACATGAGAATCCACACAGGTGAGAAGCCTCATAGTTGTAAAACATGTGGGAAACATTACAGAAACACCAGTGATTTGACAAAGCACATGAGAATCCACACAGGTGAGAAGCCTTATAGTTGTAAAACATGTGGGAAACATTTCAGAGAGCAAAGTACATTGACAACCCACATGAGAATCCACACAGGTGAGAAGCCTTATAGTTGTAAAACATGTGGGAAACATTTCAGACGGGCTGATGCTTTGAAAGACCACATGAGAATCCACACAGGTGAGAAGCCTTATAGTTGCAAAACATGTGGGAAACATTTCAGACAAGCTGGTCAATTGACAGTCCACATGAGAATCCACACAGGTGAGAAGCCTCATAGTTGTAAAACATGTGGGAAACATTTCAGAGAGCAAAGTACATTGACAACCCACATGAGAATCCACACAGGTGAGAAGCCTTATAGTTGTAAAACATGTGGGAAACATTTTAGACTAGCTGGTCAATTGACCATCCACATGAGAATCCACACAGGTGAGAAGCCTTATAGTTGTAAAACATGTGGGAAACATTTCAGACAGGCTTGTATATTGACAGCCCATATGAGAATCCACACAAATGTGGAGGGAGAATAGATCTTAGTCCAAAACCTGAAATCAATATAAATCAGTGATTGAGTCAACCAGGCCCTGTATAATGTAATGTTTTTAAAAATTCTAGTCCAACTCTCATTTTTGTACAATTTAAAATGATATCCACCCAGAACTGAATTTAATATACAACTTTTCCATGTATCCACACTGTCATCTAGTGTCCCTGAATAAAAGGGCTCTAATATGTTATATGAATTCATCCAAAATCTGTACTGAATGTGTTAAACAAATCATATCTGTTTTCATGATCTGTTCACATGCTCATGATGTTGAAGTCATTTCTCATGTTTGGTAGCTTAGAATCATCTTGCCGATCTAGTTAATCATGTATGTTGGAGTCTAATATTAGGAATATATGTTTTATTTCTACCATTTTATGCTTATATTGGAAGCCATAATTACTGTTGACTGCGGTGACGAGTAGTATGTGAATGTTGCAAGCGGTGTCAAATTAAACAACTGTAGAAATGACAACATAATCTGGCCAACTAAAATAGAAGTAATTCTACCGCAAGTTGGGCGAGGACGGCACGCCCAAATAGCGGCCGGACATAAAAACCAACTGCGCCCTTTTTGTGGGGTTCAGTTGTTCTAAAGTTCTCTAGTTGTGTTAAGAATTTTTCCATTTTTCAAGCCTCTTTTGATTTTTCAGTTGCTTAGTTTGAAGTCTTTTATGAAATTTTGAATTTTACTCCATGAATGGCTGTTTGTCTTTCTATGTGGTCCTGTGATGAACTGGCAACTTGTCCAGGATGTACCCCGCCTCTCGCCCAAAGTCAGCTGGGATAGGCTCCAGCCCCCTGCAACCCTATAAAGGATAAGTGGTAAGAGAAAATGAATGAATGAATTTGACTCCAGAGTTCTTAATTTTGTACATTTTTTTCTTTTTCCACGTCATTTAAAGTTTTATCAAGTTCCAGAGCCTTAACGAATGTCAATTTACAGTCTTGTGAATTGCATTTTTAACGAATTTAGTCAAAGAGTGCACTATCCTGATTCAGTTCTGAAGACCAACATCCAAGTTAGAATGTAGTAACAGGATCTCCTGCTGATAACATTATCTGAGGACAACGCTGCAAAAGTAGGCAAAGAACCACCTGATGTGGCTATGATAAGAGCTGATGTCAGATAGTCCTCTGAATTTAATCCATTTAGAATAATTAGATAATTACCCCATCTTTCGTTTAGCTTACCTCATTCACGTACTACTTTCACCATTGCTAAACTGATATTCGTCATTTCAAAATTAATCTCATTTGACCATATTAGTATGACTGTGTTTTATTCACCAACATATCACTTAATTTTTGTTGATTTTAATCAGTAATAAATTCCATTTATTGCCATGTCATTGCCCGATAGATTTCTTTCTGCAGAGGTAGAGATCAAGGTGTTGAGAATTTGCTACTTATTACCAGATAATTGGGTTGATCAAAGGGTTTATTTCATTTGAATTATTTCCTTCATTTGAAGGTGATGCCCCAAATTCAGCGATTTTCATATTCAACCATGTTGCGAGACAAAAAGTCAGCCACCGTGTTCTGCTTTCCTGGCCGGTAGTGGATGGAGAACCGGTATGGTTGAAGGGACAGGAACCAACGAGTGATCCGACTGTTGGTATCTTTCATCTGCTCCAGCCATTGCAGTGCCTTATGGTCCGTCTCCAGGCTGAACTCCCTCCCAAGCAGATAAAATTTAAAGGTGTCAATGGCCCATTTAATGGCCAAACACTCCAGCTCCACTGCTGAGTATCTGGTCTCCCTGGGAAACAGTTTTCTACTGATTGGTGCCACTGGTTTTCTTTCATCGCCGTCTCCTTGCAGGAGGACCCCACCTAACCCCCGGTGAGAAGCATCTGTCTGGACGGTGAAGGGTAAGTTGAAGTTTGGACTCTGCAGAACTGGCTCCAGACATAGGGCTTCTTTGAGGTCCTGGAAAGCCCTTTCCTGGTCATCACCCCACTCAATCTTAGTCTTTGTGGTGCTGGTGAGATCGGATAAGGGTGCCGCCCTCGCAGAGAAGTCCCGGATGAAGCGCCGGTACCAGCCCACCAGACCCAGAAAAGACTTCATCTCTTTTCTGGTAGTTGGCCTCTTCCTGGCTCGGATTGCCTCCACCTTGTCCCGCACAGGCTTAATGACACCTCCTCCGAGGATGTAACCCAGATACTGGGTTTCCTGCTTCGCCACAGCACACTTTCGCGGATTGATGGTCAAGCCTGCTTCCTTGATTTTCCCCAGCACGATCACCAGGTGACTCAGATGTTCCTGCCAAGAGGTACTGTAGATCACAATATCATCAAGATAAGCAGCTGCATGTTTCCATACCTGCTAGCACTTGGTTCATTAGTCTCTGAAAGGTTGCAGGAGCCCTGTAGAGACCAAAAGGCATCTTGGTGAACTGCCAAAGTCCCTGAGGCGTCCTGAAAGCAGTTAGGGGCTTTGCCGCATCGGATAAGGGCACCTGCCAGTAGCTTTTGCAAAGGTCCAGAGTGGTAGTAAACCTTGCTTGGCCTACCCGCTCAATGAGGTCATCCAGTCTTGGCAGAGGATAAGCATCAAACTCAGATTGTGCATTTATTTTTCTGAAATCAATACAGAACCTGATGCTTCCATCTTTTTTGATTACCAGAACAATGGGATTGCTCCACTCTCCACTTGAGGGTTCAATCACACCTAGCTCCAGCATGACTGCAATTTCCTCCTCCAATATAGGCACCAACTTCTGTGCAATGCGGTACATTCTCTGCCTGATGGGGGTGCTGTCTTTTAGGCGGATGTCATGTTCCACTAAACATGTTGAGCCTTGTTTCTCCTGGAACAGATTTGGCGGAACAATGGCTTGCAGCTCTTGCTGCTGGGTGAGAGAGAGATGGGAGAGATCAAGGGTTACAGAGTTTTGACTAGAAGGAGTGAACTCACCCACAACATCGTCCTCCTCCTTCACCGTCCGAACAAACATCTGCTGTTGGGGTGGAGTTTCCACTCCTTCAGAAGATTGATGTGGAATGTCTGCTTCGGATTCCTCCTGTTGGGCATCTCAATCTCATATGTTGTTGGACTCAACTTTCTCAACACATTATATGGACCCTGCCATTTTGCCAGCAACTTGTTCTCAACTGTAGGAAGAAGAAGTACCTGCTGACCTGGGTCTCTCTCTGGCTGCCTTCTCCATGTTTTTCCTCACCAGCTGTGTGGCCTGCTCCATTCTCTCTCTCATCTGCAACACGAATAATAGCACACTTGTTTTCTTCTCCTGGGATCCGACCCAGGACTCCTGCAGAACGTCCAGGGGACCTCTCACCTGCCTGCCATAAAGGAGCTCAAAAGGTGAAAATCCTGTTGAGGCTTGAGGCACCTCCCTGTAGGCAAACAGGATATACGGGAGCCACTTGTCCCAGTCTTTGGCATTAGTGGAGATAAACTTCTTTTGCATGCTTTTCAGAGTTCTGTTGTACCTCTCCACTAAGCCATCGGTCTGGGGGTGGTAAGGGGTGGTCCGAATACTCTTTATGCCTAAGAGCCTGTACACCTGCCTAAGTGTGTTTGAAAGGAAATTTGTCCCCTGATCTGTCAATATTTCTGATGGAATACCAACTCTGGAAAAAAGCTGCAGTAATGTGTAGGCTATTTGTTTAGCAGTGATGTCTCTCAGGGGAAATGCCTCAGGATATCTGGTGCTGTAATCGCAAACTACCAGTATGTAGCGGTGTCCTGACTGTGTTCGTTCTAATGGGCCAACGATGTCCATAGCTATGCGGCTAAATGGGACATCCATGATGGGGAGTGGTTGTAATGGGAATTTGGGAACTCTCTTTTCCCCTGCTAGCTGGCAAACTGAACAGGACTCACAATAACCCTGTACCTCTGTGCTCAGACCTGGTCAGTAAAACCTGCTTGAAATTCTGTCCAAGGTCTTTTTAGCTCCTAGATGACCTGCCCAGGGAATACTATGGCCCAACTTTAGCACCTGTTCACGGAGCCCCTTCGGAACCACCAGTCTTTCTCTATCATCTGGACCTGCCTCATAGTACAGCACCTGGTCTCTAAGGAAATAGCCCTCCCCTGCAACTTGACCCCTCTGCACTACCACCGCCTGTTTAAAGCAGCCCTGCAGTGAGTAATCCTGTCTGTGAGAACCTCATCAAAGTAAGGCAGCTCAGAGAGAAAATTAAGATCCGTCTCTCCTGACTCTTGACCTAGGCCATGAAACTCAGGGGTGAGTTTGGCTGGGAACTGGGGAACTAGCTCTTCTCGACCCTGACCCTTTTCAGCTGGTCCTGCCTGGTCCCCACTTGCTCCCTCCCCCTTCTCCTCCAACCCCTGTTCCTGTCTCTGCAGCCTAGTGACAATGTGAACTGCTCTACATGACTGAATAAGCTCCCTAAGAATAGGAATATCCTTTCCTAAGACTACTTGGTGGGCTAAGCTGTCCACCACCCCTACTGAAAGAAGGTAAGTTTGCCCCGCTACCTCCAGGTACACAACTGTCACAGGATATAGCTTACTGTCACCATATACACAGGAAATATCTAGGACTGGCCTTCCAAGGGGAAACTCCTTCTGGAGTAGCGAGGGATGTATTAGTGTCTGGTCACTGCCACTATCAAGGAGAGCTTGAGCTTGTTTACCATTGATCTTAACTGTAGTTATCTGATGTTTTACTCCTGAACAACTCACATTTTCATAGGGATGAGGAACAGTGCAAAAATAAGCTGCTTTAGCTTTTCTGACTGGACATTCTGGCTTAATATGTCCTTCCTGACCACAGTAAAAGCAAACAGGCTTAGCAGCAGGCTTTGTATTAAAAGGAGTTGCAAATTTTTCTACAGGCCTAGCTGGCTCAGACTCCCTAGGACCACCTCCACCCCCCGACCCAAATGGCTTACCCCTTGCCGCGGTGGGCTTCTGTGGGGCTTCCAACCGGTAGCTCTTGGACCCTCGTCGGGCTGCCAGGAAGGCCTCCACCAGTTCAGCTGCTTCCCTCGCTGACGCTGGATCCCTCTCTTTCACCCATACTCTGAGCTCTGGAGAGAGGGAGCGATAGAATCGCTCCAGAATGAGGATCTCCCCAACCTGCGCCTTGGTTCTTTTCTTTGGCGGGCTCCCTGAACCTCTGCTGATAAACCTCCCCATTGATTTCATATTTAGCAAGAATAGCCTCTTTCACCACCTTATATTCAAAAGTGTCCTCTGGTGCCATGGCCACATATGCTGCTCGAGCCTTCCCTGTCAGATGTGGAATCAGTCTCACTGCCCAGTCGACCTCCAGCCACTGATATTCCACTGCCAGGCCCTCAAAGGTGGTTAGATACTGCTCAATATCATCACCTTCCTCCACTCTTGGAACTGCTGCTTGTCCCCATCCCCTACCCGTTAACTCACTTTGGGCACTGTGTTGGTGGAGATGTTCCTCCTCCGGCTGTGGCGGGGTATTCAGCTGAGGCTGACTCTCTACCCTCTTCTACTGCTCCATATCATCACTGAGATTGTTCATTTGGATCTGTATTTGGCGCCATTGTTTCTCTGTCCCACCTTTCACTTAGGTCACTTTGAAAATGAAGACATTGCTGCAACATGCTGGTGATTGAGTCCATATCTGCTGGCCCCAGTTGCTCCTCCCTTGGGTGTGTGACCATGGGCAGGCCTCCTGCAGCGCCCTCTTCTGGGCCATCTCTCACAACATCCACCATTGGAGCTTTAGGGTTGACTTTAGGTCCCATGCTGCCAGCTTGAAATGCTCAACTCCTTCAATCTAGCAGCATCGTCTATAGTCTAATACAGGACAAACAAAATGTATAATGAACTTGAGAAATACTACATAAAAAGCACAACTTAATGTCCTCTTCCTCACTTCCCCTCTCTGCACCTACTTGGTACAGCCTAACCAAGTAATTGGCACCTGCTGGAAAGCTGTGGCTGAATTCTCATGTGTGCACTCCATGAAAACACGCCCCTGGAGGTTGGCCTTAGTGAGGGGGATAGTTTCCAGATCCCTCCCACCATCATTTAGTCACAACATAGAAATAAGTCATTGATGCATTTCAGAGTAAATGATTATGTTGGTGAGATTTTTTTGCATGATTGAAAAGACCTGGCCAAGGCAATAATTTACTGGGTCTAATTAATGTCCTATTGAAACAACTGACGATGTCACGACTTCCGTAAAAACTTACATGAACGGGCAGTTGGGATGCTGATGCTAGTGATGGTCGGAACTCGGCAGATCCGTGCAGCACAGATGTTCCAGATGTTATGATTGATTGCAAAGTGAACGGATATCACAAATTTTTGTGACAAGTCCGGATTTAACTTGTAACACAGCTGGTGGTCGTTGGCATTTGTATCATCGCTGCAGGGACCGCTATCCCATCGTATAGATCCGGGAAGTGGATCGTTTGGTGGTGGTGGGGGGCCACTGCTAATGGATGACTGTCAGAACTTCTCCACATTCACGGTACACTGCAAGTCATCCGTTACTGAAATACGGTCCTAGGTCCCCACGTCATTCCCAGGATACAGCAATCGGGCATCACCTTCATGCATGACAATGCCAGACCACATGTCTGTCAGGAGTAGCCTACCTGGACCAGAACAATGTCGCTGTCCTTCCTTGACCAGCATTTTCACAGATCTCAACCCAGTAAGCGCATCTATGGGACGTTCAGGATCACTGGATGAGAGAGAGAGATCCTGTTCCAGCAACACATGAACAACTTGTCACAGCACTGCTGGAAGAATGACATGTCAACCTACAAGTCCAGATTGACATCTAATCCTTTCAGGAGCTGTAAAGTAGTGATAAATGGTGGAGGTAGACAGACTCAGTAGTGACTTTTATGTTCTCTGTCTCACCATCCACACTTTCTGACTTGTAAACATTAAGGCAAAAAACACTAATCTGCACAAATTTTTTTCTGTATCGCTAAAGGATGAATA
>CM075194.1:25030825-25043325 GCA_037577475.1 Chaunax sp. Z400
AAGAAAATTGCAGGGCAGACAGGAGCAGCAGGACCTGAATAAAAGGAAAGGTTGGAGAGTATCTCAGGTCTGTACCTCGAAGTTCATACATACACATAACCAGAATATGTTTTTCTGTTGTCTGGTCTCTCTAAGTGGTCAACAAAGATCATAATTCAACAGGTTTTCCCAATGTAGCCATAGGTTTGTTCACAAAATAGATGCTGTGTTTGTAGCAGAAGAACAAACACAAATACAGACAGTCTTCTGAAGCAGGTGGCCATAATTTACAAACCAAGAGCAAACTATAATGTTAGACAAATACAAACAGGTTTATCACATAATACAGGGTAAAAGCAACAGGATTGTCAGCTGAAAAAATATTGTGTGAACATGTAAATCAATGCTGTATTACATCAACTTATATAATTTTATTATTACACGAAAGTATGATAAGGAAAAGTGATACAAAGAAGACATAAAGGGGCCATCCTATTGATTTATTGATAGTTTATTTGATATTTGATGCTTCTATCTTGTCTCAACAGGAAGAGCATGATGAAACAAAATTTGCCCCTGACCCATGTCCTCTGTGCCAACAAAATGCCTGTAAAAGTCTCATTTGATTATATAATAATACAAATAATATAACTATATAATACAATATATAAAAATATAAAATTATGTCATATTATTACTAAATAACATCAACTTAAATAGAATGTATATATTTTTTAAGTTTAAAATTGTAATAAAAATAATATAATAAAAAAATAAAATAAATAAAAAATAAAAATATTTCGTGTCTTTTATTTTACCAACCCTGTTTTTGATTTGAAATAAGGTGAAGATGCCATCTTTGAAAATGAGTTCAGTCAGGAAGACTAAACCTTTGCACACTGGGCCTATACTTTATTTCTCATGCTGTTCTGTTATTCACACCTCTCATGCATGCTCAATCTTATTTTCCTGCATCACAGACTGGGGCGTCAATTTTTATCACCTGTTCTCATCAACTGGTCACATCTATGCAATCACACAGTGACACACCTTCATTGTCAGCCTATCATCTTGCTGCTGTCTTTTCAAATATGACTCTCTGTTCCTCTAGTTCTTTCATGCTGCTGTTTTGCGCTCCCTCCACCTCCCCACCATCACTTCATCAGCTTCACCAGGGCCATCAGCCACCACCACCAGTGTCTGGACTCCAAGGGGGGGATAAATATCTTGCTGCTGCTCAGGACAGATGCTCTTTGATCTCAATCTCCCTGAAGATGAGCACCAAAGACCTTCAAACAAAATTGTTGCAAACATTATTACAAACATTATTACTAACCTATATTGTTACAGGACATTATAGTTAGGGGCCGAGCACAAAGCGTTTGAGGACACTATTGTTCTGTAAGGAGTTTTTATTATTCTCCTGCCAAATGAATCGCCTTTTTGGGGACTTGCCCATACTCAAAAACTCATGAAAGTTGGCAGAAACATCAGTTGTGGTGAAAATGTATGTGTAATATGGTGAATGGAAATGGGCGTGGCAAAATGGCTCGCTAGCACCCCCTAAAGAGCAGCCCCTGCCTCCAGTTTAAATTACATGTACGAAATTCGGTACACACATGTAACTGACTGAGACAGACAAAAAAAGTCTCTTGGAGCAATGCCATCAAAAGAACAGGAAGTCGGCCATTTTGATTTTTGTGGCCATTTTGTGCCATTTTTTGAAAATCACACACTTTGTATTTGAACGAACTCCTCCTAGAGATTTTACCTGATCGACTTCAAATTTGGTCAATACTACCTAAATCCCATGAGGATCAAAAGTTGCTCAAATCCTGAGTTTTCGTAGAACGGTGTGGGCGTGGGCGTTTCGTCACATTGTGATGTTTTGCCATGAAACTGAAAATTGTCACAACTTCATTGTCTAAGGTCCAATCAGTACAAAACTTCCCATGCTGATTAAGAGTCCCGCCTTTTTTTTCTTTTCTTTTTTTGGTAAAAAATGTAATTTTTTCAGAAAGAAAAGCACTTAATATGCATTTATATGTTACATGTTTTTTTCTATGAATACTATGTCCAAGTCAAGTGACTCTTCCTACACAGATGTCTGCAGCAATGCTGTAAAATATTCCACAGTAAACTCTGCAGGCCTTATGGAGGCCAAGCTTTTTAAATCTAAAGCAGCTCTTTCGTAACATTACATAAGGTTATGCCAATGGAGTTAAACACACACACATTTATTGATCCCTCCTCCTCTATCTGATCCGGTTACCACAGAGTTTCCTGTCGAGTGGTCCACAATTATAACACAGTCATTGGTCATTCATCGAAAAAGACCTGCAACATTCATACAAAATTCATAAGTATTGTCAATATTAAAGGATAAATTATTACTCTAACTGATCAGATTCAACAGATTTTGAAAATATTGTATAGGAATTTAGTTCATAGTTCAAACCTCAAGAATAACCATAGAGTTGAAACAACACATCTGCACGTTCAAGGATAACCTCGTCTAACATTGCATAATGCCACTCAGTCAACAAATCTGACATGTCACCACTGGCTCTTGTACCAGAAGACCTGTCAGTTGTGACCAGTCAGTACTTGAAAATGTGTTGGAATCATCGTCTAATAATAATAATATAATATATAGTAATAATAACATCAGCACATTCAGCCACTGTCTGTTTCTAGACTGATACGGCCTGTTTACTGAGTACACATCTACCACCTGCATTACAGGTTGTGCTGTGGAACTTTCCAGTGAATCCATTCAAAGAATATATTGTGTACTGAGAAATCGAGGAATACCTGGAAAAGAAAGTTGGCTCACATTAAAAGATGGCAAAGTGATTTTCATCTTCGATATGACGTAGATATCAGAAAACTCTACCAGAGTGATTTTATAACAGTAATCTACGACTTTCAGTGTGACGGTGGACAGATGTCATGGGTGTAGTTCTCCTGAAATGAAGTTAAAATGTCATGAAACTGAGAAAACTATGGGGTTATTTTTCAGTTTCTGACTCCTTCAGAGCCACAGAAGACGTTCATTATACACTGATTAGTACACAGTACAACATAATGATGAATAATGAGTAAAATCAGTTGACTTCCTCTTCAATAGTACAGATAGTCCACTCTCTGAACCTCGTCGTGAAGCGAGCGCTCTCATGAGGTAGTCTGATAATCGATGCTATTTACACAAACTAGATTTTGGTCTTTTTGTCTAGAAGTAGGAGAAAATAATCATTTTAACTGTTTAGCTCCATTCACTCTCATTCACTGAGGCCTCCTTTGTGAGCGCCGTCTAGATGAATTGGAGCCGATTTCGGTACAATGGAACTAACAGAACGTGAACGTATGTAGAAGGGCTGTGACACGAATGCCAAAACAGGGTTAGCTGTGTAGAAAACATGACATAGAATTTACAAAGCAGAGCATCCGGACTCGGTGACTTTCAAGTGTGTTGTGATTTAATGGCTTCTGTTATTTCCAACTGTGTGACTGCTTAATCCAAATCAGAGACCTGATACAGCGACAGAATGTCGACATCTTTAAAAAAAGAAAAAAGCCCTGCATGACATTAAAACTGGATGAGTAATGAGATGTGTATCATTTACTTTATGTTAGTAATTTTGTTCCTTCTTAGCAGTTTATTTGTCATTTGTGATTTAAGGACACAAGGTCGTAGTCTGCTTTGAGTTCAAGGCTCTTCTTATACAGGTTTGGGAAGGGATGATATGCACTTTTATCCAATTCACCTATTTGTTTGATTGAATTTCATTGATTTCCAAGTGTTTTTCTTATTAATAAAAGATAAAAGATGACCTTTAGATATTCCTTTAGTGCTTCACAAACAGCTTTAAAAAAAGAAAACTATTTCTACATATAAGGAAGTTTTTCTGGCAAAAAATGTATAAATTTTTTGTATGCCAATTGAAGGAAATTAGCCTATGAGATCCCAGGGGTACCCAGAAGGGGGGAGGATGAGCACCCCAGTCTAATGGATGAAACAGTACCCGACCAAGGCAATGGACAAACGACAGTGAGCAAAATGTTTGCATGTGGCAAGATCTGTAAGACCGAGCGAAGCTTAAAGATTCACCAATCAAGATGAAGTGGTTGGTGGGAACAGGAGCGCCTCAACGCACAGGCAAGCAACCTGGTGAGACGCAGGAGGAGCCAGGCCTGGAGTCACCCCACAGTGCCCGTAACCTCCAAGTGCTGCAAATGATTCACTGCAGCACCAAGTCTGAGAGGAAGAGGATCAGGTGGTCAGCTGCTTACAAGGCATCTCTGTGGAACCAGATCCAAATCAAAACCAACATCAAATCTTGATCTAAATCAAAACATCATCATTATCTTTAAATACCTTTAAATAAATTTGACATACTGCTATGAAAGAAACATGTTGCTTTAGGTAAACCTGTAGAGGGGTGTGACTTAAGGATGTCATTGGGTCTATTTGCCTCTTTCATACTTTTTTACCTCTCTTTTCTTCTTCTTTTACTATCTTTCTTACGTCGCTTTTATGTATTTGGTGTGTTTTCTATGTGAAGTTGTTTTCTATGTGAAACTACTTGTTGCTGCTATTTTGACCAGGACTCCCTGGAAGAAGAGATCTTGTATCTCAATGGGACCTTCCTGGATAAATGAAGGATGGATGGATAAATTAAATAAATAAATAAACAAATAAATAAATAAAATCAGACTCTGGAAGCAATTGCAGGGAATAATGTAGACAGGAAATTCCAAGTCATGACAGACCTGACGTGGTTCTGGTGTCTGATTCCACAAAGCTAGTTGTGATCCTGGAGCTGACAGTACGGTGGCAGGACCACTTAGAGGAGACCTTTGAGAGGAGGCTCACCAAGGACTGTATGATGGTCTGGTCAGAGAATGTCGGCAAGGTGGCCGGAGAGCAGAATGTTTGCCAATAGAGGTTGGAGGCAGGGGCTTTGCAGCCCGATCTCCTTTCAGAGCCCTTAGTTTGCCGGGCATAGAGGGAGAGAGGAGGAGGAGGGCCAATCCCATACAGCCCATTGGGCAGAGAGAGCCTCGGGGGGGCAGAGTAGCTAGTTTGCCATCTGGACACAAGCTGGGTCACCTGGAGGAGGGTGTGTGATGTTGAAAGACCTGAAACAGGCACATCACTGATGATGTGTCCTGTCAGGAGATACATGTACACAGCTCAATAAAAGAGGAGCGTGCTCAGGTATTATTCTAGTTTGGTATTCATATGACCAAATGTAATGGGTCAATTTACTGTTGGTGAAAGAATAATTACTTTCACTGCACATGTGGTCTACATAAGAACAAAAGAGCACTCCCTACAGACAATAAGACATGTTTAAATGTTACAGAAAGGATTGTATGTATTGTAAGTACCACAGATATTAGCCAGTGTAATGTAGTGTCGGCCCACAACTCTAACGCAGTGTCCATTTCAGTCTACAATGCACTTAATCAATATGGAAACGGCTCTCATCGTAGCTTGAAAAGTGGAATGAAGAATCTGTCCCATCCACGCTGAGATCTTATAGAATGATCTGACCTTTAAAGGTGAGTTTCCAAAAGAAAAATAATTCTAACCCTCGGGTGTTTTAGATGTAGCAGAGTGGAATCAACCAGCTGATTCAGACCTTTGACATTTCATATGATAAAGGTGAGATCACACTGTTCATGCTGCTTCTGTGAGTGGTTTTATGTGCTGGTGATTATTCCGATGGATAAAGTTTCAACAGTTCAGCAAATAAGTAAAGTAAGAGGCCATTTAATTTTGAGTGGCAGCAGAATAAAATAACCCTGTGACGAGCCAGAGGCACAGCTGTAATAATCATGTTGTTTGATCAGCATCTTGATATTTGACGTGTCAACTAGATGGATTATAAAAGCTCACTGAGCCAGCTTTTAAACAAAGTCATGCTTAAAATCTGAGAGAAATAAGTCTTTTGTGTGCATCGCCATCATTTTGATTTCTTGTGGGAGAAAAACACAGAAGTGTTGTGTTTGTACTTTGTTAAACTCCTATCTGTCACATGATTAGTGTGTGAGGACCCTCACATAAGAGAATACACCTGAACAAATATAAATAGGTGCAATAAATATATGATAAAAGGTTTATAAGAAAACTGTAAAAAAAAAAATGTAAATGTAAATTGTTTTCATGTATACAATAAATTGAGGACTGCAATTAGAATAAATGTAGATGGATGGAAATAAAAGGTGTTAAACTGTAAAATCTAGATAGATAAAATAAAAAAGTACAATTACTAATCAAGTAACTAACTAACTAAGTAAAGTGCATTAATATTTGTACCTGAGCAGCTGATTATTCATTCAAGTTTATTGTGGATTTATTCTGAAAATAGCTCCTTGATTATTGTGATCAAAAACATTGATCTGAAGCTCAATTCTGAGGCTGTTCTATTCATTGTTTCCTAATAAACAATAAAACTTCTGATCAACTCGTAGCATTTTCAGGCTTAGATTAACTTCTGGTTAGTCACAGCCAATCATCCTTTTGAGTCCATCGGTGTGTGAGTGAGTAAAAAATGGCATGAAATGAAACGAGAAATGAGGAAAAGAGAATCCAAGTCATAATTTATACATTATAGTCACGAGTGCAAACTGTTTGAATGCATATACTGTAAGGTACATACTGCAAGCAGCCCAGTGACCTACAAAAGCCATACAAGAAAATATAACCTAGATAAAGATCATATAAATATCTCAATCGATGGTTTTTGATTAAATTATGGGCTCAGTGGGATCCCACAGGATCGATAAATGCCGAAGCCTGATAGCACATATAAGAAAAAGAAAAGAAAAAAAGTTGCTCTGCAGCTTCGTTTCAGTCTCTGTTCACACATCTGAGGAGGGAGAGGATGGAGGGAGGAGGGGGCAGAGGCAATGCATGACGTCAGAATCTGGCTACAAAGATCAGGCTTAATATGCAGTACAATGTTAGTACTTTTGAGCTCAGTGATATGGAGCTCTGGCGTCCTGGCACGCACCGCTGATCGCCTGAGGGTTAACGAAGACACACCTGGTGCGCCTCCCTCGTTGTCTGCAGCAGTCCATGGGGGCAGAGCACAAGCCATGACGGTAGCGACTGACACCGACCACGCGGCGTAGCGCGCAATGAAGGGCATTCCAAAAGAATCAGCCGTTTAAAAGCAGACAAGACAAAATGGGAATGGCGAGTGAGAATCTGCTCGTGACGCTCCAGATCCTCCCTGGGTTCTTCTCGAACTGTCTCTTCCTTGCCTTGTACGACTCCGTGGTGCTCGTGAAGCGCGTCGTGTCGCTGCTCAGCCGCTCCAGGTCCGCCGGCTCCGGAGAGTGGCGCCCGATGCTGACCTCAGCGGGGCTCCGCTCCATCTGGAACAGCTTTCTGCTGGATGCCCACAAGCAGGTAAAGTCACTGCCGCCATTTAAAGGGACCACGGTGCCTTGATTTCATCCAACTTTGACATAATGTTCTCTGCATTGAAAGTTTGCACAAAGAAGCCCCCGCCTGTCCAACCTATGAGGTCACAGCTGAAGTTACGTCTTCGCGTTTTCATGCACGGCAGAGTTTTCTGTGTTTAAAGTTAGTGACTGAGTTTGTGTGTGTAAAACTTTGTTTTCGCCCCGCCCACTCTCTGTACACGTTATGTATTTAACCCTCCTGTTGTCTTCGTTTTCTCTTAACTACCTTTGTCTTCCCGGTCAAAATTGACCGCTCCATTCTAGCTGATTATAAATCCTTATAATACATATATTATCACCTAATGTTGTGTTTCATCTTTTTATCAACTCAAGTTCTTGTGAACAATACCAGTTTGAACTTCCATTTGCTATTTATGGCCTGTAGGCCTTGTTGACCCTTCACGCCCACCCACGGACATTTGTGGTCCATGAGCATTATACTGTATATATATATTAGATTAGATTAGACATATTGTGTTATTTTTCACAGATGCACCAGTTTCAATGTTTAACAAGGACATTTGTTTTGTTTTGACTTGGTCAAAGATATAATCCGAAGCCTCAGCCATTGTGCTGCCTCAGAAATGAACTGAGAGCCAGGCCTCAAAAAAGCTTTACATACAAGATCTGCGAGAAAGTTTAGCAAACAATGCTGCAAACAATGCTGCAAACAGGTGTGGTTCCCACACCAACTCCACCAGGTGTAGTTCAGGATGCGGGATGTGTTGCGGGAACCAGGGGTGGTTCCACACCTGGGAACCACACCTGTGGTGGGGATAGGTTTGGGGTGTTGCCTTGGAAACTAAAGAGGGGCATTGGGTGTGGGAAAGGGAGTGTGGGAATGTACATGAACTCTGTTTTATACACTAATTGTAGTCTTACCCACCCACACATGTGCACACACAAACTCACACATTTTTAGACACACATGTGCGCACACACACCGACACACACACACTCACACATACGACACACACACATGCACTCACACACTCACGTACATGGTACTTACACACGTGCACACACAGATGTGCACACACATACATGTACACACACACACACACGTGCACACATGCACACAGTACACACATGTACGCGCTCACACATGACACACACACATGTAGACACACATGACACACACACACACATACGTGCACACACACGTGCACACATGCACACAGTACACACATGTACGCGCTCACACATGACACACACACATATAGACACACGTACACACACACACATACGTGCACACACACACATAACTCTATTTTATACACTAATTGTAATCTTACCCATTCTTTCTAATGACTGGTCATTTCTGACCGGGAAGACCAAGGGTGTACATAAGTTCAATAAAACACCCCAAAATTTAAAATAAATCTCAACATGTATTTTGTGTGTTCAGATGCCATGTGTGAACAAAGTCATGGACCCTTATGGCAAACAGATGAAATTAACTACATTTGTTAGAGAGAAATTGTAAATCGGTCAGATTTGACCGCGAAGACAACAGGAGGGTTAATAAAGCAGAATGTGCAGCATCGCTTTCATTGTGTGCTTTTCATTCCTCCGGTACACAACTGAATGAGTGACAGTTGACTTCATTTCATATGCAAACAGTCGTCACTGAGCTGCTGACCTGCAGAAGGACCCATAGATTTACTTACATCAGATAAAGATAACAGCTGGAGGCCACTCCATGCTTTCATTATCATCCAGCCTGAAATGTCCCTTGTTACTTCCCTTATAGGGCTGAAGTCATGAAGTTAAAGCTTTGTGTCTCCACCTGCACAGTTTTTGTTTCGTTTGCGGGATTTGTGCATTAATATTGCTACAATATGCCCCATAAAGAAAGGATGCCTGACCGGTAAAAGACTTCTGTTAAGTCTTCCTTCAGTTTTACTTAATACATTATAATATAATCTTATATTATAAGTTTATTTTCTGTCAGCAGGCATATGGCACACTATGGTGTATCAGTGGAATTAAAAGTGGGGTCCAGGGACCCCTTGTGGTCCTTGAGGGGGCTCCCCAGCAAAACATGGAATCATTTATTTTTTTCACTATGATTCCATCCATAAGCAACACACTGACAGAATGTATGCCTGTTTTGGACACAACTTTCATACACCTTCTGTAATAAAATATAATAATATAATAAATTGCTCAGTGTAATCAGTGCTTTATTTACTCTGCCTAAGTTAACAAGAACTACACACTTGTCTGTGAGAGTCTTTCTTATACCCATTCAGGTCTTCATTTTTCCTGATAAGACCTCTTTTAATGGCTGCACCTGGGTTTGATTGACAGTTGTCCCACCTCTCTGAGAATTTACCTGTTAGAGAAGGACGTCTTAAAAGCCCCTGAGATTATGGTTTGTGAAGTTTATGTGCTCCTCTAACTCCACCCTGTGTCAACCTGAGCTGAAGTTTCATCTAGAAAAAGTCAAAAGGAAAATTATTTAGCTCTTTTACCCTTTCTTGTGTGCATACAGTTGACATGAGGTCAAAATTGCAAACAATGCAGAAGATCACCACTGACTTATCTTATAAAGATTTTTTAAAAAGTTGATAATGCTTGGATCAGTGTGATAATAGATTGATAAAGATGAATAATAATACACTTTATTTAAAGCGGTTTTCAAAATAGAAAGTGCTTTAAAATTACAGGATAGACAAAGAATGATCAAAAAGAGTTAAAGGTTCTACAACAGTAAGCAAAAAGAAGCGATAGTAAAAGTTGAGCAATATAAAATAATTTTCAAGCTTTAAATGATATTTACTGTATATAGATTTACAAAGTGACTAACAGATAGGCTAAAGGTCAATTCAGACCAACACCAGTGGCAACATGAGGCTGTTCTGACCCCGTTATCCTAATCAGATTTATTTTAAAACGGCCGCTGTCTTTATGAAACGGTGCTATAGGAGATACCTTTGCTTTGTCCACTATTACTGCCACTGTCTACAGCAAAGGTCAAAATGTAGGTATTAATATACATGAAAATATTTACTTCAACATATGTTATGAACATTCTCAACATGTTCTCATGCAGTAAAAGTTTTAACCTGCATCTGTAAATAATAATAAAACCTAACTCACTATTGAATGTATTCTTCTACATTCTACAATAATAACTAGCATCAACAATTTCCGAGTAAAAGACATTTCAAGCAACCTATTTTGAGTCAACAATTTCAAATCGACAGTTTATAAATATGTAATATAGATATAAAATATTGTAACTACCCCTTGGTGTGATTAAGCAGGACGCAGAGTCCCAGCTGATGTTTTATTGGTTATTTATTGGACGTTGTAGCTCCACAGAAAACTCAGTGAAAAGCACCATGAAAACTATTTTTTTTTAACATACAAATAGAAATATTAATATCAGTGCTTTACACTGATATACAGCAAGCTAAACAATAATCGGAATATAAACCTTAAATGCTGAATACAACTATTTTCCTCGGGATATCAACCACCTCTCTCCAACTCTACTGCATACATTCACTTCCGTGTCTAGTAAAGAAATGTGCAATGCCATACGGCCGGTGTGTAGGCTCAGTATACCTGAGGCGACCCACTGTAAGGTGAACCAGCCAACAAAGCACAGAAATGACTACCAGCTTGTGGAGAAAACAGGTACCTGCACAGGGATGAGTTGTCCAAACAAAAATCTACACAAAGCAACAACTAAATAGCGGGTGACTTAAGACCCTGAAAACAATCACTGGGGGACAGTTACACTCCCACCAAATCCCACCATGACAAATTAACTAACAGGAAGGAATCATATGGGATTTCTAGCTCGCACAACTGTCCACTTCTAGATTGAGTTTTGGGAATGTCTAAAGTGCTGTGGTGTAGGTGTAATGTGTCCATATTAGTTACTCTCAAACAGAAGAACCTATTTCTAAATCGGTCAGTCCCACCAAACTTGAGTTTGACTTCGGCCTTGATTGAGTCAGTATCTGTACGGAGACAAGGCTGGCCTGCAGAGACTCCGATTTCCACTCCTTCAACCATTATTTTCAGTCCGTTGGCAACATTCTGTCCAATGTCCCTGCAACATGGTTCTTAGAGATTGTGTTTTCCAATAGGGACAAACAATACAATTAACCCAAGTAGAACATAAACAAAGGCAACAATGGTCAAGCTGCCCCGACGGGTTGAAGGCTGGGTTTCTAGACAGACATCAAACTTAAAGGTGTCTCTGTCTGTCATCCACCAAATGCCATGAGGACACTTTGTTGGGATGGCATCCAACTTTGGCTCAAGAGATTCAGGAGGTGTTACTCTTTCCAACGAGTTCCTGCTGTTAAGGACTTCCTTCTCTGGGGTGTCATTGCACCGGAACTGTATGACATGAACATGGTCTTGAGACACATGCTTATCTACCTGAGGCCTTTCATTGAAGTTTGATTCCGAGGAATTAAATGCATCAGAGACTGGTGGAGCAGACATTTCCTCCACTGTAGTGTGATGTACCAAACTTTGACTTACTTGCCTGACTAGATGGGGGCTGTCTGACGAACCTATTATACTCCACCCAAGCTCAGTCAGTTGTGCAAAGGGTTCAGTTTCGCCACCTATAACAGCTTCGAGTGGAGACTGTAGACTATAGACTGTGGCTCAGGAGGTAGAGCGGTCGTTCACGGAACGAAAGGTCAGTAGTTCGATCCCCAGCCCCCTGCAATTCTACAAGTTGAAGTATCCTTGAGCAAAGATACTTAACCCCGATTTTCTACCTGGTGCTGCAATGTAAAGGCAGCCCACTTCTCCGAAATCTGAACCTTTTTCTGCTGACAAATTCTCTATAAATACCAACATTTGTGGTGAAAGATGTTTACACACATTTCACCCCAGTTTATGCTACTTTTTTGTGCGCAGCAACCTTTTATAAATGAGGCCCCTGGTCACTTCTTGGTCCTCAGCCTAGACTGATGAATAGCAGATCCTTGGCTGAGGACCTCAGGTTGCAGCTGGTGTCAATAGATGTATGATATACAAGAATGCACTGGATTAATTGGTTATGT
>CM075194.1:25048325-25050825 GCA_037577475.1 Chaunax sp. Z400
TGAAATGTCCTCAACCTGTTAGGGTCTGTAATTCTTAAAGTCAGTCTGTCTGTCTGTACGTGTGGATGAGACGGTGGATGCTGACGTGGTAGTATTATGGTCTGTAGGACACAGATGGTTTGTTCTGGTCACAGGGACAAAGGTGTGCGAATGAAAACCTTTGATGAAAGAGTACCTGTCTCAGTCTCTGGTTGGATGATGAACAGCACCTGGTCAACATGACAGAACAGAACATCTGTTTTCACTGTTCGACTGCTAAAACCGGCTCTGTGTCAGTGACTGATTCAAACGTTTCATGTGTCCTTTTTGATTACTGAGTGTTTTATTTGTCTAATATGTTGAAGGAGAGACTCTTTGTATTTGCTAGACGTACTAATCTCAAATAGCATTTTACCTGCTCTTAATACAGGTTTCATGTTTGTGCTATTTTACACCAAAAAATAAAATTTGTAAAATATTTTTTTGCTGAATTTTGAGAATTTACTTTTTGCCCCTGAGAGTTTCATCATTTTCACACTCCAAACAACACAATAGCCATGAAGCTATTTTTTACTATTTTCATAAATATGATTTGGTTCTGGCACAGATCCAGTTCTTCAGTATCTTTCATTACTCATCCTTCAAATGAAAGTAAAAATGCAACATGGCTGTCCTTTGGGCTCCTTGCCTCCCAAAGCTTATATTGGAAATTCCGTATTTCCTGTGTAAAACTCAGAATTTGTTGACGCTTTGCCACATTTTATGAACTCTAACATCAAAATCTGATACTTGGCAAACCAAGGTTGCACCTGAGATCATCTTGAGGTGCCAAAAGTCTGAGAACCGTTAAGAGAGTGAAAGGACGCCTGTATGTGCCAGCTAAATGAGAAATACATCAGGGTTGATTTAAAGCTAGCCCTGGTTTAGTTATGGGACACAGCAGACATGAGGAGAAGGCTGACGGTTACTGAGATCTCAGTTCAGTGAAAAGACGCAGCAGCTGTGGGTCAGCAGGGAAGGGATTGACACAAACATTCAACCCTCCTGTTGTCTTCGTTTTGTCTTCCCGGTCAAAATTGACCGCTCCATTCTAGCTGATTATAAATCCTTATAATACATATATTATCACCTAATGCTGTGTTTCATCTTTTTATCAACTCAAGTTCTTGTGAACAATACCAGTTTGAACTTCCATTTGCTATTTATGGCCTGTAGGCCTTGTTGACCCTTCACGCCCACCCACGGACATTTGTGGTCCATGAGCATTATACTGTATATATATTAGATTAGATTAGACATATTGTGTTATTTTTCACAGATGCACCAGTTTCAATGTTTAACAAGGACATTTGTTTTGTTTTGACTTGGTCAAAGATATAATCCGAAGCCTCAGCCATTGTGCTGCCTCAGAAATGAACTGAGAGCCAGGTCTCAAAAAAGCTTTACATACAAGATCTGCGAGAAAGTTTAGCAAACAATGCTGCAAACAATGCTGCAAACAGGTGTGGTTCCCACACCAACTCCACCAGGTGGTGTTCAGGATGCGGGATGTGTTGCGGGAACCAGGGGTGGTTCCACACCTGGGAACCACACCTGTGGTGGGGATAGGTTTGGGGTGTTGCCTTGGAAACTAAAGAGGGGCATTGGGTGTGGGAAAGGGAGTGTGGGAATGTACATGAACTCTGTTTTATACACTAATTGTAGTCTTACCCACCCACACATGTGCACACACACACTCTCACACACACACACACACACACACATTTTTAGACACACATGTGCACACACACATGACACACACACATGCACAAGCACTCACACACTCACGTACACGGTACTTACACGTGCATACACACACATGCACACACAGATGTGCACACACATACATGTACACACACACACACACATGCACACACAGATGTGCACACACATACATGTACACACACACACGTGCACACACATGCACGTGTGCACACACGTGACGCACACACATGTGCACACACACGTGCACACATGCACACAGTACACACATGTACGCATTCACACATGACACACACACGTAGACACACGTGCACACACATACGTACGTGCACACACATTCACACACACATATATATGCACACACACACACCCACACATACACACACACATATATGTGCACACACACACACACATACACACACACATATATGTGCACACACACACACACACACACACATATATATATGCACACACACACACACACACACACACACACATATATATGCACACACACACACCCACACATACACACACACATATATGTGCACACACACACACACATACACACACACATATATGTGCACACACACACACACACACACACATATGTGCACACACACACATATATGTGCACACACACACATACACACACACATATATGTGCACACACACACACACACATAACTCTATTTTATACACTAATTGTAATCGTACCCATTCTTTCTAATGACTGGTCATTTCTGACTGGGAAGACCAAGGG
>CM075194.1:25055825-25088325 GCA_037577475.1 Chaunax sp. Z400
CACACACAGACACACACACACACACACACACAGACACACACACACACACACACACACACACACACACACACACAGACACACACACACACATACACACACACACACACAGACACACACACACACACACACACACAGACACACACACACACACACAGACACACACACACACACACAGAAGCTGTGGTGTGATATGTAGTTGCAATGAATGTTGTGTATTTAAACTTTACACTACATACTCCCAGACTTAATCATAGCATTACTTACAGTATAACTAACAGATACCCTGCAATTTCCATCCGTCTGTTACAGTCCAGTTTCCTATGGTCCCGTCCTCCTGGCTCTGATTGGTGGTTCAGATTCAGGCCCGCTGTGACATTAAGAGCACTACATGGGGCTGTTGGAGTGTGAATATTGTCACTGATTGTCTGTTTCATGAACTACACATAGTGACAGTTTTAGGAAATATGACTTTATTTTAAGTTACCTTTAAACCTTTTACAAAAAAAAATGTTATGCTACAAATTTGCATGTCTTCTTATAGACAAGGTCCAACCACACACTCAGCAAATAACATAAAAGAGAGTGAGAGAGAGAGAGAGGAAGGAGGTGTGGTTTTATTTGATTTTTAATAATACTGACTGAAGCTGATTCTGTATTCTTATCAAACACACTGAGAGACCGAGGTTTGATGGAGCCAAACCAGTGGAAGACACTAGCTGGTAGAGGCAGCAACAGCTCAAGCTGTAAATTAAAGGTGCACCACTGCAATACAAGAAATTGTGCTGGAGATATTTTACAAACAAGGCAAAAACAAGTGGATGTATGAATGCTTTTTGCTTTTTGCTTTTTGCCTGCTTGTGATTGTGGTGATTATTTTATCCCAAACCAGAATCTTTTTTTCTTTGTTTTCTTATACTAACCAAGTGGTTTTGATGTCTTAACCAAAACAAGTATTTTATTTTTACCTAACAGCTGCAGCTGATCAAGCTGCAACCATAAACTCATAAAAAACAAACAGGTTTAACCCTCCTGTTGTCTTCGCGGTCAAATCTTACCGATTTACAATTTCTCTCTCTAAAAAATGTAGTTAATTTCATCTGTTTGCCATAAGGGTCCATGACTTTGTTCACACATGGCATCTGAACACACAAAATACATGTTGAGATTTATTTTTTAAATTTTGGGTGTTTTATTGAACTTATGTACACCCTTGGTCTCCCCGGTCAGAAATGACCAGTCATTAGAAAGAATGGGTAAGATTACAATTAGTGTATAAAATAGAGTTATGTGTGTGTGTGCACGTATGTGTGTGTGTGTACGTGTGTCTATATGTGTGTGTGTGTCATGTGTGAGCGCGTACATGTGTTTACTTTGTGCATGTGTGCACATGTGTGTGCGCCATGTGTGTGCACGTGTGTGTGTGTGTGTGTGTGTGTGTGTGTGTGTGTGTGTGTCGGTGTGTGTCGGTGTGTGTGCGCACATGTGTGTCTAAAAATGTGTGAGTGTGTGTGTGTCGGTGTGTGTGCGCACATGTGTGTCTAAAAATGTGTGAGTTTGTGTGTGCACATGTGTGGGTGGGTAAGACTACAATTAGTGTATAAAACAGAGTTCAAGTACATTCCCACACTCCCTTTCCCACACCCAATGCCCCTCTTTAGTTTCCAAGGCAACACCCCAAACCTATCCCCACCACAGGTGTGGTTCCCAGGTGTGGAACCACCCCTGGTTCCCGCAACACATCCCGCATCCTGAACTACACCTGGTGGAGTTGGTGTGGGAACCACACCTGTTTGCAGCATTGTTTGCAGCATTGTTTGCTAAACTTTCTCGCAGATCTTGTATGTAAAGCTTTTTTGAGGCCTGGCTCTCAGTTCATTTCTGAGGCAGCACAATGGCTGAGGCTTCGGATTATATCTTTGACCAAGTCAAAACAAAACAAATGTCCTTGTTAAACATTGAAACTGGTGCATCTGTGAAAAATAACACAATATGTCTAATCTAATCTAATATATATATACAGTATAATGCTCATGGACCACAAATGTCCGTGGGTGGGCGTGAAGGGTCAACAAGGCCTACAGGCCATAAATAGCAAATGGAAGTTCAAACTGGTATTGTTCACAAGAACTTGAGTTGATAAAAAGATGAAACACAACATTAGGTGATAATATATGTATTATAAGGATTTATAATCAGCTAGAATGGAGCGGTCAATTTTGACCGGGAAGACAAAGGTAGTTAAGAGAAAACGAAGACAACAGGAGGGTTAAATACATGTGAAAAGCATAAAAGGTGTGAATAGACATGCATATAAAAAAACATCTTACAGGATTTCACGGCAGCGATGCATCTTTGACTAGATTAAAGGTGGGATTATGTTCTAAAAATTGTGAATGATGTCTTGTCTGATGATGTTTGAAATATTTATAGCTGTTACAAATAGCCACACTCCAATGTTGTGACATTTATCTGCTCTGCAACTATTTGCATCTGGGTTTAGAATAATCTGATCCTGGTTCTGAGGTCTGAGGCTTTCATGTCAGTCCTCAACACAAAGGACTGGAGTGATGTTCTGCCAAGTAAAGGAAAACAGTATCAGTTTTGTCCCCAAGTGAGGGCTAGATGGAGCACAATGGGGTGATAATGAGCATTTTCAGCATTTCATGGTGAGAGAGAACCATGCCTTAAAGCTCCAAGTTCATTTTCCTCCCAGTCCTCACATATTTTTTATTTTCTTTACTTTCTTTTTTTATTTTCTCCAAAGTTTCGCTGACATGCTGACAGTGCTCTCCCTTTGCAGTAGGGTAATTTCAACTGGAGGCAACTCAGAGTAGAGTTTCTGCACCTTTGTGTTGAGGGAGCCGAGCTGTGATGGGTGGAGTGTCTGATTAGGATACCCACAATTAACATCAAAAGGTTTCATATTTATGATTTAAAATCTGGATAATTACATCAGTACTTTCTGAGCAGCACCACAATAGCCAACGAGAGCAGCATCTCAAAGCAACGGACAACATTCTAGCCCTGAAGGCTAACGTTAGCCAGAATACTATCGTTGGCAAATACTAAGATTCATCTCCAGTTCTTGCTGGTGAATAGACATCACCATGGTGACCATGTCTCAGGACCGTTTCCTCATTCAGATTCATTAAACTGATGTTTTGTCTTCCTCATTCCCAAGCTCTACAGCACACTCAGTAAAACAGTACATTTACAGTGAAATCTGAGGAGAATTCTGCTGTATTAATATCATAACGCTGCAAACTGCAAAACAACCTATAGGAGAAATAATATGAGAATACAGAACTGTAAACAGCAGAGGATCATGGGAAGGTGACAATGAAACATACACACTACAGCCTTTAGTCACAGATGTCCAGACCTGCATTGATATGACAGCAGACGTATGATAATTATCCTATTTGTGCGATGATTTCACCATCTGTACGATGTACGATCAATAATGGCAAAAATCCTCAAATGTACGATCATTTGAGGATTTTCACGACACTTACATGTATGGCTAAATTAATTCATTGTCATTTAACTGCCAACACGATTGATATATGGAGCAGGCGTCTGTGGCAATGAATGTACATTAAAGTACAATAATAGATCTCAGCCAAGTTCCTCATTTACAAGCATTTTTTTTATTCATAATTTAGGCCTTTTTATTGGTGTTTTTTTTCCAGATTGGCTGTTTTTATAATGTGCAAGACACACAGAATCTAACAATATGTATCAGGCTGAGCCATGTGTTTAGTTGTGAGTCCGTAATGACTCAGAGAAGATAATGTTTGATTGATTGTTGGAGCTGTTCAGTGGGGCGGAGGCGGAGCTCAGCCTGTACTCCATACAGGGGGAGACACCTCCCCCTCAGCTGCAATATTCTCCATCTGTTGTTATGAAAAATTAAACTTGTGTTTACAGAACATCAGGGTTAGGATTATTATTTTTATTATTAATACTATTATTATTATTATTATTTTATTATTATTATTATTATTCATTATTATTATTATTCATTATTGTTATTATTAATTGTTAATTATTAATTATTATTAGTATTAGTATTAGTATTATTCATTATTATGAAGGATATGGCACTGAGCTCCGACAGGAATCAGGGAAATTCGATGCGTTCAATAATGTTTCTCAAAATCCAATAATTTTAAGCCTCTGGTTCGATAATTCTTCATCTGGCAACGCTGTATGACAGTCTCCACTAAATAACATAGGTCACCATTTTTACTGTGCCCCCGCCAAAGGGGTCATATAGGGTTACCCTTGTCCGACTGTTTAACTGTCTATAACAGGTTTGATTGGCAGTATGTTTTCTGTTGTCTCTCCACATAGTGACATATTCCATATGTGCGTGTCTTCTACGTCGACATCGATACAACTGCAGGAGGGAAGTGAAGGGTCAAAAGTTTTGACAACAACAAAAATGGTGAGGAGGTTGTGATACAAAGTGTGAAAATGTAAGGACATGGTAAATGCTGCATTGTGGGGTGAGACTAGAAAGGCACTATAGTACAGTACAGTCAATTTTAGTAGTAATATCACAGTAATATTATAGTTATATTTTGAACTACAGTTTGAATTTTGATCATTAAAGACACATCCTGTAAATTCAAACCAGTAAAGTGCTGTAAATCTACAAGAATTCAGTAATGAATTGTATATTTATTTCTAAAATACAGTAAGAAACTACAAAAAAAGGTTATTTATGTAGAAACATTTACAGAGTGGCTTCAGTCTGTTTGCGTTCTGTTAGCTTACAATCATTAACATGATGTTTGTTCCAGCAGGCCCCTGTCTGACCAATTAATGTGTCTTAATATGTTGTCACTTAAAAGTGAACTTTAACTCAGCACATACACAATTGCAGAGACTCAACATGTTTCTGCTATTGGAGCTCCAGATACTCCTGGGAGCCATATGCTAGGTGTCTGGTCATGTCAGAGGAGCTCAGTCTCATTTCCAAGGCCATCAAATGAAACCTAATGTCACAGATCCTTTCCTAAACTGAACCTCAGACCGTTTGAGCCTCAGCTTCACTGAAACACAGCTTAAACTTTCATGTTAGCCACATGTTTGAAAGGCTTTGTGGCAGGAAGTTTTGCATTGTGCCCACAGGGAGCGTGGCAGCGGTATCTGACATCTGTTGGTCAGATGGTTAAGAGCGGATGTCAGGTCTGGATCAGTGACACCTTCTGCTGCAGGTTTGATGTGAATCACCTTCCTCTCCACCCAAAAAATGGCTGTTAGCAAAAGTACCAAACCAGTGGGAAAAAAAATAGCCTGACAGCATAAAAAAAGAAAACAAGACGGACATACAGAACGACTCTGAAGATTTTAAATGAAAAACACATCATCATATGCCTGTGCTTAAGTGTGTTATTGTTTTTATTGCCAGTACAACTTTCTCAAAGACCATGTTGGAATGCCAGCGTTCCTGTCTTCAGCTCAGGTTTTGTTGTAATGCCCTGGCTCCATGGTAGGCTTCCTCCACCATTAAACAACCTCATGTTTTTGAATTCATCAAAGTTCCAGGTGACTAACTCAGATATTAGGACATGAGAAGCGTTTGAAATTTCACAAAAAGACTTGGGGGGTGGGCCTTTAATTACCTCCATCAAGGGGGATTTGTTTTCATCCTTGTCCTTTGATTGTTTGATTGGTTTGTCAGACGGATTACCTGAAACTAAAAAAGTTTTGGGGTAGATTTTTTTTGCAGACATTTTTTTCCCCTAATTACTAATTTGTGTAGATCCAGATAGGAATATCAGGATTTTATCTTATCTTATCTTATCTTCTTATCTCATCTCATCTCATCTTATATCATCTTATCTTATCTATTTATCTCATCTCATCTTATCTTATATTATCTTATCTCATCTCATCTTATATCATCTTATCTTATCTTCTTATCTCATCTCATCTTATATTATCTTATCTTCTTATCTTATCTCATCTCATCTTATATCATCTTATCTTATCTATTTATCTCATCTCATCTTATCTTATATTATCTTATCTCATCTCATCTTATATCATCTTATCTTATCTTCTTATCTCATCTCATCTTATATTATCTTATCTTCTTATCTTATCTCATCTCATCTTATATTATCTTATCTTCTTATCTCATCTCATCTTATATTATCTTATCTTTTCATCTCATCTCATCTCATATAATCTTATATCATCTTATCTTCTTATCTCATCTCATATTATCTCATCTTATCTTATCTTCTTATCTCATCTCATCTTATATCATCTTATCTTATCTATTTATCTTATCTCATCACATCTTATATCATCTTATCTTATCTTCTTATCTCATCTCATCTTATATTATCTTATCTTCTTATCTTATCTCATCTCATCTTATATTATCTTATCTTCTTATCTTATCTCATCTCATCTTATATTATCTTATCTTCTTATCTTATCTCATCTCATCTTATATTATCTTATCTTCTTATCTCATCTCATCTTATATTATCTTATCTTCTTATCTTATCTCATCTCATCTTATATTATCTTATCTTCTTATCTTATCTCATCTCATCTTATATTATCTTATCTTTTCATCTCATCTCATCTCATCTCATCTCATCTCATCTCATCTTATATTATCTTATCTTTTCATCTCATCTCATCTCATCTCATCTTATCTTATCTTCTCATCTCATCTCATCTCATCTCATCTTATATTATCTTATCTTTTCATCTCATCTCATCTCATCTCATCTTATATCATCTTATCTTCCTATCTTATCTCATCTTATATTATCTTATCTTCTTATCTCATCTCATCTTATATTATCTTCTTATCTCATCTCATCTGATCTTATATTATCTTGTCTTCTTATCTCATCTGACATATTATCTTATCTTATCTTATCTTCTTATCTCATCTCATCTTATATTATCTTATCTTCTTATCTCATCTCATCTCTTCTCATCCCGTCCCACCTCACCTCACCTCACCTCACCCTATCCTATCCTATCTTAACTTATCTTATCTTATCTCATCTCATCTCATCCTACGTGATCACCCATGCTTTATTGTCTGTCTGTTTTTGTATGAAATATGGAGGTATAGACGCAGGCCGAGGAAGAGTTCATTAGATTTTGGGGTAGAACCGGATCCAGGATATGTTTTGGTTCTCTTATTACTGTGCGATGAGGCATATTTTCATGAATATCTCAATTTAAAAAATAAGCATAAATTAGCTGACTAATAATTAGTTATGTTTTCACCCGTGTCAGTTGGTTGGTTTACTTGCTAGCAGGATTATACTACAAGTAGAGGGAATGGCCATGGGCCAGGAAAGAACACTTTAAGTTTGGGTATGGATCTGGATAAAGAGATGGATCCAGGAATTTTTTCCCTTTCTGTAACATTGCTATTTTCCCTAATTATGCAGAAAACACTGAACCTTTCATTGAAACTTTGTCAGGCAAGCTAAACAGACATGAAGGAATGTTCGGCCTTGGTTGAAATATGTGTTCTACAGAGTGCCATTCAAGTTTTTGTTACTGAAAGTAAAGTATAAAGAAATATTTAAATGTATATATGTTCATAAATTTAAATGTAACAGCGGGTCCATTAAATTGTGCTGATACTTTTTGTGTGGATTGTTTTCTATGTAAATTATTGTATTTTATGCAGATCAATAATTAACAATATTATAGTTGTTGTTATTCTTTAAGTACAATACCAGTCAAAAGGAAATTGTGTCCAATATATAAAGTTACTATTTGACAACAAACTATAATAATAATGGATCTGGTGGAGGTATTTACTCTCTTAGTGCTTTCTAGTTGCATAATTATATTTATCGAAGGAGTACAATGTAATTTCAGAGAAAAAAAGGAAATTTATTTGTTATCAAACTGATGAAAAAGGATTATGAAAAGTAACAATTTGAACACAAAATTTCAGGAAAGGAAAAGACTGCACCTCCACATCATTAAATGACCATGGTAGATAGTGGAAATATAAATGGCCAATAGAATATTATCAAGATTTTTAACTAATGATAAGGAGGTGACAAGAAAAAAAAAGAAGTAAACTCTGATCCTCCATCCATTATAACCTCTTTGTCTTTCTGTCTTTGTCATAAATTTGACTTTATTCTCTTTCAAAAATAAATAACACTTGTGTAACCCAGAACAAAACAGCCATGATACAGAAGGAAGGGCACCGTGTATTTGTTGGACAACTGCAAGTAGTTAAATATTCATGCAACTTTAGAAACATCTCTGGTTAGATCTCTAGGCTAACAATACATCTTTATTCTTTATGAAATATCAATATGATTCTCCACATTCTGATTAAAGTTTTTCTCCATGTAAATTAACAGTTAATAGATTTTGTCATGAAATACGCTGATAAACCATATGTTCAGTCTGTACAATAGAGGTACTAAAAATTACAACTGTCATGGTATATGTACAATTTCCTACCTACAAAGTACAACAGCTAGCATGTAATAAAATATGTAAACAAATTTCTTGTTTGTTTTTTTTTGACACAGTTGACTGTGACAGCAGATAGAATTCACACTTTAAACATCTGATTTATTTCAGTATACACATTTGTTAACAGTGTTGTAGTACTGCATTTGTTTCCTGACACCTCCATAGAAAAAGAGAACAATAGGCAATGAACCAACATACAGCTTTGCAGAAAGATCAAACCACCACTGGCTGTTCATCAATAATAGACTTTTTCTTTAAGAGACTGTTTTTTTTCCATTGGTAGCATTTTTTGGAAAAGAGGAGAGGGGCTTTGCTCTGATTGGATGATGAAGAATTGTTGGATTTAAAGAGAACATGGTCCAAGTTCAACACTGTATTCTGGACGTTCCCTGTATTTTACTGTAGGGTGGCATGCATTTTACAATCAGTTGCTCTTTACCAAGAGGAACAGCCACTTCTTTCCACAAAGTGAGTCACTGTCTGTCAGACAATGAGAATAATAGTGTAGAATAACAACAGATTCTATGAGATCTGCCAAAGGCAATTCGCTCACTTGGTATTATCTTATACAGAGAAATGTTTTTCTTGCTTTTCTTTTTGTTTCTTTTGTTTAAAGCAAAAATAAGTTAGACACCACACTTGTATTATGTATAAACCATAAAAATTTGTCATACTCTGATACAACAAGAGTCCTTTTTTAGTTTGACAACGATGGCGTGCCTGACCCCCTCTTGTTAAGCACTACATGTTGCTTACATGCTGAAAATGTATAAGATTATGAGCCTTTTGTAATTAACAATTTTACAAAAAAGGTTTTTTGTTCGATGCCAAGGATCACATAGCTCTAAAGTCACTTAGGAGAATGATGTAGCTGTGAAATATTTCTATACGGTTAATGTCTCTGACCAGATAGAAGAGTTACATCTCTAAAGTTGCTATTTAGCCTTGATGTTATGCTTACAATAGTAAGTGTGCTTTATATTACAGTACATATCATCAGTTCAACAACTCAGCACAGTATACGATTCTTCAAGTTCCACGTTATACCATCATTTGTCATAGCTCCTCACAAGGAAACTGAAGTAAATGTTCTCTTAGTGCTTTCTTCCTTCACTCTCTCGTGTTCACGAAAGTCTCACAGTTACACATAATACTCCTTATCCTTATTTTTCTGTTTCTTGTTGCTGCCTTTCAAGCTCTGCTGTTTGTCCTTCATGACAGCACCATTGCTCTGCACGGCTGAGTTGGTTATGTAGTTCCTGCTCTCATCCACCTGGTAGGAGCCTTCATCCCTGTTTCTGTACTTATACATGGCATACAGAAGGATGAGGATGCACAGGGCAGCGGCCGCCACTATTCCGATGACCATCCCGGTGGTGCTGCTAGATTCACGGACCACTTCCGAGGGCCCTGGAACTCGCCTGACGCCCGGCTCTGTGGGGAGTGCTGTGGGTATATTACGGAACATTGGGGAGGTTATTAATGGGCCCCTCAGCTTGTTGCTGTCTACCTCAAAGGATGTGGGCAATGGAAGCAACACTAGGTCGGGCTGGGGTTTTAGCTCGCGGTTATTCATTTTGCCAGCCGGCTGTTTGGCCGGAGCATTGTGGAGGGTTGCGGTGGAGGCAGAGGTGGCGGTGGTGCGGCTCTGGTCGGCGGTTAGCAGTATGTCGGTAGTGGTAGCCCTACCGCGTCTGAAGATTGAAGGTTTGTTTGGTCTAAAAGTCTTGGGTGTATGAGCTTTGTAGCCACCTTCAAAGCCTGACGTGGACAAGGTCTTATCTGTTACCAAGGAGAGGGTCGTGTAAAAATCTTCATCATCAGTAGGGGGCAGGTTAGACTTGAACGCTTCCCCAGAGCCATACCCCGATATCACCAAGCCATCATCATCACAATCATCGCTGCCTCGGTCCGACAAGCAAGGTACCCCCGCCTCAGTGGCCTTGGACAGGGACTCTTTGGTGGTCTCAGTAATGGTAAGGAGTGGGTGGTGGGTTGAGGGAGTGGTAATGAAGGGTGTACGAGGAGCTACAGAGGGGTGCGCTAATGGATCCTCAAATACTGGTATGACTAACTCAGCTCCTGGGGTAGGAGACAAACAGGTAGCCATGTTAGTGGACAGCATGGGTGTTTTATGAATTATGTTCTAGATCAGACACATCTGGACAGACAAACACACACATAACACCTAAATCCAAATTAGAGGTAGACCCATCGTTATTAATTTGCTCCCACTCAGAATTTTACAGTTTATTTCATCAGTTCCACATTAATTTATTAATTTATCATAGTTGAATTTTCAGTGAATCAGATATAGTTATTTAGGTTAGAAACAATTATCCAGTTTCTAACCAAGTCAAAGATTGTTCATATTCAACAGTGTGAAATTTTGTTATTTCTATTATATCGGCTTAAACTGGTCAACCTCTAATCCAAGTCCATGAAATATTGGCATATCAGTTTAGACTGTTAAATCAAGACATAAGCAAGTTAAAACAAAAAATGTAAACATCTGATAGAAATTCTGATAGAAAATTCAAAAAGCTTCAGAAGTGTGCAACAATGAGCCAGAAAAAATCTATATATACTGTGTGTGTGTGTGTGTGTGTGTGTGTGTGTGTGTGTGTGTGTGTGTGTGATAATGAATTGGTTTGTCACTTGAAAGGAAACTCTGATCATGTTAGCATCATCATTAGCTGCCTGCGTTCTCCTCAGCTTCACTGTACTGTTTCTTGATTGGATGAGAAAAAATGAATTGTTTACATTTTATTCATTTATTGATTCTTTGCTAAGAGCAGCTCCTTCACCAAGAAAAAGATGTTTAATTATAACGTCAATGGCAGAGTAAAGTCCCCTGAATGTTCACCCTCTGTGAAATACTGACCGTAATGGAAATGACATGTACTTTCATCTAATGTGTGTATATAGCAGCTGGAGTTTGGAGTTACTGAACAGAATACCAAATTATAATGATTTAAAAACATTGTCTTTCTACTTCGACTTCACAGGCAGAATAAATAATTCTAATAATAATTTCTCTGCTAATGACAAATAACATCTATATCTGGATACATCTATTATTATTATTATTCCTTATTACTGTGGTTTTTATTTGATATGATTTCAGTTATTTGTTCTATTTATATTTGTTTGGTCCATCACTTCAATTGAATACTTAAATACATACTGTGTATATTATGCACTTATATATAAATGTCTTTATGTCTGTCTGTATGTGTAAACGTGTTCACACACATACTTCATGTGATCTTTGCATGAGTCAATGGCCTCCCAGTGAAAATAAGTCAGCAGCCCCTACTGGCTGTGTGTGGTCACTACATGCATTACATACATCCTAATTATACACTGGCTGCTTGTTAAACAATGAAGACTCAGTGTCTTTCTGAATTTTGTTAAAAGCTAAGGATGTAACATGGAGACATACAGCAGCTGCTGTAGGATTGTTGAAGTGGGCTTTGACTGAATACGACTCAGTAATTTAGGAACTTACCAACAGCAAAATAAAATGACTGCATGTCACACATGCTAATGCTAACTATGTTGATCTGTATGTTCCCTCTAAATGTCTTTGAGCATCTGCTTCATTACTTCTATGGTGAAAAGCACAGTGAAGAAAAAAGTGACTTTCCACTGACAAGTGTTGACAGATCAGAAAGACCAAAAGTACAAAAAGGTTTGAATTATGCCTCTTTTCCACTGCATAGTATCAGCTGCACTCGACTCGCCTTTTTGTGTTTCCACTAGGTAAAAAGTACCTGGTTCTTCTTTTTTAGTACCTGCTCTACTGTGGATCCAAGCGAGCCGAGCAGATACTAAAAGGTCACGTGGAAACAAACCACGGTCAATGGTGGTCACATACGGAGCATCCTGCACAACGTAATCAATGGCTGCCTCACTCTACAGCGAGGCTACTTCAGTGACCGTAACTTTGATCTATTGCAGCAGCTATGTTGAGGAGGTGCAGACGTTCCTGTCTTAAACAGCTGATGATAGGATCAATAGAGCTGTGTGTCACGTTGAAGACTACGCCACGGCAGTTTCACATAGCCCCAAGCCGAGTCGAGTCGAGTCGAGTCGAGTAGAGCTGGTACTACGCAGTGGAAAAGGGGCTTTACTGAACATGGAAGTGCAGGTATCACTGGAATGAACATTCAAAGTGCCATTGACTTGAAAAGTATCCACTAAGATCAAACATGAGTGTTCTGACTCGTTGATGCACATTTTAAATTAATATCAATCAAAGCAAACTGTTACGCACAATTCACCACAAACACAACATACACATTCACAAGCTCCAAACTGTAAAGATCGAACAAATGTTGTTTTATTCTATCATTTCTAACACAGTGAAACACGAGAAAAGACTCATTCATGTTCACAGCTTCATGGGAGATGCAGTTTGTGAGCTTTTAGGTAAGAGCTACTTGAAACAGGATCCTGTTGCTACTGATGAAGGTGGTACATGTAGCATTTGTTTATCCTGGCTCATCTGATCTGAACATGACAGCGCGTCTCCACTTGCATCTCTAGTGATCACTTGTTATTGGATCTCACTTCCACTTCTAATATTTTCTGATTTCACAAGAAGGCTTAAACAGTTGGAGAATTTATTTTAGGTTAATCACAAAACAATCAATTTTCTAAGGGAGTCTGTGGATTTTCTCCATTGTTTACCGTTTACTGTATTTGTAAAATGTGACATCTTTATTCGTAATAAAATTGGTAAATAAATGTAGTGTAAATGGACTGAAGCATTGTTTCCTGTACTGGAGACGTGGATAAGACGGGCTGGTACAGTGATGCTGTAACAAACTGACACTTTTAAAGGAAGGGGAAAAAAACTCTGAATATACAAGAGGCACAAATGATTTAGAATTTACTGTGGCCATTTTTTAAAGTTTAAGAAAACAGTTTTCAGAATTGCATCATTTTTATATATATATATACATTTTATATATATGTATATATTCATCAGAATGTCTGTCCATCCGTCCGTAATCATTTTCTGTCCCGAGCAATTCTCACAAACTAGCTCCACAAACCTTTATACATGTTAACCTGTGCCTTTTGACACTTTTCTACAAATGTAATTTTTTTATTGTTCCCATAGAAATCAATTATCAATCAATCAATGGAATTATTGGTGTTTTCTATGTCTTTAAAAACTTGGTGATGTGAAGTTGCTAAAATTGCTACATGTAGCACCTTCCATTCATTAGCCACTTTAGTTTTTAGTGGGATACACACAAGATTCAACTTCTATAACAAACTGCACCTTTTAAAAAACATTTCAAATAGAGTGATACATAGTGTATAATGTCAACTTACATCAACATATTGACCGCATGATTTAGGCATGAAAAAAGAATTTGCAAAGGAAGAGTTGTGTAAGAATGTTGGAGAGCCACTTGGTACCGTTACAGATCATTTTATCCATTGTAGATTGTGTTCTATTTTATATCACGACGGTACAGGGAGGCAACAACACATACATCCACACCACATAACATAAAAAATAAACACCATAATTCTGTTTTTTTCATGTTTTTTTTTTCCTGATAAATAATTTGTTTTTACAAAAAGAATGTGTTATCTACATTTTTTTTCTCATTGCAATAGACTTCAATAGTATCTAAAATCTATTCATGTTACAGTTTTTTTGCTTAAATTGTTCTTTAGTGTAGAATGGATGGATGACTTTATATATTAATATCTCTAAAGACAAGGGAGAAGGTGAAGAAGGGTTGGGGCCTATGAACATACTACATAGGAAATGAGGATGATGAGGGTGACAGTGTAAGTCAGTTGCCATGTCCATGTAAAGGCAGTACGAAGCGGTCGGGCGGCATTAGAGCTTTTGGCTGTAAGGAAGGGATGGGGATATACAAACAATGAGCAATATACATGCCCATCTACATAAAAGAACAGAAGAACTCTAACACTGACAAGTCTGACAAACCCTAAACTGCAACTTCTTAGCCATGCAATTCATTTGTTTTTTGTCTTACAGTCAAAATATTACTCAGTAATTTGTTTTGTCAAAATAGATTTTTTAAAAGTCTGAAAAATGGAAGATATGAAAAAGTGTATCTGGAATTGCTTCACCTACTAATTTGTGCTCTTTGGCATACTTCTACAAAACGCTAAGTTGACTGTGGACGTGTTTAGAATTTTTTTAATTTTTTTTTTATTCAATATTTATCACAAAACCACACAGTTGCAAATAAATCACACAAGTTAGTCACTGAAGTAGTTCCAAATCCAAGAAAGTTAAATTATGTAAAAAAAAAATTAAAAAAAACACATCACACTGTGATCTAAATATTATCTGATTGACAAAAAAAACAAACCAAACATACTTAATAAGCTAAAAAAGCATAATCAGAACCAAAATGTCAGGGATCAATTGGATAAATGCAAAAATGTGACCAAAAACTCTCAAATGAAAAATGTTACAATGAAAGGACAAAGCCATTTAAATTTTTTCACACACTGCAACCAGATGCACACAATAGAAAACAGACATGAGAGAGGCACCCGACCGGAGGACGGGCTCCTCTCTCATGTGTTCCTTGATGACAAATCTATCGATAATGTTAGTCTTTAAACATGAAGCGGCCGTGCAGTCTGGGTGTACATCAGAGAGAGACGGTGCTGCAGAGAATGAGTTTGTTCTTATTCTGTTTTGGTTTTGTTTCAGTTATACTGCAGGATGTAGATGCATGCTTAAAGTAAGTTGCATTTAGGGAAAGTAGAAAAGAAACAACACAGCAAACTGGGGGCAGGTAAGACTGACCAATGTTAGAAAAGTAGGAGACAGACACTGTGTCCCAATCCCTTACTATGGAAGACTAGTTCATGTCAAATTTAGTACTGGTGAGAAACCACATATGACACTCATGATGTAACACAGACATCAGTCAAAATGCAACTGAAAGCATGAAGCTGAGCCATTGTAGAGCGACACCATAGTAATGATTATCTTTATAATATTAATGAACACACTTTATGTCATCCCCACGAATACATGGAAAATAAAAAGTGCAGTATGGAATTGGGACACAGCTCAAGTTTAACTGATAGTAGTGGGAAGAGGGAGGAGGAAAAAAACACAATACTAATAACATTTTGTCATGTATTATATGTCAACAGTGATTTATTCATGGTCTAAGTATGATAGAGTCAAAAGACAAGCTTATAGCTGATATCCATAAAACTGTATGTGGTCTAAAGATGGAGGCTGAAGCTCATCTGAAGCTGTCAAATGGAAACACTTTGTAGAAAGAGCACGTCTATAGTGCTTTATGAGAGCATTCATAGTGTATTATAATCTCAAATCTCTTTATAGCATTATAGAGGTTCTAGTGCCTTATGGATGCTCTGGACTATATAAAGTAGACGTCCACTGATGAGGCTGATAAAGCATTGTATTCACTTCAACAAGGACTCATAGTATTATATATTATCAGTGTATGTGTTAAGCATTGTGAAGAACATACTGATGTATCTACAATAATAAACATGTGATAAACCTGCACATTATATTGTGACTGTCTCAACGCACACCTGTGCAATAATCATGGTGTCCAATCAGCATCTTGATATTATCTCGATTAAGGGCAAATCCTCACTGACACAGATTGAAACAGTCTGAGATCTTTTAGTTAAATTCATGACAAATGGGAGCAAAAACAAAAATGTAGACTTAATTTATTTTTGTTGAGTGTATCATAAGCCACATCAGTCAACTTGTAGTTTTTTAGAAGTCAATAGCTTCCAGAATCCCTTATAAATCATTATAAATCACATCTGTAATGTTTAATGCTTGTTGATATAGTGGAGCAGAAAGCATCATGTCTGTTTAATGAATATTCATAAAGCAACATGAATGCATCTTAATACACTATAGATGTGTGTTTATAGAATGTCTGCTTCAGCACGTTGATGTTGTGCATCAGGAAGCATTATGTGTGTTTAAGTGTGTGGTCATAAAGCATTATTAATGGATAATGTTACACTATGAATGTCTGCATAATGTGTGATAGATGTGGTCTTCATAGAAACTAATAAAACATGTTCCAACTCATGGAATCAGAAGCTGAGTGGACTCAAGCTGTTGGATTTGATGAATGAAAATACAGACATGTTCCATGTAAAGCACCAAGAATATACAATATATATTAAACTCTGCAGGGTGAATGGAGACACTTACTTAATATGCATTTGGACTAAAGGGGTCAGTTGTGCTCACATTGCCTCTTAACAATGCTGTTAAACGTCTGTACATAGATGAGGAGGACACTACTTGTACCATCATACCAACAGTATGTGTGTGACAGCAGCATCCATCCAAGGGGAGGATTGGTCTCAGTCTCAGGTTTGGACTCAAACAAACAAACCCAGTGTCAAACCACAGCGGTGGGTTGTGTGTTTTAACTCCACCATGCAGAAGAGTAAACATTTATTGACTTGAAAATATTACGGATACCAGCTTTAACCTATAAAGTCTTTTGGCATATGAGTCAAAGTTTTGCCAAATGCAACCTACATGTTTGTTATTTTCATGTAGGTAAAAATATAATCTGAGAGGAATTCCATAAAATGGCATAAAATGATACAATCTATGGAGACTATACATACATATTATATATATATATATATATATATATATATATATTTACAACAGACTTTTGAGTCTTATAGATATGTTTGTTGGATTTATGGGTGACACCGACAGCTTGAAATGAAATCTGGGCATTAGAGGGAAGAAAATGTATTCTTAATCAGCGGTCACCAGTATCTCTGGTCCCAAAGGGAAGGTGTGGGACATTATTTGCTCATATGTAGCCTTACTGTCACTAAGAACCCTTCTTAATTGCCATCTTATGAAATTGATTGAAAGGAAAGGAGAGAACACAACAGATGTACAACAGAGAACAGAATCACTTGATAACTTCTCCAGACAGAGAACAGCCACGTTGAAAGACTAAAGACAGTGTGTAGTAAGACAGAGGACATTTATCGATTTTGCTTCAACCACAACAATGGTGTCCAACTTAAACACAAATGCAGACGAAGTGACCAAGTCACAGTACGGCGGCATGAAGTCAAGGATCAGTCATAGAGCATGCGATGAAAATATTACAGGTCAATTTCTCTGACAAGAGTGTAAACAATCTGTGGCAAAAGAAATCTTTTTGCACCATCATGTATTTAAATGCAGCATAGGAGGAAGTCGTAAAAAACTTGGTGACTGATGGTAGGAAAAGATTTGCTTTGCCTCTTTATTTACTCTGAAAACAGAAATATGGATGCCTTCATTAGAAGCTGCATGGTACCCCAGAATATATGTGGAACAAGCATCACCCAGCAGAACGTCATGCCACACACGATGCTCCAAAATACAAGAATGTGCGAATAACTGGCGAATAAGACGGGAATGATGTCACCATAACAAAATAACAGAAAAGACTTGACAGAACAGGAGAGACTCCAAATGAAAGCATGCCGCTGTCAACGTCAAAGTGATGTTAGGGTTAGAATGTTGTGAATTTCTGTGTAAACACATGATAGGATGACTGGGGCCCTGTCTTTGTCTTTCTTCACAATCCCCATGAATCTCAGGCTACACAGTACAGCTTTAAACCCATTTACACCACAACCTTTCACAGAGGCTTTGAACAAATTTGGGAATGACCTTCAAGAGGCAGAACATGTGCCTGAATGATACTGGGAGGAATTCAACTACAAACATGAGAGAAGCTATAATGTTGGATATGAAGCACAATACTGTGAGAGATCACAGAATGCAGCTCACCAGACTACATTCATTTTAGATGAGTTTAAGGTCTGCTTTATGGTGAACGAGGTCTTAATAAAGATAAAATAATGGTTTCCTAACAAGATATTATCCCATTTTGCTTTACTTTGTAGGGCCATGTCCATCCATATGTTTTGTTTCTGGCAAAAGTGCTGCAGGGTTTGTTTTTAGGACAACATTCAAACCCGAGCCGGCCAGGCTGGGATTGGTCCTTTGCTTTTCACTATTTGCATCCGTTTATACTTCTTCTTGTTACTTTCCCCAGGGTGGTTGTGTTTTCACCAGTGTCTGTTTTATTGGATTACGGAAAAGCCACTAAATGGATTTTCAAGTATAAGTTGTTAGGAGGATGGTGCATGAACCAGGAAAGAATCCATTAAACCCATTAAATATGTGTCATCAGCATAGAAATGTAGTTTAAATGTTGCTGGTTGCTTGCTTCTACGATCTTACTCTGTTTAGTCGTCCGTGACTCACAGCAACGTTTAGGATAAGGAGACGAGAAGAGAGCTTGATTTGTGGATTCATTTCATCAGGGTTTTTTTTTCTGTGGGATTTTTATGTATAAACAATATTTGATTGTGAAAAAAAAATATCATTTGCACTTGTACCATGAAGCTTCATATACAGTATTAAATCATTATTCAGTCCAATTTGAACTCAGTCCCTCTAATATTTGGTGAAAATAGAGTGAAACATTTGTTATACATTGATACACTATTTCTGTGAACTTTAGATGTTAACAAACTTTACAGGTTTTGAGTCAAATTAAGTCTTAACACTTTGCTCTACGACAAATATGCTTTAAGTTTTGACAAAGCAGTTTGTTATTTTTCTGTATATGAGCCCCTTAAAAAGGTGAATTTCTTTCAGCATTTTCCCTCATCACACAAAAAAACGACGGAACCATTTTCCACTAAACTTTGTTGAGAGGTGGGGCGTGGATCCGGCAAGCTAATCAGGCATGAGCAGGATTGTTCGGCCTTGGTTTGTTTTGCCACCATGAGCACCAAATGCAAAACGTTTTGCTCTCATACTTTGTAGGGACGAGAAGGGATTTTCCTGCTGTCACTGTCCAATCAGACAGCCGTAAAGCAAGGAGGATGTGGGTGTGTGACAGGATCTGCTGGACACAGCAATACAACAAATGTCATCGCCTCATCCTGGAGCTACATATGGGGACCAGTTCCAGGCCTATTTAAGGTGAAGTAAGGGGCAATTTACACCTCCAGCAGCTAAGACGCCAGCAAATATGTTAGCGTTGAATATTTTTGCAAACCATGGATATGTTACTTTTTAAGTTTCATACATTTCATAGCAACATTTCTACAGTGCATTCCATATCACATTCAGATTACATGTACATATATGAGCTGACGCTGTCATCTGCAGGTGGAGGGGTTGGCCGTGTTGTGACACGCTGTTCAAGACCTCTTCAAACAACCACAGCCCTTCCTGATTTTAGGGGCTGTTGTGACATTTTGTTGCACACTTTATGGCAAATAAGCAAATATTTTCAATGTGACATCGGGAGACTCTCCATACGTGTTTGTGGAGACTGAAGTGGGTATTTTCAAGAAGAAAATTACATTTTGGTGCAACAAAACCAGGTTTTTAGAGGCAAAACATGACATTTACTAACCTTAACCAAGTGTGTGTTGTGTCAAAACCTAACCAAACTTTAGGCACAGCGTTTCCACAATATAAATTTTAAACTTAAAGTTTTAACATAATCCCTGGTTTGCAGAAGCACATTGTCAAACCTTATTCTGGCGATGGGTTGGTTTTCAGAAGGTCGATGTTCAAGAACATAAACAACGACAATCAGACCTGCAGAGTGTTTTAGTTTCTATTCAGCTGTGATTGCTTTCCTGAAAAGGAGTAATAGAGATGGTAACAATGCCTTTCTCAAAAGTTCAAACATTCTTAACAACTGCTCCATGTGGCCTCAACAAAACTGTGAAAGTGTTCTTAAATAAAGACACTGGGCGCATTTGTTTTTACTAGGAATCCACACGCTGCAGCACGCTGGTGTTCAGAAAGAAAACACTGCATGGACAACACCCCTAATAGTAATCTGTATAATATGTTTTATGTTTTATATAGCAGGATTTTATTTTGCTAGTATTGGACAGTTTGTCAAGTCCATTTACACACCACCAGCCATTTAAAGGTGTTGCTTACTGTTTGCGTGGAAATCGGTAACAGTATTCAGTTTTTGACTATTTTTAAATAGGCTACAAACACTAAAACGAGTTGTGAACATATGACAACTAGAATCTCATCAGAGAAAGAAACTGATCCTCATTTTGCTCAAAAACAAATGTGACACTTCAGTTATTTGGTATCGAAGTGACAATTTGGCTGCTTGCTAAATTAACATTGCTGTAATATGGAGATTCCCAAATTCATTCAAATTGATTCTCTCAGTTATCACATTGCTTAAACATTTTAGAGTGTGTAATATTTCAATACAAAAAAGACAGAATAACAAGAACACCTAAAAGCAAAAGAATGACCCAAAAACAAAAGAAAAACTTGTACACAGAAATTCAATTATATCTGTTCTCTATTCCATGTTCCAAAGCAAGCCTCTAAATATGGAGAAACACAAATGAAAACCAAAAGTAAAAAACATCAGTGTGGTCCAGACAGGCTGCATTTTAGCAGAACACAAGTTGAAAGCAACGATTGTCAAAATGAGTCAAAATGAAAATTAGTGGAGCAGTGAATGGTGGGAACAGTGGACAGTGTGATATACATTGCAGCATCAGTGCAGAGAACATGGTGCACCATCATACAAATTTTGCACATTTGCGATGACGCACTAATCCTCAATATGCTAAGCAGACAGAATTTGTATGTATTTTAGCAACCATGTTGACCGCTTTGGAAGACCCCATGTGCAAGTGTAGCTCATGACATTTAATGACCTTCTCTGCTACAGTTGTAATAAACTACTACATGTGTATGACTGATGTTGCAGTCGCAACATGTCGCAAATGTTTTCAGTGTAAATTTGAACTTTGCACCACACAATCCTGCCTTGCTTGGATTGCGGTGCAGCTTCCTCTGTTTCCTGTCACTACAGTGGCTGTTTAATGAAGTTACACTTTGTCTAACCATGGGGGTGCGATGCTCTGAGGATGCTTCCATCCTCTGGTGCAGATGAGTGAAAGCACGAAGAAAGCAAGCAAAATGCAAACTAACCTAGCCCACCTGCATGGCTAGTTTCACACTCCTCCAGGTCTTCATCGTCACTCGAACACTCTGCAGATGACACAATGTCATCTGACGTATGCTTCACGGGTGGAACGTTGGTCATCAGAGGCCACATCAGTCATATGCAAAGAAAAGAGCAAAGAAGACACACAAAGACGAGGGAAAGTATAGACAAAACATGTTAGAAGGCAGGCACAAACATTCATCTTTGACCCCTGAAACCTCCATGTCTGCTCTACAGGCTGAAGTCATTACATCACACTATGAATGACATAACTCACTATAGATGGTCTTCATAGAAAGTTTTACCTGATTTTTTTATTTTACCAGTTGTGATAGCAACAAAATATTTAAACCCAACTTTCTCAGGATAATTGATTTAATTTTAGACTTGACATTTTTCATTATACCAAATTAATAATTTATGTGGCGAAAATGTGTTTGTAAATCAGAAGCCAACATAAACACTGTATATTTTTTTAATCTCTGGGAAGGAAATGGAAATGAAATTGATGCCTGCTTTGTGTTTAAGATCTTTCATTTCTGTTGTTAGACCTGTCCATTCACTGTCCCAACAGCTGTTACCGGTGACATCACAATGATGTCACACACCACTCCAGTCTTCTCCTGTCTCCTCCTCCTGTCTTTAAGGTGTACCAGCAAAGTGTCAGAGTGTCACCCACTCTAATGTAACAGTGTACAGTGTGCTCCCTGTATGGAGAGGCCCTCTCTATGCACCTCCTCATATGTACCACTGACAGATGTTGCAACTGAGATATTGATGTTGGTGAGTGTCTGAGAAAGACTTTAGAAATAAGAGAAATAATAATTGGAGTTGAGATATTGAGTTACAATTCCCAATGACAAATTTAATTCTGTGCAGCACTAATGAAGGAATTAAACCATCTGTCCTGTGTGTTAATAAACTTGTTCTCATCAACCTTTTAGGTTGCAATAATTATTGATGATTTTTCCTTCTCTGAACATTATCATGCCTTTGTGTAATTCCCTGTTCAGTGTTCATTATTATGGAGGTCTATCATACCTGCACTGTGGAGGAGGACCTGTGTTTCCGTGTGGTCGTGGTGGACATCATGGTTGTCGTCTCTATGAAGGTGGTGGACATCTCTGGCATGGCGGTGGATCTGGCTGAGCCTGCCACACTGGGCACATCACCTACCAGCCTCACACTGCCATTAATCTTGATGTTGGGGTTGCCCTCAGCAGCCATGTTCAACACCTTGAGGCCATTGTAGTAGAGGCCAGACAGTTGACCCTGAAAAGGCCGACCGCGATTGCTACCACCAATTGCGACTGTTGCTTGGGTGTTGAAAATGGTTAGCTGTCGTCCTGGAGGAAACATCCAAATAGAGGATATTTTAACACAGAAAAAAAGGACCTCTTTAAATACATTTGTCTCTGTGCAGTCGTCATTTACAACAAGACAAAGAGTCGTATTTTTGTGGTGCGTGCAATGACCAGCGTACTGCTTCAACAACTTGTGATTTTTTTTTTGACCTGGACATTCTTGTGGGTCTGCCTGCGGGGTGTTGTGGTGCCTTGTGCAGTGGGCATAAAGTTCCAAAATCAAATTGTTGTGATGGAAATGCAAAAAAATTTGAAATTATAATAATTATAAATACGAAAGATACATTTCATATCATTTCTGGTATACATGTACAAGTCGTCAAAGAGAGAATACACAATTTACACGATGTTGACTAGAATAGGTACAAGTTGTTGCCATGGAAATGGAAAAAAAATAAAAATTGTAAGAATTTCTAAATAGCAAAAGACACCAGTCCATCAAATGGTTGATGTATATGCCAACTTCAGCATGTATCTCGTAGGTGTGTCTTGTAGCTATTGTGTGTCTGCAGACAGACCCACAGGAAATGATGACCAAAAATTATCTGCAAAATCTCACCGATTTTGTACACGACAGCTATGGCATGAAATACAATTTCTATCGTTTTTCTTCTGCAGGAAATGTTTAAACAAAGCAACACCATCAAACTCAGCCTTTTTGTCATTCGCTCTTCCTCACATACATGAACCAAAGCGTTCTTTTTAACCAGTGCTCTCAGTGGGCGATGGCTGGTTTGCCCTGCAGGGGTGCAGAGGGTCACAATGTGGACGTGCCACACACATAATTGTGAGAGCAAACGCTTTGCGCTGGTCGTTGCACTTACACAATTAAAACAGGACTCAAAGCCTACAGTCATGCTAGCAGCTACATACATATACTGTATATACATATACTGTATACATATACTGTATATACATGTACTGTATACATACATACATATTCAGAGACATCTCTTCTCAAGTCATGACTATAGCTCCTTCATTTTTATTATATAATTGAATTATTTCACAATTTAGTATATACTTTATTTAAACTTATTTGGTTAATTAGTTAGCTATATATTTATCATTTTTAGGCTACATTATCACAATGCCAAATAGAGCTGCATGCATTAGTTTACAGTGCTCATTGTTGTTCATTTTCATGGTTTAACAGTTGTTTGTTAGAAATGAAAAGCGTCACTTCAGATAAGTTCAAATGAAAACTCGTATGAGGACGTATCATGAATTAAAAATGATTTTAAATGCATCTACGTCTTAAATAGAGACAAAGAGGCAACATTTAATCTGTTCCTTTTGGATATGCAGATGTTTATTTTCACATCATATCAATATAGTGAACACACAGAAGCATAGAGACATGTTTGTTTGAAATTACCTTTCTCTTGCAGCCACTCCTCTACTGGTCTGGCGTATTTGAAAGGAATTTTCTTATTGGCCATTTGATAGCGTTCAATGTCGCTGTTCCCTTTAAAGTTTAAGAAGACATTTATAAGACATTTATAACATTTACAACATTTACAATGTGTTTAAATGGTTTTATCTTACATCTTCGTTAAACTTGTTTAACATGCAGCATAACTATCACTCATTATATTTGTTTTTTATTCAAAAACAACAGAAAATTCATTGATCTGTGAAAGCCACATATTTATCGTCCTCCCTTTGTATAGACTCAGCTGCCACACGCTGAGCAAAACAAATACTCACAATGCCAACGGTTGAATTTATTTTTGATTGTTAATGTTCAAGTTACATGTTTAAAATAATCCTGTTGTCTGAAACTAACAAACAAACTAAATAAATAACTAACTAACTAACTAACTAAATAAATAAATAAATAAATAAATAAATAAATAAATAAAAGACCTGGTCTTAAGACTCTGCAGAGTGAAGACAATTTTAAATGCGTAGTACAAGGATTTATATTGTAACACAAAGCCCTGTCAAAATGCATCATAGACATTCAACATCATAGCACTTCCTGATCTGCACATAACCATTTCTCCATTTCTCCCAGTAGTCCATCACTTACAACATGTGTTCCATTCTGGCTGCCTCTCTGGCTGCTGTCAGAGCCAAGAATGTGTTTTCCAGAAAAGGTTAGCCAAGAAAAGATTATCTAATGGTCATCCTGTTTCTCCCCATCTCCATCCAACACAGGCGACCCTGAGCTCGCTTCAGTTACTGATTACAGTTTCCGCCAAATGTTGAAACACGTTTCCAGAAACTGTGGCTGAATTTCTCAAAACTCTAAACACAAACGGCAGAAGAGTTTACTACTTTGTCAAAACTACACAAATCTCATGCGAAATGAAACGCAGCCCTCAAAACCATGTTTTCTCTTCTCAGAACTGATTCTTTCCACCAAAACAACACACAGCTACCATATGCTTAAGTCTTACAGAGCATCAAATACACACTGATGTAATAAGTTCTAAACACTACCATCGAAAGTGTTCATGTATGTTTTGACTTCATGAGGCCATGTTACATATTCAAAAACATACAAGTGTGTGGAAATGTTTCCTTTTTCTCCTTTTGGTGAAGTGAAGGGTTTTTTGTCCTGAAACAGCATTTACAGTATTACATGTATATGTAACACAGATGTTACCTATTTTACAGTATGTAGCAAAACTCAGTATTTTCACCTATGTAAGTACAACGAGAAACACTCCAAAGAAAATCAGAGCACAGATACAAAAAGGTACTTTACTTTACTGCAACACAACGTGTTCAGCTGAACTGACAAAACAAACTCTGCATCCGGCCTCTGATCCTCATAGGCTTCCTCTTCCTCTCCCTCTTCCTCTTCCTCTGTGTTCTTGCTGCTCCATCTTCTTGTCTAACACCTGTATAAGTCACCTGAGGCCTCTTTTATACTCTGACACATGATTGAAGTGTTCCTCCAACTGAGTTTGCACAGGTGCAACATGAGTGAGACTAATTGGTAATCAGGGCATTGTATTCTGGAGGTCAGTGTTCCTATGTGAACAAAGTGTGCTAAATGATGCAGTTTGTGTTCAGAGATTTGCAAAACTGTGATTTAGAATGACATTTGAATGCAAACAATGGGATTGTGATTAGAGTTTAGCAGTTTGGAGTCAGTTTTTGTGTGTATACAATGGGGAAAAACTGTAATAGACCGCCTGAAACCTGGGTTGGTCTCAAGGACACTGCACTTGTTTTATTCATGTCTTTTAAACAGAACCTTTTCGGTCACCATAGGTAATTACTCCTCTTCTACAACCAGCATTACCTGTGGTGTACCGCAAGGTTCAATTTTAGGTCCTATTTTATTTTCTATTTATATGCTTCCACTCTGTCAGGTCATTCAGCGTCTCAATGTGTCCTTTCACTGCTACGCTGACGACACACAGATATACCTTCCTCTGAGACCGGCTGACCCTGGAAGCCTAGCTGCTGTGTTAGATTGTCTCATCGACATTGACCATTGGACGGCACAAACTTTCCAACATTTAAACAAATCCAAGTCCGAAATCAGACTCTTTGCTCCCCCAAGCTCCATCAGTATTATCCATAATCATCTTGGTCTATTATCCTCTAATGTCAAGCCAGCTGCAAGGAACCTGGGAGTTATTTTTGATTCTAACCTTTCATTTGAGCCACACATAAAAAGATTATTAAGTCCTGCTATCTCCACCTACAATCAATAGCTAAAATTAAAACCATACTATCACACCCAGACCTGGAAAAAGTCATCCACAGATTCATTTTCTCACGACTTGATTACTGTCACTTTTTTATTGGTCTTATTCTGATCTGATATGTCATCTCTGATATTTATGTTCTCTCTTTTAATTGTCTTTTATCTTTCTTGATTCTCTTCTACCCTCTTTTACTATTTTACCCCTTTGTTTTCGCCTTATTTACTGATGTTAACCTTGTGGTGTGATGTCATCTTCCTTTTATCTGTTTATCACCCTTATCTATTACTTATTACCTTGTTATATTGATTTATTTTATTTCGTCATCATATTACCTTGACTTTGCCCCATTTATTGTTTTGTGTCATCCTCTGTGTATTATGGATTTTTATCTTCAATTTTAACTTTTTAAACTTTAACTGTGTCTTAAATCTTGTCTTGTTATGGTTTTGCACTAACATTCATCATGTTACCTTGAGTTTCCTGACTTTCCTTGGTTTGACAGAGCACTTTGTAAAGAGTTGCTATATAAATACAGATTATTATTACATTATATTATAATTAGAGGTTGTGTTTCTGACTGAGAGCAATTAGCTATTAGGCAGCACAGTATCAACCAGCACTGGACTGTAATGAACTGTAATACATTTGATTTAATAATGCATATACATAATGCATAAACAGTTATACTTATTTTTATTTATCTATTTATTTTGGTGAAGGTAACACAAAAAGTAGTGTAATCAGTAATGTATTACATGACACAGTTAATAAGTTATTGGCCCATGTGAAACAAGCTGTGACTTATTTTAATCCACATGCTTAATTTGTATCATCAGAAACATAACGTTGCATAACTAACATTAACATTAACTTATTCTAACCCAAACCATGTTCTTTTCTTTTTTCTACTAAACCTAACCCAGTAATGTTAAATAATGTTCACCACATGATGACAAAGGTCTGCTTCTTCCGGCTGTCGTGGAACACAGAGGCAATTCCAGTTTCAGTTCACAACTACTCTGGTCAGACAATAGTTTAATTGCCACACATACCATATTTAGCCAGAGAAACTTTACAGTGTACAGTTGCTGGAACAAGCTTAATTGTTTGTGATTGTGCAAATATGGCAGTCAGCACAGGTATTGTTTGTCATTTTAATACAATTTACTGATTACATAAGTAATAAATTGTGATTATAATTTTTTCATGACACAAAGTCCATGTCTGTTGCTGCAGTATTCTAAAACAGTCTCAGTCTCAACTCAAAGACTGGAGATGTCGTCATGTTAACACACAGACTGTCACCACACTGCAAGATCGTCGTCGTAGTCGAAGGACATGCCCTCCTGCAACCCCCACCCCCCTACAGCCCCCGTCCCTCTGACACTGGCAGGAGTCCTTGCTGTGTCAGTAATGATGAAACCATCCAGTGTTTTCATTCTATTAGACAGCAAAGTCTCCATGAGCAGCTTATCCATCTCTCTCTCTCCCCCCTCCTCCAAACAGTGCTGAGCAGCAGCGTGTCATGATTGTGTCTGATAGGAGTAATTGCATTTGTCCTGTCAGTAATAGGGTGTCAGTCTCCCTCACAGCCTGTCTATACATCACACTCTCCTCTTTTTATTACCTATATTTATATCCTCATTTTATGTTCTTTCTCATTCCTCCCTCTTTCTCCCTCTTTCTGACTTTCACTGCAAAAGTAAATCATCTTAAGACCCATTTCATATCTTCATGCATAACCTTCTATAACGACACTTAAAAACCCAACCCAACCCACAATGCCTTATGTGACATTAACAAGGCTCACAGAACTTGTTGTTTTTGTTGTTGTTGTTGTTTGTTCTTTCCACTGTCTCCCCCCCACCCCCACCCCTTTCCGGTCTGGTCGCCTCATCTAATTCAACAATAAATAAAATACAGATTACACAACAGGAGGAGTCTGATAGATCCTCCTTTGCAGAGCATAATCTGTCTGGCACTGAAAGACACCCAGATCTGCATACTGCATGCTGACGTTGAAAAACCAGACAAAGTCTGGAGTAAGGTCTGAATCACATGTTTAAAGTTAGAGCTTTATGTTAAGGTGCTAAAACGAACCTTTTCAAAAAACTGTCACAATAATCCCTCAAACAGTTCTAAACGAAATGGGTTAAGTTTTCTGTATATTTCACTGATATTCCCAGTAATGTGCTACCTCAGAGTATGTACATGTGCTTATGTTTAAAAGCTTAGAAGGACTCAAAGGTTCAGAACAACATCAGTTTACAGATGGTTGATCTGTCTTATATTTGAGCTTTGGATCTGATTGGTGTCGTACCTGTTGGGAAGTGCTCATTAATCGACCAGTTGTCCACCTGCAGCGTAGCGTTGCCACCATTCCTGGTGAAGCGGACGACATGATACTTCCCATCATTCACTGGGGTACTGCTCTCCTCCACACTGATATCCACTGTCCCAATGTTGAATGTCACTCCAATTTTGCCTTGTTGCTGAAATTACAAAACACAATCAATAATTCAAAACAATGTTTTCTTTGGATTTTTTCTTCTTTAATATTGATAATGAAATAGATTTCATAATAATACATAATAATAATACTGTTCACACAGTATCAGGAGCTGTAGAAACATATAAGCAGTTTAACTGGATGTAAGGTTTCCCTCCATGAAAACACTTCTCTTAGGTCGTTGTGTCTCTCCGGCTCTTTGGACTGAAATATGGGCACATTTTAAGGACACACACAGTGTGTTAGGGGCACCATGACTCTTTAGGCAAAAGCACTTAGAGAAAAGTTCACTCAACATTTACATATGAACTCGACAACCAAACACACATCACTATTACGTTTTCTACAACTGGTAGCAGCAGAAGAAGCAGCACAAAAAGCAGTGTTTTAGAATTTCAGATAACTCTTTCTATAAGGAGGGTGTAGAGGTTAGCACTGTTGCCTCACAGCTAGAAGGCCCTGGGTTCAGATCCACCTGAGGACCTGGGACTTTTCTGTGTGTAGTCTACATGTTCTCACTGTGTCTGAGTGGGTTCCCTCTGGGTTCTCCGGCTTCCTCCCACCACTAAAAACATGTAATGTAGGTGAACTGGTGACTCTAAATTGACCATAGGTGTGAATGTGAGTGTGAATGGTTATTCGTCTTTCTATGTGTCCCTGTGATGAACTGGTGAACTAGAGATCAATTATTTATCCCAGTATGAAACTGTGTTGTGATGTAACTATGAGCTGTACCAAGTGATTTCCAGTATAGGGCTGAGACTTCAGAGAAATCTGGTCTTGTTCCTCGCTCACTTCTCAACCTCCTGTCACAGCAGCTTTAACCACATGAGTTCAGAACACTGAACTAGAAACACGTCAGTATAAAGAAGACCAAAATAAATGTATTATAATGTAAGATCCTGTTTTCTACGTTATGATTTCCTTGTTTCATATGATTAATTTGTTGTTTCCTTCCTTCCCTAAAGCCTGTATTCCCCTCTCTTTGTGTTCTTTTTTTGTACTATGTGTCAAGTGTTCCAGCCTTTTCCTTGCATTTAGCTCTCCTTATGATTTCCGATCTTTGCTTTACAAGTTTTTTGTTTTTTTGGCTTGTCCACCTAGAATTCATTAGCCTGTTTAAACTTCCTTATCTAGTGTTAACCATTGCCTGAGTCACCATCCTGTAAGAAGCTTGCACCTGCAGACTTTCTGGATTTAATCATTTTACTGCTTCCACTCTCTCTCTCTCTCTGGTGTCCCTTGTTTACCTTGCTTGCACAGTTGTGATGGTAAGAACTGGACAACCATGGACCCAGCAGATGCTTTATTTGATTAATTGTATGAGCTGAATTCAAAGCTCCTGTGTATCAAAGATTTTTAGAGAAAGGCCTGTGGTGGTGAACACAGAGAGGTGGCTCTTTCTTTGGGATACAGGAAAGTGTTATCTAAAGCCGCATCTCCACTATATGGTACCGCCTTTGGTATCAGGTCATTTTTCATTAGACCATAGTACCACCTCAGTGTACCGGTCTTCATAGCGATGCCGTGTGAAACTGCCGTGGCGTAGTCTTCAACACAACACATACCTCTGGTCCACCTCTGGTGATCCTCTCCTCAGCTCTCAGAGAAAGGAACGTCTGCACCTCCTCAATAAAGTGTTGCAATAAAAAAGTTAAGGCCACTAAACTAGCTTGGCTGTTTGAGTGTGGCAGCCATTGATTAGAGCTGTGCAGCATATTCCATGCGTGCCGGGCATTGATGATGCAATGACACAGAAATGATTCCCTCGACCAATCAGTGGTCTGCAATGTTTCACGTGGCCTTTCAGCCCTCTTGGAAACGCAACGGCGGCGGTACTAAAAAAGTAGCACCAGGTACTTTTAACCTAATGCAAAACCAAACAAGAGTCAAGTCGATTTCGTCCGATACCACGTAGTGGAAATGCGGTTTAAGTCTTGGCTGAGGAACATGTTACCTGTTTGGGCTATGGTCCCCATCCAACTAGTGTCTGACATGCTAGCCTGCATCCCATCAGGATTGCAATATAGCTAATACCCAGCCTTCACTTGAACCTCCCAGTACTGTCTTCACTGCAGCCTGTTCGTCTGTGACATGCATCCCTGCCTCCTAGCAAACAGTCTGCTAGCCCTCAGTATGTTTTCCAGCCTGTGAGTCTTCAGCTTGCACTCTAGGCGAATAAGCTCAACAATACCTGTTCCAATTCCACAGCTGACGGCCTGGGAGACACCTGCTTCTGATCCCTGTCCCACATCCAGTCTGAACTCCCAGACCCCGAGTCCCTGCCAACAACCTGCCTAAGCCTCACATAGCTGCCTCTGCCAATGACATGTCAGAATGCAAGCCAGCAGCACTTGCCAAAGCTCAGTCCTTCAGACCTTCAGCCTCACAAACTAACCCATCACCTCACATAGGACTGAGTTAACAGTCCACAGCACACACTGGGCACACCAAGCAGTAAAGGTACTGTAGTTAGACAACAAACTTATGGAAAGAAAAACATAAGCATGCACATTATGTGAGAACTTACTATGTGTAGCATGAGGTAGTCACCCAGGCCAGGTGCGCTGTCAATCCTCACCAGGATGCCGTCTTTCAGAGAAGTGCTGAAGCCCACGGTCAGCCTGTCCGTCCTGGTGCTCGGTCTCTCATTGGCTGGCCACTTGAATGTAATGAGGCCTCCTCCTTTGCCAAAGATGTACGTTGTCCCGGCTGAACAGAGCAGGGAACACAGGTATGAATGATAAGCTCATCAAGGAACAACATTCTCATATCCGTATCATCTATATTTGTAATGTAAATCCATTTGATGATGTCATGTACCTGCTAAGGTGCTTATTACTTTGTGTGTTCATCCAATTTCGAAGTGAATACCCCCGAATTAAACTTGAAAGCATGCACTAAAGGCATTTTTTTACCAATCCGCTGTACAGAGGCAAAACCACAAAATTTTGTGTCACTGTCAAAATACTTACTTACTTACTTACTTAAATACTTAATAGACTCCAAGTAAGACAATCTTGAACCTCCAGTTCTATCAAACTACAGAGGTATGGGAGATCGTGAACAACAGTCAAGACTAAAGTTGCAAGCAAGTATAACAGGGTCCAAGCACCCTGAAGCAATTTGGACCAGGAAGCTGAACAACCCAAGGAAACTGAGAAGCTAAGAGCAAAGGGTAAGCAATAAAATGTTTGTTGCTAAGATGCTCAGTTAAACGATCAGTCTGTGGTTCGATTCCTGGCCCATGTGTCCTTGAGCAAGATACTGAACCCCAATTTGCTCCTTAATGGCTGTTTCATTTGTGTGTGAGTAATTGTGTCAGTAGGAGGAGGTTCAGCCTTGCATTGTCGTCTCTGCCACCACTGCACACACATAAATCAGGCTCCTCTC